>OU015497.1:111908859-112508859 GCA_907164885.2 Dolomedes plantarius | reverse complement strand
CCTGATTGCAAGAACTAGGTAACTCGATTCTTCAGGTCCTTGTCGATCTCAAATGTCTACTTCTTACAATGAGAAAATATTTGTAGTTCTGTTTGTCTAATTATTACACTAGCCAACAGATGGCATTAGGTTAGCTTCAAAGTGAGTTGTCTAGTTATAGCATTCAATTCTTATGTAATTTAGCTATAAATATCCAGATATCTCAAAAATGATATTTTTGGAGTCACCTAGTTCTTGCATTCAGGTGACGTTATGACGTGCACCTACTTAAAGGACTATAGGTTTACTACTGACAGCTGGAAAAACAAGAGCTACTTTGTATTAGGCTGCTAGAGGAGAGCTATGGTCTCTTGACTGTCTCTCGACGTAGGGGAGGGGAAGTCACTCATATGGGCATAAATCTTCGATGTCTATTAGAAAATTATATTTTTTAAAAAAATCAGAAAGCTTAAAATTGAACTTATCTGTCAACGTTTTCCAGTTATTTATGTTTTCATTCACAAATATTTCAATGTTTGAATCGCATGTTATATACCTACTGCGTACAAAGTTATCTCTACGCATCTAGTAACTATAGTTATAAATTTTTCTCAGTTATCGAATAACCAAAATCGGGACTGTATTAACACGGGAAAAAAATTTTCGACTGAACCGTTGTTAATTTTTATAATGTTCGGATACTATTTATTACCTCACAGCTAGTAATACAAAAACTGTTTTGAAGAGATTAAAATAACTCTGGTTCTTTGTAAGTGTACGACTGATTTAAACTGTTTTGTTTACAAAGCGTGTCCAAGTGTGTATTGTATTGGTAATAGACTGTGCTCTTTAAACAGAAATGCATCAATAAGATTAAATGATTTAACTACGCATTGCTAGATTTAAAGTTAAGAAGATTTATGATCACGAAAAATTGTCAATTTAAATGGGAAAAATATGAGCCTTGAGCAAGTTGAAATAAAGCTACTTAGTTTCAGTTGATAATGTGAAACGTTAATATATATATATATATATATATATATATATATATATTCACTCACATTTAAAGCTTTCTCATTTTCAAACTCGAACATTTATTTTTATGAAAGCTATCCCATTGCGTGTATAATGTTTTCTTATCGATTAAAAATAATCTACTTACCATAGAGAGATATCATGAAGTCTCGCTAAAAATAATTTTTATATTTATTTAAATTCCAAACAATTATCATATTCGGACAAATGACAATAGTAATTTTTTTGTAACACTATTGCATTTAAACGGCACTAAAAGCCTTTTGTAGCGTTCAGGCGTATCGTTATTAATAACATCTCTCTAAAATTCTTACTTGATTTTATTATTACATTTTTAATCCTATTGTGGTTAACTAATTATGAAATGTGTTTGGATCTTTATCCATCTGATATAGTATTTTTGCGCAACATAATTCTGACTTCCGGAGGCCGGGTAGGAAAAAATCTTAATTTTGTAGGGTTCTTTTAAAGTCGTTCATTTCTCTAAATTGCCTCCTTGGAACACAGTGGTCATTATCAGATGCGGAACTGGCAATGAGAAAGCCTTGCAGTATAATGCTCACCTTAGGGCACGGATATTACTATTTTTACGAGTACCTGAATGGCAACAATTGATTCGGTTTTACAAGGGAATGGAATCGATTGTGTAACTGGGTGAAAAGGTTTTTTTCGGATTCGCTATGTTGTGCTAAAGAAAATGATTGAATGCGTTTTTTTTTTCTAAGGATGTCTGTGAGTGGTTTACTCTATTATTTTATTCCATGAACTCTTTGTTAATTTAGGGAGAGTTCTCAGACAGTGATAACATCATCGATTTAAAACTATACACGTAAGAACTATTTATGTCTCATTACGCACGATTAGCTCTTTCTTTCAAAACTTTGCTCTAACGAGAAAATGGTTTTGATATTGCAGACGGACCTTGGAATCGAAAATATAAATTAACATGTTTAAACTTAAAAATATAAGTAGTATTTTTTGCTGTTTGAAGATGTGAGATATTTGCTATGAGAATTTTTTTTTTTCGTGAGAACTGTAGTCTTTTCATCTCTATTTCTTCCAAGGAATGGGTCAAGAAAGGATTTCTTTTTCAATTAATCCTTTATTATATTCTTGCCTCGTCTCATCATATAGATTATTCGTAATTGCTACTCTTGGTGTACATTTAAATGTAAATAATGCTTCATATTTCCATTTAATATTTCATACAGATAGTAAAGAGAAGAAGTTATGACATTTATCCTTATGGTGTTTACTCAGAAGGATCTTTCTGATTAAACACCAGAGTGCTTGGAAAAGATTGCTTGGAAGAGAGTATTTGGAAAAGATTACAAATTAGGACAGGGCTGGTCAATTTGTAAAGTGATGTGATCGACTTTTATACTCTAAAAAACTTCTTACAAATGTGTGTGATTGACCATAGTTTTTTTTTTATTTATTTGTCCCGCAGTAGACCAAGCTTAAATTTTAAAATTGTTTTTAATTAACATGAAAAGGAATGTTCAACCAACATGAGTGCTCAACCATACACATAATTTACTTTTGACAATTTCTTTTGTGTTAAAATACGAGGTTTAAATGTTTTGATACTTTTCAACGTGAAATATTTCGGTTGCTTTCGTATTTTCTATTTTTTTACGGGGTCCGGGTTACATTTAAATTTTTTTTTATTTAATGAGTTAAAATTTTCAATTTTTTGTGATGGTTAACCATATAATTTGTAAACAAAATCACATCATAAAACTTCTCAGAAAGTTTTTTAAAAATTTAAAAATTTAAAAAAAGTGGAATAATTTAAAATCGTTATAACTCGGAATATTATTTGTCGAATTTCAATTTTTTTTCATTTTAGTTAAACAGAAATATATGTTTTAATTTTGATTCGGTGTTTTTAAGAATATTAATTTTTAAAAAATTAAAAATTTTAAAAAATTTAAAATATTTAGAGTAAAAATTTCAAAAATAATGTTGTAACTTATTTTTTAAAAATCATATTTTCAAATTTAAATATTTTTTTCAAATTTACTGAGTCAGAATTAAAGTAAAATAATTGCACAAGACATGTTCTAAGTTTGAACCATCTTTAAAGGTTCTTGACTTATAACAATTCAAAGACGAGAAATGGTGAAAAAATGCAGAAAGTGAAAATATCGGAAATATTAAATGAAATCGGTAAATTATGAATACTCTCGTGTGATGTACCTGTTGACCTCCGTGATCTTAGACATACATTAAAATAAGAGAAGTTAGCCGATCAAATTTCGTTAGAACCTCAATTAGAAAATTTGATGTATAAAAAAATTTATTACTTTAATTGTGTTTAAGTGTATAAGTATTTTCAAAATTGAATAATGTTATATTAAAGATAAATATATCCTCAAAAATAAGTACAATACCTCAAGATGATTTGCCCTATCTCCGAACTTAAGTTACTTCTGCGCTGTTCATGAAGTCTTTTGCAAAAAAAAATCTTCCCTTCTAAACCTCAAGTAAAATAGAATTGCGTTAGTCTAGTTAAATCTAGTTTCGAACATAATTAATATATTTTTTCTGTATAATGCTAAGAAAACAGAACTGAATCTCTCATACTTGTATCACCTTGACTTAAAGTAATTTGTCAGTAACAGAAATACTCGATCATTAATCACTGATTATCTGAATACAGATAAACTGCACTGGGTACTGGATAGTGTGGAATAAGAATTACTGCATGATCATTTTTTATGGTAATTTATCCCTGTCGATCATTGCCCCAAAATTACTCAATTCTGTTTCTTCTCTTGAATGGTGCTTTTTTTCATTTTCTTCGATATGCGCAGCTGGATAACGGGAAATTTTTATCATTGAAACAATGTTAGTATCTTTTTTTTTCAATAGCATCGCTTGTTTTAGTAAAAAGTTTACGTTTATCAATTTATTACCGCATTTTTCGCACGATAAGATGCATCGGACGATAAGGTGAACCTAAATTATGGGAGTATTTTTAGAAAAGAATGTTTTGTATTTTGTTAGGTATATAAAGATATTTCAATTTCTTACTTAATAAAAATAAAAAATATATATAATAAATATAATAAATATATATAAAAAACGTATAATATATGTGGTAAATATGTATAATATATATAATATACATTTATATAATAAAATATTCATTTTATTTTAATGTTAACTTCGGATCATAATAGGCACCCCAATTTTAAGTCGATTTTTTTTAGTAAAAAGGTGCGTCTTATGGTCTGGAAAATACGTTAACTGTCCATTTTTATTGTTTCATATATGTGTGTTTGTGCTATGCGTAATTAAACGTGTAAATGTAGGTGTAGTTATTCTAAAACATGTGTCATATGTTCATTTATTCCTCTCCTTATTTTATTACGTGATTATTGCATCCATTATTACAAGTAGCTTTGCAGTTAGATCAGCTTGCAGCTCGGGTAAAAATTCTGATGTGAACAAGTGGGTTTTTGGAATAGAAAGAATGATGTGTATGCCTTTAATGTATTCGAGGTTAGAGAACTACGTTTCCTGTTTGTGTAGGCCATGACAGTCGCACTTCCTTTGAAAACATATCTAAAGTGCAACAATTTTACTTGTCCAGTTTTTTCCACAATGTTGCATTTGTTTTCTCTGTATTACTGTTAGATGAAAATTCAAACAGTCTAAAAAAAGAAATTGTTAGGTTTATAGACTTAAAAAAGTACATTTTAATCAAACAATGACAGCTGATTTACTCTTAATAGTAAGGGCCTGTTCACATAGAATCTGTCAGCGTTAAAATTTTTAACCAATCATATACCAATCATTGACCCATTTTACCAATCAGCGCCTAAGGAATATTTGGCGCTGACGAATTTTATGTGAACACGCCATAGCTCATGAATAAAACGGCAAATAATAATAATTATTATTATGTTTGAATACGGAAAAAATCGGAATATTTTTAAACATACAGTAATTAAATACATTATTATATATTTAATTGACGAAATAGGGATAATTTAAATAATGCAGTAATTTAGAAAGTATTTCGTATGTTAAATAAATAGTTATTGTAATAATGTAATCTAATATGCAACAATTTTATTTATCCAGTTTTTTCCCACAATATTGCGTTAGTTTTTCTCTGTATTACTGTTATTTGAAAATTCAATGTCTAAAAAAAGAAATTGTTAGGTTTATAGACTTAAAAAAGTACATTTGAATCAAGCAATGACAATTGAGCCAGTTTTAATAGTAACTCATGAATAAAAAGGCAAATGAAAAAGTAATTACAATATTTAAACACGAAAAAATATCGGAATCTTTTTGCAATGAAAAGTAATTAAATACATTATTATATATTTAATTGACGAAATAGGGATCATTTGAATAATGCAGTAATTTATAAAAATTTTCGTATGTTAAATAAATAGTAATTTAAATAGTGTATAGTTGTAAAATAATTCTTAAATCATAAATTTTTCTTTAATTAAACATATTATATAATTATGTATAGAATTAATCACTTGTTAAATAAATTTATGTGAGTAAATAATTAATTCAATGAATTAACATTTACGTAGGTAAATTATTCGAAATTAATTATTTTGCTGATTCAATAACTTTATTATTAGTCGCACTTTACTATTGCAAATGCATATTCATGACTGCATTACGACCTGATTTATTTACTATAATTTCTATTTAAGTTTTCAGTGACATTTTTTTTTCTTATTTTGAGGAAAAAACATGTTTAAAATACACAATCACGTATGTATATTAGGCTGACAGTTTGAGTAGAAAGAATCACTAGGTTTGTGAGGAAATTTAGCCCTCTTTTCTTCCCAGTGAGAGATCTTCCGTAAAAACTACCTTACTTTTGACCCGACAAATGTGACACTGAACAACGAAAATGCAAGCTGCTAGACTCATTTCTACGAAAAGTAATTTACAAACATAATTTACCGAAACCCCAAGCTGTAAATAATAACTATCAGGCTTTCTACTGAACAGTAGACCTACACTTAAGAGCCTCGGTGAGCCGTCGGGCAACTCCAAGATTCTAGCTGTCTCCGTATTGTATAATTAACGTATCTTCTTTTTTGCTCGTGCTACTGTTGCCAAAAAGAAAATTAAAATAAAATAAATAACTTGCGATATTCTGAAAGAAAACAGGACGACCGGTAACTGCTACTGTGTAGCAGACCCCCTTTTTTATAACTGTTACCTATTATTGTTATTTTAGTTTTTTTTTTAGAAAATCGGGCCATAGAAAGATTCGTTCGCTATGATTGGTATATCGGTGTTAATGATGCGATAGGTGAAATAATAGAGCGAAGTTATATCTAAATAATGTTGCAAAATAAATATTTTCTAATTATGGGCATTTTTAATTCATTTTAGGGACGGAAAACTCATGAACAAGACTTAATTGATATGCATTTTACGAACCGTGCTTGTTTCAAAACGCATGTCTTTGGTTTCTTTTTTAGAGAGTTTGTCAAATAAATGTTTTATTATTTTTTTTAATGTTTAAATATGTACATGCCAATTTATGTCATTTATTTAGGCGTAATTTTTTATTGCTTAAATTTTCAGGAATAAACTACAACAAATAAAAATTTTTACACTGCTTTTGTACAAGTTTTTTTTAATGTAGTATGTACAAAAAAAGTATATAAAAATTATTTTATATGAAAAAAATAAAAAATAAATTTTGTGTATTTTAATTTTGCGTTATTTTAATGAATGGCATTTTAAATTTATTTAATATAAGAATATCTCGAGTTTGTCTTTGGGAATTTTTTTCAAGGTGCTGTTCTTTCAAAAGCAGCTTCTAAGTACTTAACGCTTTTGGTTTATTTAAAAAAATATTTATGTATATAGACTGGATAACAAAGTTGCTTTTTGAATCTCTTATGACAATGCTACTTTTTTTAATGTCATTGTTACATGATAATAATAGAATACCAATTTTCTATTATGTCACAAGTTAATATCCCCCTCCCCCGCTTTTTGTGTTTCGAGTAGAAACCTTCCACCGCTTAGGCCAAGACATGGATGTTTCTGTGCTGTCCCTTCATAGAGACCGATGTTGGTTTACATATTGGGGGGCTCGATGATAAACTTCTCATATGACGTGTATGAGAGAATTGTCGTCTGAAGAAATTTCTCCAGCGTTTAAAAAAATAATTAAGTTTTTTTAAACATATCGATAAAATGTCGTGTTCAGAGTAAAATATATAACTGTGAAAAACTTATTAACGGAATTTTTTTTAGTGGGGCGATCAGAAAAAATTATTTTACTAATTGCTTCCATATAAAGACAATTGAAATAGACTAATAAAAGAGCTATACTCAGAACTGATAAAGTATATTCTTGGTCATCCCTTTCTTCACTTGAATTAACTTTTTGGAATATTTTAATCGATTTTCATTCAAACTTGTATAGAAAAAAAATCTTCATTGAAGTATATTTATTGAAATTAAAATATATCTAAAATATATTTAATATATTTATTCAATTAAGATTTGAAAATAAAATAAAGAGTAAAACTTTTCAGTTTTTAACTTGTTGTTTTTTGGTCACTTGACATTTTACACTGGACGCTGTTGTACCGTGGTATTAGGTTCCTCTTGTTCATTTTTAAATGGACCTGTCTTTTGTTTTTTTGTTCCTCTGGCGTTGCGCCAGAGGAACAAAAAACTCATCGCTTAGTAGTCACTGATTATGAAAAACTTTTATTTGAAGTTATTGGTTGTTCACGTTTCTGAAGTTTTTCCACAAACTCCTTGCGCAGTGTGTTCATTGCCTATGGTGAATTGGTTTTACTGTGTTGAAAACGCCAGGTATCGATAAAACTAGATTCATTTTAGAGCTATAATGTGTCCTTGAATTCCTTGACAACTGCTTTATAACTCTTTAGGTCCTCTATACAGTTTCTTCAATTATAATCGATAACGTACCGTTCTTTCCGTCCTTTGGTGCATTTTCCTCTAGCAAAAACTGACAATCGCTGGGAAATCCAATTTTTCTGTTTTCTTAGCAAGGAAAAATACGCAAAATTGAAGCTCAAGCTCATCTTAATAATATGGCATTGCTCCAGTTATGTGACATCAATCTCAAAGGAAGTCAGGCGGGTATTACAAAATTTACGTCTAATTAACTGTAAATGACGTAAAACCGGAAAACTTATAAATATTATAAACATATAAACGTTCTACAGTATTAATGAACACTGGAATAAGGGATTCATTAAATTGCATACCGTTGCTACTTATATTAGTGAAATTACCTTCCACAAAATGCATTTTACAGTTAAATGAATAATTGCTGGATAATGATTCTGTTTTTAGGTTTTTTACCTCATCCTTGACTTTTTGGCACGTATTACTTTCAAATTTTAGCTGAAATCGCATCACACCTGACGCCATAGCCCTTCTAATGCTATTGTCCTCACTTGAAAGTGTTGCATAAAAGAACAGGTTATTGTAAAGTTGCTGAGAACGTTATTCCTTTTAGAAAAACTTAGAAACGTATAAAATCCGAAAATACCTGTATTAGTGATAATAAAAGAAAAATGCAAATGATTCTTTTCTTCTTAAGCACCTGTAATCTATATGCAATTAACCAGCCACAAAGGGGGGAAAATGAATACAGATCCTTTTTTTCTGCTGAAACACAGATTTCTTTTAATTCCCCTTTCTCTATTTGTTAGTGATTCATTCATAGGTGGGTCACACCAGTAAAAAGAAGCCTTGTACTGAAACTGAACGCGCTCATTTCGCAATGTATTGATTTGCAGGCGTTTCGCTTTCAAGAACAGAAAGGAGTCATAAAATATTAGCGATTTGTTACAGATTTTTTTTGTGTTTTCTCAGCTATGTGGCAATGTTTAATTATGCGGTTAAAACGTTTAATGTGTTTGCTGAATATTGGACCGTTTAATGCAGGGTGTATTGAAAGTTATGTCTAAGTTTTATTTGTTCATTTTCTTACAAGAGGAGTGTGTTATAGATAGTTTTGTATTATAATGATTCACATAGATTTTTTTTAATTGGAAAAAATCTGATAGATTTAATGAACTTAGATAAACAAAGTGGCTAGTTCTCGTCTCAAGAGAAAGTTATTTATCTTATATTTTGGTTAAAACATTGCTTTTTAAAAAATGTGATAGAGCGTAAGGTATCGCTTGTGTAGCTGAATACGGAACAATATCAATAGATGTTGTCTTCTTATTAGTTTCCCCTATAACTAGGGATACGTAATTTTAATATTTACGAAATAGATTTGAATGAATGAGAAATTTGCCGATATGAGCGAATAAATGCGAAAATTATTTTTACACTACTTTTCGGCGAAATCTCGGTGATAAACGGCTTTTTAAGCGAAATTAGGCAAGAATAGTAAAAATTTATTAACATAATTGCTTATCTAAGATCATCTACGGTCTTTAACTGAGAGATCTCATTCTCGAAATTTGCTTATTACTTATTGCATAAGACTTAAGGAAGACAATCTGGAGACTACTACAATGTTAGCTTTTAAATAAGAATTTTGATGCCTAATCAAATAAGTAAAATTGTGATTTATTTTAATAAATGCGAAACTTTTGTAAATATATATATATATATATATATATATATATATATATATATATATATATATATATATATATATATATATATATATATTAATTAGAATAAAAGCGAAATTTTTTATATTGTAATTGTTTTGCGAAATTTCGATATTTTTTTATGCGAAATTTACGTACCCGTACCTAAACGTATACCAACTACGGCTCTTGAAGAATTCTTTTGTTTCTGGATTGGAAAGCTGGTAGGTTATCTTGTGTTGTACTAAGCTGTAACACATTACTAATCAGAAAGTTCGTGCTTACCACTTTCTTTTTATTAAAAAATAATTTGAGATGGAGTTTACTGACCTTTTTAAATTACCTTTAACGTTTTCTCCCTCGCTTTCGGAAGGAATGATGAAAGTTCTATTTTTTTTCTTTTTATCACAAAGAACTTATCTCTTCTCTACCTATTTCTGCTTAAAATTGAATTAAATGCCACTAGTATCAACATATTTACCGAAAATTTTCCTCGCGTTTTCTGTTACCCAAAATGGAAACCCCTGAGAGTTGATTTCCTTTATTGACAGTAGGGAAAATGTAATGTATTTCAAGAATTGTCGTTCTTATACTGCTACATGCCGCCAGCACTGGATATTGAAAATTTTTAGTTCGGTTTATAATGAGGAATATTTCTTGTAGCATTTACATTTTATGATCCAGTAATTTGTCTCGAATTATAAATTACACGAAAAGACTTAAATATTTTGTAAAATGCAATGATTTTCATATTGTTTTGACTCTATTGAAATACTCTGTTACGGGATAACGTAACTAATATCATAGAACATCTCCTCTTTAACTAATATCATAGAAAGTTAAGTTTGGCCGTTTTAAAATTTATTTTTGTTCTTGAGAAATAAATAACAAAACATATTTTTTACATGTTTATTTTAAGCCCTTTTAAATATACTTTCCTTCAGTTTTTTTTTTTTTTTTTTTTTTTTTTTTTGGGGGGGGGGGGGGACGTTTAGAATAAAACTTAGGGATCTCTTAAAAGTTATTTAAAGTCTTGTTACTCTTCTTTTATCAAACGAATACGAAAAAATGTCTCATCCAGATGCTTAAAAAATACATGAACCTGAAAAGAACTATTATGTTAGTCGTTTTTATCTGAAACTTTTAAATCTTTTGTGTCAACTCCAATTGAGAAAGTTTTAGGTGAAAACATATGTAAAAAGCTAGTTTCCATAACGAAATTTGGGCAGTAAAAAGAGCAGTTTATGAGCAAACTTAACAGACTATGCCAAGTTTACTGAGTGCAACTAGTTTGCGTATTGCTTTGAATTAACTTTTTCTGTGCTGCCTCGAATTCTAAAAAAGACTATGGAAAGGAGCCAAAAGTTTTATTTTCGAGAATACTCTGAGTATTCCTTCCCTGGAATGGGAAGAAAATTTCAAGAGTATGAATTTACTTAATATTTTGGCATTACTTATTTATAAATTATTAAATTATAAGTACAACTGCTGAGTTCAAGGAACTTTTGAAGGGAAGAAAAAAAAACGGCTTTGCAATTTCTGTTATGGATTTATGAAAGCTGTCATTTGTAACTTTATGAGCACAACAATTCAAAAATCGAATTCAAAGAAAACTTTCCTTTCTTATAGCGAGTTTGTTTATCCTTCGTGCAGTGAAAGATTGTACCGTAGCGTTAACCATCAAACTAACGAACAACCCGCATGAGAAAAGAATGAGGGAAGAAGTTAATCGATTACCTTGTTTTATAAACTATATGCCAACAATTAACAAACTGTGGTACGCGACCTCTCAGGAGAATATTGGCAAAATGACAAAAAAGCTAATTAGATAGTGGAAAACCAATTAGTAGTTTTAGCCTGGGGTACATTAAGCATTTAGGTTTGATATTTGGGTACAATAAAAAAATGTTTCTGAACCACTGTCATATGCTAAATGCTTTTGCACTCTCATACTAGCAAAATTTTATCGTAATCGTAATTTTTGCCTTCAAAAACATGTTTGAACGCTTTGATATAAATTTAATCGACTAACATGGGTTTAAACGCATAACATGAGACCTTTTCGAACGTCATTAAAATATTATTATAAAAATGTAGTCAGTTTAGTAATCGGATTTATTAATATAACGAGACTTTACTATTTACATCAAATTAATATAGAGGTATTAAGTTTCAATTTGAAGATTAACTTAAATTAAATTAATGAATGAAGCACCCATTTTTATCGCAGTTTATAAAGACATGCTATATTGAGATTAAAATTTATCTGTAGTTTTAAATAAGGTAAAATGTTGATGCGTTTCTATGACAAAGAAAATTGTAACAAAGAATTTCGACAGTAAATTTTAGTTTATTAATGATTTAATGTTTGTCCCCAATATAAGAGCAAAATTTAAAGCGCACCAATTTTATCATATTTTTGGTTGTTCTCTACCATGTAAAGGTATTTATTTTCCACGAGTTTTGGTTTTTACGAAGTTATATGTGCTAAGGGAAGAGTGTTTAGAAACTGCGCGTCTTTTTCAGGAGACTGAAAAAGTTGTGGAGGTTTACGCTTATCATATTCCTGTAAACAGTACCGAAATTAAAATTAACCACAACTATTTTACAAAAGTTTACACTTGATGAAGTGTGCTGCCTTAGGGCCTGTTTACATATAGTCCGTCAGCGTTACTCGTATTGACATATTTTGAACGAGTCACAGCCCTTTATAATTTCGTGGCTAATCGTTTGGCGGTTTGTAATTGATTAAATATATTTCAATACGAGTAACGCTGACGGATTCTATGTGACTAGGTCTTTAGTCCTGTGCCGTTTTCCATACTAATATTTCTAACCTGTAACGTCATTTTTGTCAAATAGTTTGCTGAACCTCTGAAATTTTTCTGACTCTAAAACAATTGGAAAGAACCGACAGAAAAATAGTTTTGTAATAATGCTTTAGAATAGAGAGTTCGTTGAAACTCGCGAAGAATTAGAATTCAGTTATTTGGTGCACAAGCCATGTAATTCGGCTTGGAAGCCAAGTGCATAAGGTCGTTTTAATTCATATTCTGTCCGGGTTTTGAATAATTATATAGTACTCTAAATTTGAAAATACGGGACATGTAGCCTGTACGAAAGAGAATGTGCTAAAAATTGGTATTCTGCGTCATTTGTGTCCGTCTTGATTCATTTTCAGATGTGCATTAGAGGATGTTATTTGCATCCAGTTTCTGCGTAAGATAAATGGTTAAAATTAATGAGGTCTACTGAAAATGAACTTCTCTGGTGCTCACCTCTGATTCTTTTGCAAGAATTTGCCTTTCACAGATTTCCCCATGAATACCACCATCCTAATTCTGGTAAAACGCTGATAAAGTGCAGTAATGAAGTTCAATAGTGTATTCCGTCCTTTGTAATTTTGAATATTGTTATGATTTAAAATTATTGTAATTACACTGCATTATTATGCCTTTTTTAAGATTATCTTAATTCATTAAAGGATTACAATTAAAATTGTTTTTACAATTTCATTTGTTATTTCTCTATATATATTCTCCTAAACATTTTATCATAGTCATTTGGGATCGAAAAAAATTAAGTATTTGATTTTCAGGATATTGGTAGATTTAAAACTATTGGTCAGAAATAAATTTTTCAAATATGTTCTTTTGTTCAAAATATTTACCCAAAGTATATTGTGATTATGCCGAAGTTATGTCAATTCCTCTTTTGTTTCGTTTGTAAATATTTAATTCCGTTCATTAAAAATATAATACCTTTTATTAAGTGATCGGGATAGAAATGTCTGAGTTATCTACGTTTAAAAAATCTGACAGTGTAATATATTCTCTCTATAAGGGTTATTTCGTGCTTTTATGTATTCCTAGATATTTTACAGTGTACATTTGTACGACAGATATAACCTGAAAAACGTAATTCTCATTTAAAATATTAATGGATTCCAACATATTTTTAAGGAGTTATCTACGTTTAAAAAATTTCACAGTGTAATATATTCTCTATCTATAAGGGTTATTTCGAGCTTTTATGTATTTCTAGATATTTTACAGTGTACATTTGTAAGACAGATATAACCTGAAAAACGTTATTCTCATTTAAAATATTAAGGGACTCCAACATATTTTTATGCTTGCATTTTTATGTGCTTCGTTCAGAATATAATAGTCTTTGCTTATTATTTAAACTTACATTATTTTAAATGTCTCTCATTTTAAACAAAATAATAACTAAGTGTTAATACATTGTTAACTTGAAGTATCTTTCAGATTATTTAAATACGTTATAACCCACAAAACTTATCCGAGTTTTCTGCTATAATAAGAAGCCGTAATTACTTTAATTAGTTTAATCTGTTTGTAAAACGAAAATAAAAACTTGATAACTCTTTAGACATATTTATCATCAGTGCTATCATATATCGGTTAAATGAATAACCTCCATTTGTTTGATAAATTAATCTTGCCCTACCTGTTTCTGAAGGCCAAAGCTAATCCTATCAACTATAATAAATTCATTTAAGCTAATTGACTTAAAAAGACAAACTTGTCAATAAATTACTGTTTTAGAAGTGTTCCGCCCTGCACTCGCCTTCTCTTTTGTAACTACATTTTATTTATTTTAAGCCTATTTTTTTGAAGTTATATTATGCATGTTTTGAGTACTATCATTTCTGAAAAATGCCGTTGAATAGTTAGGGCATCCATTTTCTTAATTCCCTGGTCTCTGGAGAGGAAGGAAGCTCTTAACCCGGTTTATCTCAGATGAAATTAGTAGACCGAATGCGGCTTTAATCCCCAGTGCTTGTGTGAACTCGGATATCGGACATTAGATAATTGCATGAGGGCAGTGTAATATCGTGGGAAGCCACAACTGAGTCAACAGGTGGGTGTATATTCCCATTTACATAATTTTCTCCCATCTCTGTTTTTTATTTTCAAAGTCCTACTGACTCCCAAAATTTTCTTTTAAATAAAACCAGTCGTTCTTGTTCTGTGCTTCTACGTTTTGATGGATGACTTGAACTGAAACTGTACCAGGGACACTTGCGTTATTTGTTATGGGTTATTTTGCTTTTTTAATTGAGTAGATGGGAGTCAGTGGAGTTGTGATGTAACAGTAGAGGAAGCAGAAGTGCTGTAAAATATTTCTGCAAGCGACTAAAGAAAACTGCAATATAAAGCGTTAATAAAACTCGAGATCTCTTAACAGTTCGTGACATAACGGTGTTAGAGTTCTTTTATCCATACACAAAAACTCTTGAGTTTGTTCTGCAATACTGTGTATAAAAAAAGCGCGCCCTAGTGACATTTTTGGTGAATATGATATGCGTAGTATAAATAGAATAAAACAGAATAATAAAAACAGGTAACTGGGTTATGAATATTTTCATTATATTTCCTAATTTCATCATAATTAAATTTAGACGACAGAAGGCTGTTTTTTGTCACGGAGGAATGAATTTTACATAATAAATTCTGCCAATAAAAACATTCATTTCTGTGCTAAATTGAAACAACTTGAACTGATATAACCTTATGAATAGGGGGTAATGAGGGATGTAATCTTGCTTAAAATACAAGCAAATATTATGTTGGAGCTAATCAGGGAAAGTGTCAAAGCAATTGTCCTTTCTCACACACTCTAAAAGTATATAGGGATATATGAAACAATGAAATGCAGTGCATGTTTCTTTTTCACTTATTTTTCAAACGCACATCCCAAGAAATAAAATTCACGAATAACAGCAATTAAAAGAATGGGTCACGCCGTGCATGAAATACTACTCAATGAAACTTAATGCATTTGTAACTTTTGGACATGAAAAGACAACGCATTGCTGTTGATACTTTGTTTTGTTAGTGACATACTCAGATATTGCTTGAGATGTCAATGAAATGATATCACATAGTTAAGAGAAATCGTTACAGTTGGCTTGTTTTTTTATATCTTGACCTTGAAAACTTTTAACAACCCTTTTTTAAAAAAAACCTTGAAAACTTTTAATGAAGACTGACTGAAGTGACCTATTATTATTTCAAGATCAGCGCGCAATGAGACAAAAGAATGGCAATTGAAATGTTATGTTTAGTTGAATGCCATGTTAGCTCAATCTGAATTGGCCGCTTTCCACTGCCACCATTGCATATAAACTAATTTGACAGCTTTTACACCTACAATAATATCCCACTTACTTCGCAGCCTCAAGTAGTCGAAAGCTTTTTGTTAAAACAAATCAAGCTGTAACAAATTACCCTTGAAAAAAAAGTTCCGTCTGCGATATTGAACTTAAAACCCATATTTCAAACCGTCCACTTCATTCTCGCTGTTTTTTCGAGGAAAATACATGGTGATAAATCTGGGACGCATCACAGTATGAATAAATATTTGAATATTTGTTTTTAAAATGCAGACCAGGAGTACTTAACCCTATTAGCCGGCGAAACAATGTCACCCTTTCGATTTTTCTCCATTTGCTTCCTGTCATCTGTAGAAAATGTGAATTTGAAATGAGAATGATGTATTATATATCCTAATGACGTAAACGCGGACGTGCGTAAGTTAAATAGGATACTGTTCAGGTTTCTTTTATTATTATTTATTCAACCACTGGTTTTTCATTTAAATTCAAAATAGTGTTATTTGAAAGACAGAATTTGAAAAATCGAAATACAGGTAATACGCATTCTAAATTGGGATCCATTAAGATCTGAAGGAATTTTCCTTTCGTTTTTGGTACTTAAAGAATTTAATGTATATTCGTGTGAAGAGTGCACTAATGTATTTTATTGTTTATCGTTAATATGTTTAGTGTACGAAACTTTGCATGTTTTCTATCTATGCATCTTAGTTTATGTAACGAATCAAAGATAAATCTGGATTTTAGGTGAGCTCTTTAGAGATCTACAAACTTAATTTCAACACTGGAGGTATTTTTAGAATGTTTTGTGAAGTAATTATGTACAATGTTGTTGTTTAGGGCTATTTAATTGCAGTAAAAGTTTATGTAAAATTTTGATGTCCGGTTTTATCTATTTTAAAACGAACACCTCAGATTTTTGTAATTTTTTTAAATATAACATTGCTTCTTTAATTATTGATTCAGCAAATTTAACTCATCATAAAAATTATTCATCATTCCTTTTGATATGTGCGTAAATATCTGGAAGACAAAAAATACATTGCCCATAACTTGTGAAATTAAAATATTGTGTTTTTTAAAGAGTTGACTGCGGCCAATTTTCCAAAGAACAAAATGGTAGTTATGTACTAATCACAAAGCGGGATAAAATAATGAACCGCTAGTGACTGTAAGACAATGCTAAGCCTGCCTGTATATCACGCACCTTCATTGGAGTTTTTTTTTATACTGAAAATATGAAAAAAAAGCAAAATGCAAATCATTTGTTTTAAAGTATTTATTCAATATTTTAAAGTTGTAACTGTAAGTTATGAACATCTAATCTCTTTAAGTGTTATCTATTCATTTAACTTTACTTAGCTGGCTAAACAAGATGAATGCGAGTTGTTAAAATCCTTACAAATCTCAGGTTTTCTATTCAAGTGCAAATAAATACCTTTAAATATATTAGATATATTTATTAGTAAATTATTCAATGAAACTTTTCATAGTGTATACTTGAATATGTATTAATTTATCTGCGAATTTTCATTGTTTGTTTCTGCGTTGTTTGTATTTGTATCTTTTTATACAAATACAAACGTATATAAAACGATACAAATATAATATAGATAATAATAGAATAATATAGATTATAAGCATATATTAAACACATACATGCATTTGATTTTATTTTTAAATATCTTGCTTCACCAAATAGATAATGCAAGGGCAAATTTTCACTCACTGCCTTTATTAACATTGACATTTTGAAAAGAGTATTACCTCTATAATTAACATTTGAACTAATCAATATTTAGTTATAGGCTAGAAAGAGAGGTATGAATTGAACTGCTGTACTGTTATATTAAAATTAGAATGGGTTGCTCTCATTATAATAGTAGACATACAGAGTATATGCTTTTACAATAAGAGTAGAGCCCCAAATAGATATATAACAATAAAAAAAGAAATACAGAAACGCTGCTATATATGTGTGCTATCCAAAAAAGATGAAAAATACTTCCGCAACCAATTTTCTAATTTCCTATCTCCCCGTATGTGAAACTGCTGTCTAAACTTCCGCGCCAACTAGAATGTACCATCCCCCACGTGCATCGCAATTACGGGCTTGTTCCAGTGCTGGAGAACAGGATAGTCTGTTTACTTAGTTCTTAGAAAAGCGAGCATCCTTTTGATTGCATCATGGCGTGGATACAAACGGCGTCTGGGCACGCACTACCGTCCAAGTCAACGCACTTGCACCAAATAGTTGAACATAAATGATCGAGAGAAAACTGCGAATTATCGCCCTTGTTCGCTCCTTGATGCCAGAACTTTTACTAATGCATTTATCCGAGGTTCATATGAGTGTGCGATCCCTGAAGGGTTCTTGCTTATTTATGAAAATCTTCGGCCAGATAGGGAAATAGGAAGTGTGAAAATTTCTTGCTTTTCCCTTCGGGGACCGCTCACAGTTTCGACTGTTTTGCAAGTTTTAACATCCCTGTGGCATCTTGTTTGGTTGTTAGATTGATTCGTTAGAATTTATTTAATAATGTTTTTATTTAAAACCTCTTAAGATTTCAATAGCTGAAACGCGCAAAAATTTTAACAAAGTGGGACGTGGCTTTTTTTTTCTGAATGAAAAGCTTTCTGGTAAGTCTACTTCAAAGACTGTAGAATTTTGTAAAAAAATTAATAAGTTTAGGTTAGTCTCTCTGTGTACTCTTTAGTACCTCTTACTGCAACAGCTGGCGTACTCTCGTCAGTAAATAAAATATGAGACCAGACTGACTTATTTTACACCAAAACTTTAAAGCAAACATCGCATTTAAATTAACATCATGTAAACTTAACGAATATTATAACAAACATCGTATAATATAACGAATTTTAGTTTTTCACTTCTATTTTTATGATCTGGTTACTTAAAATTTCAAGATATTATATTATCTTAAATTGCTAATATATATATATATATATATATATATATATATATATATATATATATATATATATATATATATATATATAAATTGCTGAATATTTTAAAATTATTTATGTATAATTAACCTTTTGGCCTGTGGTGACCTTGTGAGTACATCGCGCTGGCTTGAGGGTGCTCGGATCGAATCCCGGCGCCAAGCCACTAAAATACCTTCGTTTGTGTCGTCCCTTCATAGGGGGTAATGCTTTTCCGCCTATATGGTGATCCCATAATAAAATAGCCAGCAAAAGCTGCGTTGAATAAAGGCGAATGTTTATCCGACTAGTGCCTCTGCATTGGAAATATATATATATATATATATATATAATTAATCTTTCAAAACTTTTAGGTGGAATATTTCTTGTACAAATCCTTCATCTAATCTTGAATAAATCGTGATTTATTTTCTTCCCTTTTGTGAAATAATAAAGGAAATTTGTTGACTGGCCTAAATGTAATTAGCGTAAAAATAATTCTCATAAAGATTTCCTCTTTATTTTGTTCTCATAATTACCACTTAAGATGCATAATTAAAATAGTAGTATTCTGGCTTGCCACCGTGCTACGGTAAGCAGCCTTGTGCCATTCATTATCATCTCTATTCTTGTATAATTTCTGCTGTTTGAATTCTTTTTCACAGCTTCAATCTTTTGACAAATTTTCTTTTATACTGATGTGATGTCTTTCCTGGTGAACTATTTTCCAACTAAATACTGTCCCCTACATTATTTCAATTTGTTCTATGTTAGGGCTTCAACACTCTCCGTGGATAAAACATGTTGCTGTGTGTTCAGACAAAGAAAGCTAAACCAAATTGTATAATTTTGATAATTTTTAATTTAAATCAAAATATGACGTTTTTTAATGAGCAGTCTAACAAAATATTTTTAATACGACTAAAATCACTCGTAAATTAAATTATTTTAACGTCACTCAAATAATTCTATTATTATTATTTACCATATTTTTTATTTCAAATATTTTAATCGTTTCATCATCGACTTCGTACTAAACATTAATGACTTACAAACTTCTTTTATGCTTTAGAACTAATAAAGGCGTGCTATTATTAAATCAAACAAATGCATCGAGCACCATAATCGTGATTTATTATTGCGAAAGGAAAACTTTTAGATGAATTTGAGTAACTAACTCATAGTACAAGGTGAGTGTATTAATGTCGGACTTGTTAGTAATCATAAACTATTTACGTGAGCTACCGGACAGCATTATGGAAATCGTAACTTTAAAACCTCTTAATACTTGACAGTAATTCTATTAGGCCTAGAACCTCAAGAATAAAATTTAAAAATGGAGAAATACTGCAAAATATTTAGGTTTGTAATATATACGTATAAGATATTTAATCTATATTTACATCGTCACTGTTGTTTACACGTAATTTAGTAAAAATATGAAAGTGTCTATCTAACATTAGGCGTTCATAATTACAAAATTTATTGTACCTCGTGTGGCAATGGACAGTTCATCCAACACCCGCAGCTACGAAAGTCAATGTACTTTATTAACTTATTCATAATCTTCCCTCTTGTCTTCGAGGTCATAATATATATATATATGTATCAGCCATCCCAGCACCCTGCTCCAAATTAGCTTTCGTTCTATGCACACAATTCTTTCCTCAATTAATGCCAGTCCGTTGTAGCAATTAGCGAATACTGGCGTTGTCTTGTGTTTATGACTTTCCCTGCCAGCTAATGAGTTGGGGCATTGTGCACTTGAAGCGAAACATTGTTCACCCAAATATCCACATTTTTAAGAGCTGCTTCACTCTAAGTACACAAGCAGTGATTTCGTAAGAAAGAGTTTATTTATAATTGTTTATTTTTGTTGCAAAGGAGGATATTGCAGTTTTGTTAAAATTCGGTCAATACACTAAATTCGTTTTGAACTTAAATGTATTGCAGTTTGTCGTGATTGATATTGAAATACAAGTAGAATGAACCCATATCTGACTGTTTTATTCTCTAGTACTTAAAGCTAAATTTTTTCGAATTATTTGGACACTGGTGTTGTAGCTGTTTTTCTTTTTGTTCTTGTTTGTTTGGTTGATTTTATTTTTTTAGCTGATATATTTTCACTCGGATTCCTCTCTATGGATTGCTCTATGAACTATATCTGTTCTCAGATGGCAAAAGGTTGAAAGAAATTTACGTGACAGCAATTCTAAGATTCAAGATGTCATTTAATAATCAGTAATTTGTTTTACATGAGCAAACGTTGTACCAATGTTTCAGAAAAATAGTCAGCTATTACTTACAGTAGTTACAGCAAATAGAAAATATCGGCGAACGAGAATCCGTAATGTGAAAAACTCAATTTTTAAAGAAAAGTTTCTTATAACATTTTGCCATCTGAGCACAGATATTGACACTGTTTAACCTTTAACTTACTGGGCCCATTTTTCCGATTTCCTCTTCAGAACAGGAAATTTCCTACCCCCTTTGTAAGAACGGCCAATAGGAGGGTTTTATATATATATATATATATATATATATATATAGATATTCATTCATTCTTGGGATACATGCTATCCCACCCCGTAAGGAAAAGGTTAAGAAATCATTGAAATTATGTGTGTTATTTTCACGCGGGATTCAGAGTATTCGTATATTTATTGTATCATGTCCTTTACTTTATGACAAGTTTTATTTTCTTGTATACTGTGCAAAGGCAAAGTTCATTTTTCAAACTTTTTTATTACACCCATACCTCGCTTTACGGCCTAGATACATTCCGGAAAAGATGGCCGCAAATCAGAAAGCCGTATAACGAATCAATTATTTTGATACAAACCCATACAAATTTAATTGGATGTGTTCCAATTTTTTTATAAATAATATAGTTTTTAGTTCATAAAGCATTTTATTCTTTTTATTGCCTATAAAAATGCTTACATAACAATAAAAGTACAAAACAATGTAATAATAAACAGAAATAAAAAAAAATAAACATAAATAAAAAACAAAAAATTCATATGCACATATGTATACATATAATAAAAAACATAAAATAAAATGTTTAAAAACTGTTTTAATCTGATGACGAACATTAACATGAAGAATCACTAAGCTATAATATGTTGCCATCGTCACTTTGCGCTGTTGTGG
Organism: Dolomedes plantarius; assembly: GCA_907164885.2. Classification (NCBI taxonomy): domain Eukaryota; kingdom Metazoa; phylum Arthropoda; class Arachnida; order Araneae; family Dolomedidae; genus Dolomedes; species Dolomedes plantarius. The sequence continues at coordinate 112,487,004 of OU015497.1, read as the reverse complement.
CCGTATAGCGAAATATGTGGGCCGTAAATCGAAAAAGCAAGTAATCGAAAAGGCCGTTATAGCGAAATGCCGTATAAAGAGTGACCGTATAGCGAAGTATAGGTGTACTTGTAAATGTTTAAAGACTTCTTTTTTTTGTTGATTAATTTTAAATTAAATATCCTACTTGATGTATGATAAAATATTTAACAAAAGGGAAAAACAAGCCCAGAGAAAACACTCGCTGATCAAACATTTTACTTGAGTTAACTAACATAGCAGGTTTCCTAGGTGGGTCACTCATAATAGTCAGCTTTCTGTTATGATATATGTCCATAGTCTTCTTTGAAGTTGGCTCGCATCATTTAATATAAATAACCATTATGTTTTACATATTTCATCGCAAACATAAATGAATAAAAGTGAAAATGAATATTTGAATTAGCATCTTTCCTAGGATGTTAAAACTGCGAAATAGTACCGGTAGGTTTAAAAGAAGTGAAAATTCATATTTTGGGACCTTTTCTGTTTTATACACTCTAGAAATAGATCAAATAAATATTTGTTTTGTTAACTAAACTTCATATTCACACATTATATATAAAATGTAAATACACGCATTGACAGCGTTTACATACCAGCATATAATAACGACTTTATTTAACGACTTTATTTATGTGCTCCTCTTCATAAGAAACAGAAGCAGAATCTTCGATTTCAGAATGATTAATTTTAATTTCTTCCACAATATCTCCATCAGTCGTATTTTCACATGTAATGACTTCATCATCACATATTTCGTACAATTGCAAGCCACAATCTGAGAATGATGAAAAGTTATGCTTTTCTATCCACATCGCGATAGGTAAATCTTCATCATCATCGTCAACATTCTTTGCTTTTTCAACATTCGTTGTATCTTCAACACTCTTAAAAAGTTTTTAAAAAAAAGACAAATACTGTAGTCGCCTGAGAAAAAGGTACGTTATAGCCAATTCTTAAGATTTCGGAGGTTCGCTATAAAAGGATAAATTAGCATTAAATACAATAGGAAAACGGCGGGCCAAAATTTTTGTTCGTTATATCCGGGAGTTTGTTATATACCAGGTTCACTATAACGGGATTCGACTGTAGTTAAATGGCAAATGTGAATATGGTAAGTTCGTATTACAGATGTCATAATTGGAAGAATTATTCGTAACATATGCGTACATGAATAGATACTAAAAACACAGACTGTTTTCTTCACTCATTTTTGCGCGTATTTTGATTTTTCATGATTTTCAATTTCAGCATTAAAACTATCTGATCTTATTTGGAACAGTTTATTTATGTATAGAGGGATGAAAAATTTTCCCAAAATGACAATTGACACATTTTAAGTAACTTTGGCTTATATTTTTGTATTGTATTTTGACAGCTTTGTTGTACATGCTCAGAAAATTCATTTCTGAACATTGATTTCTCTAAGAAAGAAAGAAAGAAGAGCTTTCGTTGCTGCTCGTTCCATTGTGGTAAATCTAAAATAATAGCTTTCGCTTTCAAAGGTTAGTGACGGCGTCGCAACCTCAGTTATTTATTCCAATGAAACAAGATCAATTTAATTACTGACTGACGTGCCCCACTTTTTATTCCATCTTTAAATTGGTTCTTCTTTACGATCTGAAATAAACGATATTTGACATCCTTAATTACTTTCAAGGAACTTTGAAGGAGCCTTTAAAGTATTTTTTATTGATATAAACATTCAAAAATTTGGGAATATTTTGAAACCTTACATTTCGAAGTGAGTTCTGTTTTTTTTTCCTTCCCCCCTCTGTGAAATTTTGCAATAGTTTTAATTTGTTTTCCTAATAGCGAAAGTCGAACCAAATGTTAAACATTAATATTAATTTGCAGATTTTTTTTCTTTTGCCTTTTTTCAAGCAGCAAGAGGTATAAATCAAAATTAATGATTCCAATTAAATTAATAATTTAAGTTAATGAACGTACATTAAAAGTCTCTTCCAAATAAATTTTTGGGTTGAAATTATCATTAAAATCTGATTTTGTCGTATCAATTATGTCTAATTCGTACTTTTGAAAAAACCTTACACTTAGTTCTTTTTATGAAGTTTTATAAGCTTCTAGCTCATACTTGTAAATTGCTAATTGTCATTGACATTTCGTAATATTATTTTGGTAATATTTAAATATACAGTCGAACCCCGTTTTAACTAACTTCAAGGGACTCAGGGTTTTGATCGCTTTATCGGATGGTTCGTTATATCCGAACCGTTAAGAAAAAAAGCTAGAGTTCACAAAATGTATAACTCATTAGTTACAATGTGTATTCAATATTGATGTATTAAAAAATGATAAAATCTATTTAAAATTATCATCAATGAATTAAATCGACTAAAATCGATTACTTTAAACTGACACAATACTAATTAAATTACGTACAATAGGAAAATGACGAGAGCAAAATTTTCGTTCGTTATATCTTTGAGTTCGTTATATACCGGGTTCGTTATAACGGTGTTCGACTGTATTCCGTTATTTATCTAAGGGAAGCTTTTAATTACAATTTGGTCTTAATTACAATTTTTTTTTGCTAATAGGAATAAATTGTTAAAATACTCTGATCTCGCAAGGCTTATTTTTTTTAGTTGTACTTATTGTTTACTGAATTGGTATTATTATTATTATTTTGTAAACCCACTAGGGGCTTCGCCCCTAGGCTCGCTACGCTCGCTCCTCTGTTATGGCTAATAGCGAGATACATAGGGGTGTTTCTCGTTAAATGTAACAGCTTCCATCCATTTACTGTTGCCACCCATAATGCGAAGGGCGATTCATCACTGTTGAATTATCAGCTTTAAAATACAATTAAAAATCGAAAATTTAAGATATAGACTTGAAATGAGGTTTATATGAATAAGAAAGCTTTCAGCTTCCAGATGATGTAAATATTTTCTTTGTAAGATAAAAACTCTAGGAGCATAGATATTACATCCACATAGAGGACGATATTTCTCTAAAAACTGTGTTTCATTTTTTTAATGAAAATATTAGTCTGTTTTAAAGTATTTTAAACAAATGAGGTCTAGTTTGAAAGAGACATGTCTGTAGTCTTAGATTGTAAAAAGATCAAAATTCTACGATCATTTTTTGGCGAGTTATCGTAATCTGAAGATGAAAAAGTCAATATTTTCTCACAAAACATAAAATTAAAAAAAAAACTTAAAGTCCGACGAAGATGAGACACGTCTTACTTTGTTCCCCACATTTGTCTGCATCTATTGGTATCGGTCTCGACCCCATACCCCCAGCGGTTTCGGAGGAGATAGCGTGACAAGCTTTTGACAGCGGCGGCTGCTGCTGAAGCGGGAGTTACTTTTTTTAGAATAGAGAGATATAGTTATATATGTAAGACAACTAATGTTATTTTTGGGAACTTATTATTTCTTCATTAAATTAGTATATTTGACATATTTTTTTATCCATTGCAGAACTTTTTGCCCGAGAAGACTTCAAGGTGTTTCCCAAGTTTTCTCCACCACAACGTGAGTATTACGCTTTTCTTGATTTTTCTTACTTATAATTATCCAAATTTATGAAAGGTTAAAGGTGATTTTTTATGTGTGTGAGTGTACATTAAAGGTGTGATGGGCTGAGTTATAAGCAGGTGACTTAAAAGCAGCTATAGCGTAATATCACATCTTAGAAAATAAATTTATTTCTTTTATTACCGTAGAATGAAACATGACGATTACTTATAATCTTTATTTACAATCCTTTTTAGGTAAATCTTATACACTACTGTATTTTATTCCCATAAAAAATTTTGAAACTTTCATTTATACACTTCTCGTATCTTCTCTTACAGTTTTATGTTTTTTTAAAGTGGTCTTCTTTTTTGTACTCCTGGTCTAATGCAAGCCACGTTCCTTTCTTTAGATAATCTCAAAGAAAAAAAAACTGCATTTATATTATTTCATTACTTTATATTACCCGTTTTCTTTCCACAACACGTGCGAAATTCGATCTTCTTCTCCGTTTTAATCCTTTTAATCCTTTTTCTCTTCGAATTTTCTGACTTCATGCATTTTAAATCGTTTTAAAATTACTCCATTGATCCTCTTGCTCCTTTTTTTTTTTTTGGTTATCTGGCTGAATCAACTTATTTCTTTGGCGCTGTTACAAGTAAAAATAAAATGGAGGAAAATGTATTTTTCTTATGGATGACATATAGTTTTATTAAATTTCTCCACATGATGATAAATTCTCTGCTCCTCAATTTGCGACAAGTAAGAAAGTATCTTATTTTAAATGGAATTCTTAAAAATCTTGATTCTTCTCGCATGGGGCATTTCAATAGGCGTTGAAATTGAATTTGTAAGTTTTTCCGATTATACTAAAAAATGTTACTACCTGCTTGTTTGCAGAGTGGGGCAGATTATTTTTATGTCTCTAATCAGAGTAATGCGAAAGCAAACTGAAATAGAGATATATTACTAGCAATTTAAAATATCAGTGAAAATAATCACCTTCTAAAATTCAGTTTTATCAAACACCTATACTTTGCGTTAAAGTTAGACTTGCACATGAAAGCTAATAATTTTTGCTATTGAATATCGAATTTCTTTCTTACAAAATTATTCAAAATTACTACTTTTATAAATCTATTTTGAAATTAGTTGATCGTTTAAAAATTGAGTTTATGTATTCCTTCTTCTCTCCAATCTCCAATTCTTATCATTGAGTTGTTGTTTATTTAGTTCGAAGAATTGGAAACTGCGTATATTAATGTTGCTTTAAATATGGATTACCAGGAAAATTGATTTCTCTCCCTGCCAACATCCATTTAATACCAACTTCGCTATTATATCAAATTTGCAGGTAGATTTTCGAAATCGAAATCTAAGAATAACATTTATTAACTGCCATTAAAATTTCAAAAATATATTTCTTTATTTCCATCTATAAAGAAAACATTGAAACTACCATTAATGCTATATTTCTGATTGAAATACTTTTTTTCCACGAAAATTTAGATACTTGAAATTTAGATTGAAATTGGATCTGTCGAAGAACTTATAGGATTGTACCCGGAAGAAATAGACAGGGTTTCGATTTTATTTTGCAAACGTATTGTTATATAATTGTGAAATCGAGGGTTTGAAAATTAAAAAAAAACTGTTCTTTTTTTATTTGTATGTTTTCTACCTACAGTTGTCCTTCGTATTGTAAGAAGGATAATGCATCGTAATAACACAGTGTATGGATTTCGTGCATTACCCAAATTCTTCACTCCTTTTTCTGGATTACCTTTGATAAAAAAAAAAATTCGGAAAACATAGAAGTTACTATCGATTCTGTCTCTTCCTAGAAATTTCATTTTCCCATTGCTAAGACATACCTAGATTTTTATTGCTTTTTCTTTTATGCATTTCAGAAGCCACTTGCGGGAAACCAGCCAGCCATCTTTAATTCCCTTTTCCCATAGTTTTTTTTCTGCTGTTTGCACCCCTTAATCTCCCCCTTCTCCTTCTGTTCTAAATGGTTTTAAAATGAACTTTCTTGTACGGGGATAGTTTTTTTTTTGTTTTTGTTTCTCTTTGCATTAGATTGCGTAAAAACAATTTGCATGGCATTTTGCAGGTACAAGGATATTTTTTAAATTCAGAATGAGAACGTAGGTAATGATATTTAAAAATAAATTTCTACTTCACTTCATAAATTCATTTTGCTAAAACATCGATTTTTTTTTAAATCGCAGTAGGTTTCTGTCGTTAAAATTTATCGTTTCTTTATGCAAATCATCTACGAGAAGAGTGGGTTTTACGGTGGTTAGACAGTAAACTATCTAAACGTTTAGACGAGCAAGTCATCGATAATTTTAGCTACTTACTTTGTTTATTTGATTTATTAAAATGCATTAAACGCTGAGAAAATTTCTTGTACTTTTTAAATTGTAGCTTGTTTCGTTACTAACAGCAGGATTCATCATTTACATCTCACTTTTATTTTAGGGTTGTGTATTAAGAAGCTGAATAACTATTCCACTAGTCCAATGTTCCGCATTATGTTTTCTTTCGGCTCATATTGTTCTTCACTTTTAAATATTCATGATAAGCATCAGTTTCTGAAATAGATGCTAGACAACTAATGTCTTTCTCTCACTTCTAGTGATAGTTTAAGAATTTTCAGGCATATTTATATTTTTTTAGTATTAAAATTTATACATAATGCCCAATAACTCAAATAAATGCATAAAATTATAACTAAAAATATTATTTCAATACAGTTTTCAGCATAATGACCTGATTTCGATTATATTTAACTTCTTTAAATGTACGACAGTTTATCAAAATGTGTAACAAATGTTATAATTTATTAGATTTGTTACACATTTAAAAAGGACACATTTGATATGTAAACCTTTGAGGATTTCGTAGTAGTTTTTTTAAATAATTTTTTTTAAATTTTAAATACTATATGATTTCAGATGTACTGTGTAGGAAAAATGCATTCTCATTTGAAGTTTAATATTAATACTAAAAAATCAGACTTATGCGTTGTATAATTCGAGACTGTTTACTTTACATACTACGATGTTCAAGCATCCATCATTAAATATATTTTCCAGCTCTGAATTATTAATACCCAGTTTTTTAAGCGATTAATCATTATACTTTGGAGTTAAATAATCTTGAAAATAAGCTTATCCCTTCATTTATCGCCAGGCAATCCCAGGAACTTACTTTTCCTATTTAAAAACCCTGCAGTAGCAAAGATTTCATAACGCTGAATGCTTTTCTCTTTTAACTTCGTGACTTGGCGATTAATTTGAATTGATATGAAAAATAAAGGCATGAAATAGTTTTCTCCATAACCATTAGAGGTAATATCTGAATTCTTCTGAATGAGAATCGCCTTTGATAATGCATTCCTTAACCCTGAGGTGTCGAAAGTTGAATGGATAATAACGCATTCACATCAGAAAAATTGAAACTTGATTTTATTCATACCAAAAGTGTTGCTTTAGATCATTTCCGGGAATTTGTGGTGTGGAGTTTTAAATATACGATTTATTTTCTGTTGATTAAAAATATTTTGAGATGCTTAATATTTTACTCTCCGTACTCTTTAGAAGTTCCTTATTTTCAGGTCTATTATGAAAGTATCCTTTCAGTGGAAGAGACAAAAAAAAAGGTTGCTCCACTGCATAGATTAAAATCATATATTAAAAATTGTCTCTAATAGGTGACTGCAGAATTTCTCTTTCTTATAATTTTTCAGACAGCCTTGAATTTATGAATAACTTTTGTTTTGTTGGGAGCGAATACCTGACATGCATGATGAGCAGAAAGAATATATCTTAATTCAATGCAAATTTTTATGACTCTCTTTTTTTCTTTAGTTGTGTTTTGAAACTTTGATATATATTTGCATGTTATAGGGCCCTTTCAGACTAGATTTCCTGCTAATTAACCGCATGAAATCTGGAATATGTTTTCTTCCATCAAAACCTAAATATTTGTGCATATATCTTTGAAGCCCTGTATAAAGGGCTTAAGTCAAAAACAGTGATTTAAATATACCAAGTTATTGGCTTTTATACCAATCGCAGAACTATAATTTCGAATTGAGTCTTTTGTACAAAGAAATGTAATTTTGTATACAAAATTGATAGATTTAAGCCTTTTATACCATTCAAAAGATTTTTGTTTTGTTTTGTATCAATACTAACAAATATCTAGAAATCACTGTTTTTTACTTAACGCCCTTTAAATCGGGCTTCAAAGTTATGTCCTAGAGATTTTTGCCTTTGAATGCCAACAATAGTTTTTCTTCCTTAGCGCTATAATGCACATCTTACCAAAGTTTTGATTCCTAATTTTTTTTAGTTCAAAGCTACTATTTAACGAATATTTATAACGAATATAGAGTCAATTTTGTTGGATCTACCCAAAGGAATTCGTTACGATAATTCCTATATCGTTCACGATAATTCGTTGGTGAATTATCGTGAAATTACATTTAATTTATTACAGACTCTAATTATGAAAAAAAATATTTTACGTCCTTTTTTCAAAATTTATTGTATTGGTATATTTTATGTTTAAAATGATTTAATGAAAACGAAATTAATAAAAAAATAGTTTAAATGCTTTTTTCTTTAATATTGATATAATATATCAATATTAAAATATAAAGAAATATTAAAATATTATTTCAACATTGAAATTTTAATACTTACTATATATTTTAATACTAAAAACACTGATCCTAAACGTTAAAAAAAAGTTATTTTTCCAGACATTTATTATGAAAAGTGTTGTTTGCTTAAAACTTGAACCAAATTATTAGATTTTTGACGTACGAAAAATTTCACAATAATAAAAAAATTCAAACGATTTCAAAAATTGAAAATTTCTGTAACCTTAGAGCGTCTAAGTACTATACTTTGGAGACGCGTATAACTCAGACAGTTAACTTTTCCCTGCCTCTAGGAATATTAACTAACAGTCGTGGAATTCCGATTATCTTTGGGAGGCAGGTGGCAGGTATATTAAACGATGTGGTTTTGCGGTTAAAAGGGTCATTGAATATGCGTAATTGTTGGACATAAAATCCGGGTCTTGAACTTGTACCATCTGATAGTCAAATTAATTGAACTACTGCTATTCCGAATGTTTGTTGTTCTTTATTTGTAGTTCTCATGCTTTTAATGTGATGAATAATGCGTTGAGATAACTAGCCAACTCGCGTCTCTGTTTTAAGGAAGCTTGTTTTATTCTTTTTCTACTTAGTCAGGGCAACCGTATCTCTTCGAAGGATGGCGTTCCATCGTTTTTGCTGTATTGGATTATTGGCAAACAAAATGTGAGTTTTAGTATTATACTAGTTGGCACCCGTCGAAACATGACGGCTAGATAGTAAATAAATGCACTAATAGACAAATTTTACTCAACACATCATTGCCAAATGATGAAAATCATAATAATGTGCAGAAACAAATTAATGTGTTTAAGCGGCCTCGTCCTTAGTGAGTATCTAAAGCCAGATTTAAAAATGTCACTGAGCATGCGCAGAAATTTTTAATTGTAAATTATCACTAGTTAAACAGCGTGAAATAAACAATATCATCAGGTTTAATCTTATATTTCACAAACATAATTATCATAAAAATATAAATGGCAGAGAGAGATCTAGAGAGACTCCTCGGAATAAACGTGTTTATCATTAAAACATGTCACTGAGCATGCGCAGAAATCAATTTTTAATTGTAAATTATCGCTAATTAATAGAAATTGCGGTTTCAAAAACCAAATTTGACAAATCTACAGATTTCAATCTTTCGTTTGAAACCGAAATGAAGTAAATTGATGCAGTAGTTTTTTCTCAGGGACTGCCCATAATGTTGGCTTAGTAACTTAAATATATAGATGAGTGCTGCTAGTAGGGAATTTTTTAGTGAATTGCTTCAAAAGTCAACCATCTACTAAAATATTAGGGTACTAATAGTTCCTGTTGCTGCACTCTGCATTGCCGACTGTGTGTGTATGTGCTTTTCCGCAAGATAAGATACTATGATAGTATCAACTTTGAGTACCTTCCTTACTCTTGGACCCTTTCTAGTGAATCGTTTTTTACCTCATGGATTCGGTAACTGTACATTCATTTATCATGTGAACATTAAGACTCACTATAATGTGCGTAGCTTATCCTCTAGACTAGTGGGGCGCAAACTATGGGTTGCGACCCCCTTGTGGGTCGAGAAAATAATTAGAGGGGTAGCGGATAGTTTGATGTAAGTTTATATCGAATTGAATTATTTAATTAAAAAATTTTCTGTATATATGCTAATAATTTTGAAATCATGCTCTTTTTAAATTTTGTTAATTTTTACCCAAATTAAATACATATGAATATTTAAATATGAAGTATTTGGTCACATGAGATTTACCAAAAACAACTACAGAAGGCAAGCAAGACATTTTTTTCTTGTTCTTATGCAAAGTAAATGTATACCGAAAATCTACAGTTCATTTAATTTTAATATAGTTTGTCAAAATTTGCTTATTTCTTTTTTCTATTTTTGCTAACTTTTTCCTGATTTTTTTTTCTTTTTTTAAATTGCTGCTACCAAAATATTTCTATAGGGGTCAAGTGATTTTTTATCTAAAGAAAGTGGACCGCGGTTGAAAAAAGTTCGCGCACCACTGCTCTAGACAGAAGGGATGAGTGAATGAACATGTGTGGTACTCGTGCCTATTCATAGTATGCATATCTTGAAACATGAAAAAAATCTATAGCATTGTTTTACGCCGTAAAGTTTCCTATAGCTGAGAATATTAGCATTTGACAAAAGTCGATAAGCTAATGTCATTTAATCTTTCTTGAAAATTTTATTACCAACCACAGACTTACGTAAAATCTAAAATGTCTTGCTAGTATCATTACTATATGAGAAGAGCTTTTTTTTTTTTTAAGTATAACATTGGACCGCAAGGAATCGTTTTTTGGCTCACTACAAATAGCCCTTTGTAAAGTTACTGAATGACTCCAGTTTTGTTCAAATCATTCCGTTTACAGAGGCATTAATTCCAAGTGGGTCAAACAAAGCAAGAGGTTGAAACACTATCCCGCCCACCATCCTCCGATTTGCTTTTAGAAGATGGTGCATTTTCTGGACAATTGGGCGTTTCAAGATAATTTGCCTACTTCAGATTTGTACTGCATACATAGAGTGAAAATACATCTAATCTCGTATAACTGTTGGTTATGTAATATTTGCTTGAGAAATCTTGGAAAATAAGATATTATTGCCACTATGACCCATCGCAAACCACCTTTGACTTTCCTTAGTTTGCCTTTGCAATTAGGTGGTGGTGTTTCTTTTCAAATTTTCAAAATGTTAGAAGGGGGATAAATTGGATGATTACTTTATAAGCCTTCTTTATACAAAATGCGACAATTTTCAATTTACATGGCAGCAAAATTTTGAGGTTATTAAGATTGTATTAAGTTACTTTTCAGCGACTTACTTCCAGACTCATATCTGATTTGAAGGTAATCTTCGAAACATAGAATTAGAGAATTAACTGTTTATACTGTAAAATTAGGTGTGAAAGACTCATACTGCATAAATTATAAATGAGATATCAAAACTAATTTTTCTATTACGAAATATCTGTTCTTTCTGGCCCAGTGCTAATTCTTTAAGCAATATCTATTTAAATGCGGTTAATAATTTGATATTGCTGCACGTAAGTGCCTGTAATTTCTTTTATTAGGAGTGTTATCGTTCTTCAATAATGATCAAGCGATTAGATCCAAAATGCAGACTGCATTCGTATTCAAATACTTCTATTGATAATTTTAGGGTTTGCAGAAAATAAGATTAAAATTTTGATGTTTAATGGAAAAAAGATTTCACCCATATAGCTGTTAATAGATGACCATGATAATAATTATAGTTAGTGTCTTGAACTTTATTAAATGCTTTGACTGCCCACAGATTACGGAGTTCTTTTTTTATATCACTAAAATATCAGCATTCATGGTAATGTGAAAATCAAACAGTAACATATTAACATTAAATGATTATGTGGTAGAATTGGCTATTTTGTATTATGTGTGACGTCAGCTGTACAAAGCAGTATTTAGCAGCTATATCATATATATGTTTGCATTAATCTAATGTGATGCACGGTGCTCCCAGAAAAGTGGCCAACAAAACCGCGGTGTCATATGGCGGCAAGGGTAATGTCCATCCGTCTGCCGCATTGGAAAAAAAAATATCCAATGTGATACTCAATATTTATTGTTTTCCCTTCCGCAGCAACATTGCATAAATGTTTTATTGAAGCCCTGTCTTCAAGCAAGGAAATTAATAGTTAAACTTCAGAAACCGTGCCATCTATAGGCCATTTCTATTAAGGAGATTAGAAAGTAATACTGGAAAATAGCCTTAAGACAAAGTAAAAAGGATTTAATATGGCGACCACAAAACGTCAAGGGCACAAATCGAAATGGCAGAAATGAGATACCAGCCTACATTTTCTGTTGCCTAGAGTGTAATGTGCCGGTTGATGCCTAGAGTTTTTGGTTGATGCTTAGAGTGTAATGTTCTGATCGGTTTATACACTTTGAAATTGTGAAGAACACAAAAGACCAACAGATTTAAAAAAAAAAAATCTTTATAGATTTTAGTCATAAAATCCCATGCTGCTAATGGTTATTTTGCTAGTAAACATCGAAATAAACTTAAAAGTTCGCCTCACCTTTTTTTTTAATCTTTATCTTAATTTCTTAAGAAAACGTTACTTTCTATTAATTTCAAAAATCATCTTAACAATTAGAGAGAATACACACTGATACTCGAATTTTGAAAAGAATCCAATCTCCGAGATGTGTAGATTAATTCTGCAAAAATTTAAACTTGATATATTTATCTGTTTAAAAAAATATTTTCATCATAAAGTTATTTTATATAATGTGACAATCAATCCCCTTCTTAATGAAACATTAAAAGCTAGTTCTGTGATTCACCTACTTAACGGTGTCATTTAAAAACAGCTGCTTTCATCCACTACGGAAGATATTACGTTAAGTAAAAAGCACTTGAGTAGTTTCCCACAGTGTTTCAGTTTCAATAGTTAATGCGAGTGTAAGTATTTAAAAATAGGATCTTTTTTTTCATTGCAAGAGTTATATTTAGGGTGTGCAGCTAAAACAATAGAGAAACGAGAACGCGTCCAATTTGCTTTTCAACAATTACGGTCTGATTGATTGCCATCTATCTCATTTGCCCGGTAAGATGACTTCAATGAAACGCTTGTATTCTTTTCCGCGTCATTTATCGCAGAATTCCTGAGTGAAACTGTTTAAACAATTTGCCTGATTGTATCGCAAGCATTAATTAAATATCTAGTTTAAGTGTGAAAATGTTTTATGTGCTTTCTTTTCCCTCATGAGAACTCCCAGAGCTAACACAGTGTGAACTTCGCTGTGCAGTTTAGAGTAGTTGTTGCAAAACTTCCAAACTTCGGACCCTAATTTCCTTTCAAAAATATTTTGTCTAAAATCCGCGCGATTATGTGTTTGTCTGTCAGTTAGTAATAAATAAATTACTATGAATGCACATTTTTTTGTGAACGGTAAACATGAGACCAACGTAAATCCTAAAATGGCTGTATATACCGTTTTAATATACTAATTATTCTGTTTTAAAAGAAGTTTAACTTCAGATTAATAGCATAATTTTCACCGTTTTTCCATATCTGTTGTTTTCGGTTTACGAATCAATTGGGCATTCTTTCGGACATATCTTTCATCTAAACATTTTTTTTTTTTTGAGCTATCAAAGTGCAAAAAGAAAAACAAATAATTCGCTCACGGTTAGTCGAACACTCAGTGTATGTGAGTATACAATCTTTTCGTTGTTGTGCTGTAATTCTAATAAGTTAGGGGTTTTTGTACTTTGTTTAAGGTATCCGACCTCGTCTCTAGGTTAAATTCAGTATCAGACATTTTTGGTTTTAAGTCATGTTCCAAATTCTTTAGGTTGTTATTTTTTCTTCATAAGCATAATCAGCAGCTTAAAGGTATCTATTTGTTCAAATGAAATTTTTCCCGTGACATGGCAGGCTTTTGTTTGTTTGTTAAGGCCTTCGTCCTTCTGCACAGCGATTTTGGTGTCTACTTTGGTGGCTCCGTATGAATTGACGGTGTTGTCAAGACATAGCCGATATTCGAATCCTAGGCCACTTTTTTTAAAGCCAACGATGCTAACCATTACCCGATGTAGTCAGCCAAATAAAGTTTAAATACTACCAGGGTTTTTTGTACTTATAAAATTTCAGCGAGATTATTTTATCTGAAAATAGTAATTAGGAAACATCAGATAATATACCCTATTCGGATATTGTCATTTTTGTTCTTATTTTGGGGGGGGGGGGAAATGTTGTTCATTTATTTATTCAGAATCCATCTTGTAAACAACTTTTATTGAATATCTGATCACCTGCTAACACCTGATTACTACACCCCGAGCGTGGACATCCGGGGTCCTAGGAGCAAGTTTTATAGCCACTGGTTTAGGGACCTTTGTGTGTGATAAAAGCCATTGGGGAGGCTGTAAAATCATTTCCCCTTTATCGACTGAACAAAAAGAATAAATCATCAAGATGGATAAGAACTTCATTGATATAGGACTTGAATGATTTTGACTTGATAAATTTACAAATTCATTGCGCGACTTATATTTATAGCCTTATATTTTAAAGTTTTATTAATGTATTTATATCTAAATTTAAAAAAAAAGAATTAAAAAAAAAAGAATTTAAAAAAAATCTGATCAGTCATAATTAAATGTAAATTTTATTGAAATGTAGGGGTCGAAAATTATGAAAATTATTAGACTATGTGTAGTACTGCAAACGCGGGTTTATGTATAGTAGATAAAAGGTATCTACTAACGATCTTTACTAGCGATGAAAAGTCAACTTTTACTGTTTCCTTGAAAATTTTACGCTTCCAAATCACTGGTGCTACGTTTATAAGCCATTTTTATGGCCTTTTTTGTTGTTCAACTTTTCTGCCAAGGAAATTTATGCAAAACGTGGATGCTTTGTGTACTTATTCGAATCTTTCACGAGAGAAGCAAATTAAAATAGATTTTCGTAGTAAAGCCTCCTAAGATTAAGTCAAAATGTCGGTGAAGTTTTAAAAACTTCAAAATAGACTGAAATTGATATAGTTTTCGGAGAAGGGGCGAATGTATAATAATTTTTTTTCTTTTTATTTATTCATTTTTTAATCTTATTTTATTTATTTATTACTTTTTTTGTGCTTCAGTAGCACTATTCATGACAGTAATTTTTTTTGTTAAAATTACAAACCAGACTCTAAGAAAAATACTGAAAAAAAATATGAAAATGTAATTTTTAAAGATATTGCAAACAAGCTGTATTAAATATTAATTTGGCATGCGTATCGCCTGCATGCAAAAAAATTAAAGAATTAGAATAAGGTAATCAGATATCTTACCTGAGGTACGTAACTTTTTTTCATATTGTTCAGAGAAACTCTGGAATAAATAGTCTTAATTGTATGCTGCCGGCCATAACTGAAATCGGAATTTTATTGTTGAAAGTTGAGTCCATATTCTTTAAGTTCACTACATCATAGTTAATTACTATATAATTTCAGTACAGTTAGATCATAACTGCATTTTTTCAGATGTATAACCGTTGCCTATGAAACTTCACAGAGATGTTGTCAATGTGTAGTGCATGGTAGTTAAAATAAACCCGCGTAGGTTGATAATGTTTCTGTATTATGATATGAAAAACAATGTAACTTTTGCACCGCACAATTATACATCGTTACACATCATTACTGCCCGGAATTTTCAGGTTTCGTACCTTTTATTGTTTAAGGAAAGGAAATTTTTGTACAAAACATGATAATTACCTGCATCTGTTCTTCCTTTCGCAACCAACGGTGTGCATATGAGAAACATTTTGAGTGAGATATCGCACCATATGTGAGAAATGTATGAACTTTAGTGAAAGATAAATCCTTCTGAGTTTTGTCTGTATTTAACACAGTTATGTGAGATATGTTGATTTTATATCGCAACTTTCAGAACCTTTGACTCAAAAGTAACGTTTGTTCAGTGGTATCCGTTCTAATATTTTATTTGAATGCATTCCTTTACGAAGCTTCATTAAGATTTGAAAGTATTGGTATTTTAAAAAAAATCCTCTTGATGTAAAAGGCATTATAATTTTAAACAATATACACCTTCAGTGTATATCCTATTGTGTGTGCTTTATTTACCCTAAGCAACAAAGAAGAATAGAAAATTCTAGCAAAGAAAAGTAAAATTACCAAATATTGTCTTAAATGGAGCTGTAAATTGATAGTTCTGAATTTAGTCATTTGACTGATAGTTATGTACTGTTATAACTTGGCGCAACTGAATAATTAATATGACGGATTGAGGGTTTTGACATTCAGTTTAACTTGGTGGAAACTAATCAGTTTGCATGTAATAAATTTTATCTGTGGATTAGAACTTTCGACTCTGAGATATATTTAATTTTTCAACAAATACGTTTTTTCTGCGATAAATTATTACTTTCCCTCTCAGACAGAAGTAATCTCCTTTAGACAATTTATCGATAAAAGTAACCCTCCTACAGGTTTCCTAAAATTGCTCTTTTTATCTACGAATACTTCAAAAAGTACAGCGAATGCACGCAAAAAAAATATGCAAAACTAACTTCATAGGAAATCTGAAAGCAGTCGTTGCATGTACATTTCTTATTTATCTATTCGTATGTTTCAACTTTTGAACCGATAAGTATAACATCGTTTAGTAATAAATTTGCATTTTAAAAAATGATTTAAAAAATCGCGTGCTTTATTTTTTTTTCTTATTTTTTTCTTTCGTATACACGCATGGGTCTTTAAGTAATTAACTTTCCGCTCTGTCTACCTTATGTATTTCCTATAAGAAAGATCATCATGAAATTTTTCATATTATTTAACTGGTTTTTAATTGAAACAAAAGTATCACTTAAATAAAGCATGGCTATAACTACACACACGCGCACAGAAATCGGGAAATTGTTTTCCCTAAATTTGGCGCAACCCTCAACGTATCAAAAGCTTAAGTTATGTTTTTGTCAAAAGGCACTGTGTTACACTTATTAAGAAAAAATTGATTAACCCGGAGGTGCAAAGTGAAGGTTGTCCAAGTTTGCAAGTGTTCGCTCTTTTGTTAGTCAATAACCCTGCTCGGTTTTACACCCATTATCATATGAATGAAGATTGTTTTCAGTTAATTTCAGTTAAAGATTCGGAATCAAGAGAGTTCTCGGTACACAGTGTATTTGTTTTCTAAAAGATAATTTAAAATGCTCGTGCCTCAAGAGAAATTGAAAAATGCCTTTGAAAAATGTTTGCAATTATTTTATGTTTAACTCATTAGCTTTATACATATTATTTCTAATTACACCAAACAGTCAACTATTAACGTTGCCTTTTTTTTAAATATAATAATAATTTTTCAGTGTTGTTTTCAGTCTCTATTCATTAGCAGTTCAATTTCTGGTCAAACAAAGCAACACCCGTGGTATGTAACCTCTCGTAAGCGAACGTTATTTGTAACCTTTGAATGTACAAGCTTTTGTATTGTAATGACTTTGATGATCGAGGAACCTTCGCAAGACGAAATCAGGCTGAAGATTAACATGGCACTCTCGAGACGTGATCTGGGGACTTGATTGACTGTATCGATCATATCAAGATGCGCTTGGAATTTGAGATTCCACATTAAGGCATCGTGGGTGGCTTAAACCCTCTAATTCTTTTCAATATTTTCTCTCTTTAATTGTGAATTTCTTTATGTATGTCTTTTCACTTCAAACCTTTCTAGTGTATAATTATGTATATTTTTAGTAATAAAAATTCGAAGTATTTCAAATAATTATGGGTTATGATGACATTTTTAAAAAATTGAATAGATTTGAATCTTCGATATTTAAGAATTACTATATATGTATAATACAAAAAAAATTAAATATATAATGTTTCTGTTAAAAACTATGCGATTATTTCCCCCTTGTTTTAAATTTCAAAATGGTAGTCCAAAGCAGAATGCTGTTTTTCCTTCTAGGATTCCATCTTTTCTCTTGTAATGCTTACATGTCTACATTAATAGTGGTCACATCTACGTTATAAATCATGTATTTGATTTTTAATTTATAAATTTGTTAAATATAAAGTATTATAATTCTAAAAATTAAGAGGGTTTCTTTTATATATATATATATATATATATATATAGTGAATTTGTAACACCAAATTTTCTCGTAGAACATGAGAATTATCAACTTCTTTAAGCTAATTGACGATAAATGTTCTAGGTTCAGAGGTAAAAATTTATAACGACAGTTCAGCGAAAATGCTGAATATTTTTACATGAGTTGCTTACTAAAAATCACAACAAAAATGTAGCAATAAAAAAAACTATTAATGACTTTTAAAAATATCTCCTAATCGGATCTCGCGCCATTTAACACCTTATTTTGTTTAAGTTCGTGTCTCACGACCTACGTTCCAGCTGAATTAATTCATATTCTTGACACTAAGCCTTCTTACTTACCGCTTCTAGTCCCTCTGTGGCTTGTCTTGCTTCACTGGCGGTGTCAAGCGATCGTCAACGTCTTCAGCCAGTCTCGATTTCCGTTGTGTTTCTCGGTGGGTGGGGTAAAAAGCTCGCGCACAAATTGTTTCGGCACCATATCGTAGATGTAATATGTGAACCTTATCCTGCCTAATTTACAAATGGTGTGTAGATTCTTTGCTTTTCGAGAATAGAGTTCAAGGTTATAGAAGGAGTGCGCTATTAGAGAATTAGGCTTATAGGAAAGCAAATTAAAACCTACTGATCAGCAAGCATTAAATAATTTCGTAAAGTTTTACAGTCTGGCCTTACTCCGGAAACCACATGAAATACATTTTAAAAATATGTTTTGGTATACGGAAATGTGTAGTTTATAAGTTCAATAACCTTTAAAACTGAAATAATTTCTAGTGAATTATGGCTATTAAATTTGTTGTATTTAACACTAGAATTGCATACGATTTCGATTTGTTCATTTCTGCCAATATTAAAACCAGTCGCACTGACCTGCTTGGTAGTTCAAGTCCTAGCTTTAATAGGAATTTGCCGTACAGTGGAAAGGAAACTTGGATGAAATTTGTTCAAAAGAACCTGAATCACTACCAAAGGTTATTCTTGCTACATTTGCATTATTTAAAATATCACAGCAGTGTGTTATAACACTCTAGGTAAACTTAACTTAAATCACCGAGTAATGCCCGTTCTAAAAACGAGGTATCAGCCAAATTATGAAAACTGGAACCCTGCGTCGGGTTCTTGTACTACATTCAGCTTGAAATAGAAGTTATTTGCATCTATACCTCCATGAAAAGCGAATGCCTCGAAAAATGGCCAGAAGATACTTATCTCTCTCTGTGTGTTCCCCTCGAGTATAATTAGATAACTACCCATTTAACAGCATCAAACGGGCTGATAAGCATCTACAGTTGAATGGGCGGCCTGCAATTGAGGTTGGATTCTGTCTCATCTGCCTTTTGTAGAAATCTTGAGAGGTAATATTTGCCGAGAGAGAGTTGGAATGCGCTGTCAGCTTGTTGAAGGATCTGTGATCTAACTTTCCTTCACTGAACATTGGAGAGTGGGTTATTTCCTGACATGTGATTTGCAGGGCACTAGTGATAAAACGCGTGGAAACTTTCAACTCTTTTCCTCGACTTCTACTTTGAAGACACGTGCTACAAATGTTAAACGTTTGGTGCAATTTTAAGAATATACTCAAATAGTTTAAAAGTAATGCATACTCAAAAGTAGGATTAAGATATGAAATAAAAAGATCCTCATGTCTTAATTTGATTAATTTATGATGAATATTATGCGAATTTAGGGTAAATCTGTCTAATAAACTAATTCATGTCAACTGTAGGAACAAAGGGTATAGAACTTCTTTAAAGAAATATTTTCTTTCTAAACGTTTAATTGTATAGATACTCCTCTTCAGATTTTCTGTAAGTAAATGCTTTATCAATAAATATTTCACTCAGCATTATACTGCTTTGAATTATTGGTAATTCTTTGGTACAGAGGTTAGCATCGAAAAGTTACCATTTGATTCCATTCGTCGATCAATGGTTGCTTGCATAAAGGATATCTGAGAAAACCCAAATGTAAGTGATAGGGAAATTTTTCAAGAGAGTTCTCGCTGTGTTTCTGACTGTTCCTTGTTACGAACCAATGCTATCTTGATTATACAACGTTTTGTTTATTTACGTTAAGTTTAACATTATTTTAATTGTATAAAATTAGCTACATTTAGTTTACACGAAGCACAAATAAAATTAAAGTATTTCATCAATAAAGAGACACATTAGAAAGAAAACATATATAGTATTGTCCAGTCTTAATCCTTTCACCATTACTAAAATATTTTCATGAAAATTTACATAAAAGTTGATTTTGATTTGTAGGAATAAATTGTATTGAACTCGTAGAAAAGTCCATCATACTGACAGAATTCGTCCAGTTGAATTTTGAGAATCTTACGGGTTCAGTGTAAAATATTTAATAGATTTCCCATGTTTTTAATAGTGTAAAACCATTTATATTTCTCTTTCAGCGTTTTTTCCTTCCTCTTGATTAACATAAATTTCCAATTTTGACTTGAACAGACACTCCTTTCACGTTTTTGCTCCTGAGCATCATAGAACAAATTGAATCTTTTAGATTCTCCTTTCCTCCACTTTCTCTGTTGAGTTCGAACCTTAAGATGTACATCACGCCCAGATGCATCTTCTATGAATGAACGTGCTAAGTTTTTTTTTCTTGAAATTAAAATGCGGGGATGGTCCCAAAACCGGATAATTTACAGACGAGTAAACGACAGATTACTCAAGTGCGAATTATCCGGTTCACCCACTTTCTCGCATTCTGGAGGCAAAGCAATCCAGCCGCCCGCGACACATACAGAGCTATGACACCGTCAAATCTGATATAACTGATTTCTTTAGGATGGATTTAGATAAGTCATTGTAAGCATTCAATGAATGAAGTTCACTGGAAAGTTTGCTCTTCCGAAATTCACTAACGGTTTTACACTTTTCGTTTTTAAATTTCCAACCTTGTGCAAGGTGTGTATCTCATTTTCCTGTACCCTTTGTTACAGAAAATTAACTCTTTATTTCTGCTTCAATCTTAACTTAATAAATTTCATTATTCACAAAAGTAGTGGAAACTTTTCCCGCTGTAAAACGTATTTTTAGATTTTAATTGTTTGAAATACACTGACGTGCGTAACTTAGCGAATTTTTTCTTATTTTTCCCCGACTAAATGTAAAAGAAGCATGAAATCGATTATCTTCTAGATATGATAAGACAGTTGGGTCTTCATTTAATGAACTTCCCTTTGACGAAGGCTTATTTAGCGAAACAATCTGCATAACTCTCAATTTTAATGACAATTACTTGCAAATTATCTCCCATATTTAAAGAAAATTTCTGTATAACGAACTTTTCTTCACTACAAAAGCATTTTATGGGAATCTACTGGAATTCATATTTTTAAGTACAGATTTACTGTATTACTTAAGTATAGTACAGAATTTTACAAACATGGGGAAATTTTTATGAACAAAATTCTTATATTGCCATAAAAAAACCACCTGTTTATACGACTTTATATATATATATTCTAAGAATGGATATTGAATAAGATGACGCAATTTATAGGTAAATAATTTCTTTTCTTTTTTATGCATTTTTAAGAAACGTATGACATCTTTTTTTTTATATGAAAAATTTTGTGAGTAGTTATTAAAAATGAAATAGTAAAAAAAAATTGAATTTTAAAAGCCGAAAAGGCCTTTATCTAGAGCCGATTAAGAAATCTAACTCTTTGTGCAAGAAGTAATGCCAAAAAAAATTATTTTCCCCTTCTACTCGCCCGTAGTGTAATCTGTTAATCCTCCGCCATCACTTGCACAATACACTTGCATAGTGCTGAAATTCGAATTAAAGTGTTCATTACTATTTTATGGGGCATCATCTGTGTATTTATATTCACTAATTTTGGTGCTTTTACTGGTATTTTCTGTTCATCTGATATTGCTTAATGCCAAAAAATTAACCTTACATTTCTGAATCTGATATTGCTGAATTCTGTTCAACTGAATGCCAAAAATTAGCCTTAATTTATAACAGTAATGCCAAATAGCAAGACCAAATATTGGATTTCACTTTTTAACTTTCAGTATTATGAATAATGCTCTGCTCTTTGTTTAACCAAAATTAGTGACTAAAAACGCTGCGTCTATGTGTTGGAACTTAGAAAAACTTGCTCCTGAAACTCTCCTATATCTTCCTGATCATTATTTTCCACCTGAAGAAAAAAATTTCACTTCCTGTTCATACTTTTCAAAGAAATCCTCCTTCATGAATTTTTTTTTTATCGTTTTATTAACTCTTACTTACACTTTCCCACTTCCTGTGTGATTGAGCCATCTAACAATTACTCCACACCACAAAAATTCATCGGACGAACAAGCTTTTTCTCCCCTTACTCTGCTTACTACACACTCATTCATAACGGTCGAAACCATCATAATTTGGCGTTACCTCGAGCGTGCAATTGCTGGGCGTCACTCTTTAGTCTGCCACCCTGTCTGCCTACACGGAGGAATTAACCGAACAGTTTGTTTTGTTAAATGCCGAAAACGGTTGAGGCTGAAATGAGTTTGTAAATGACGTAATGACTGCCAGCACCCGGCCGTAAGCAAAAGTGATTTTCGAATGTGTTCGTTTGTAACCCCTTTCCCGTTTTTTTTTCCCTTCAAAATATTGGAAAGACCAGCGGTGATGAGTCTTTCACATCACTTCATTCACAAACGTTGGAGCGGTTCGGCAAGAGGAGGGAGGAATAAATCTATTTTGTGCCCAAGAACTATCCGCGTTCAAAGAGTACTTGGAGGGTATATTTTAGGAACCAGAGAGGCAGTGTAACATCATTCAGTTACTACCCTTTGATGCAATTATTTCGCAAAATCAGATAGGAGAAACGGCGTGGTTAAGGGGAAGTCACCAGGTGGTCGAACTTTTATCTCTGGTTTTTCCGTAGGGTTCAGCCCACAGCCCACAATTTATTTATTTTTGGTTTTTGGCAGATGGTGAATTAAATTGTGATTCCCCCCCCCCCCGGCTGTCTTGTTATAAACTACAGCACAGCTGGTCTTTACGCATGTACTCATGAAAATGAAGTCACTCCCTACTTATTCTCTAGCACCTATTTATCCAATAATGCTCGTGCGCGATGTGCTGCACAGGGGCGTTGTTCACTATGTAAATAAGTGATAGATTGTTGCAACAAATGAACTTAACATTGACGTTAACTCTAGAAAGACGGCTGCCGTCATTTTGACGGTTTCGGACATACTATTGAGTGCCATATCTCTATTTATATCCTAAGGCTTCTGAAATTTTATGACTTTTTTTTAATTTTACACGAAATATGCACACACCTTTGCAAATTATATTCGATAGTAAAGAGGGGGAGAAAATGTGTTGTTTACCTACTAAGATTTGAAATCTGTCAATTTGATGGCAATATAGAAAACAGGTAGAAATCTTTAAAATAATACTGGAAAAATGTTAGTTACTTTTCGTCTTAAAAGAAGGTAACACATAGTAGAATCTGAGAAATGGACCCAGAAGAAGCGCTATAGTTGGAAATAAATTCTTAAATATAAATACATTTTAATAAGCAGTATTAGCTCTTTGTCCACCGTATGTGTGTGATATATCTGTATATAAAAACTGTATATAAAATATGTATATAAAAACTGTAACGTAATGAGTGAAGATATTTATCTGTCTAGTAATATTTCTTGGAAAACTTCCTATGCATTATCCTCAACATTACTTTTGATAAGTATTTCTAACTTTTTTTTATTTATGACTGCAGCTTTGATTTCATTTGCAAAAAAAAAAACGACGAGTTAAAATATTAATAATTTTAACTCTATAAATATTCAAACATCAAAGGCGAATGTCTCACGGCAAAGCGCCTCCGCATTAGAAGAAAATAAATACAAAATAAAAATTCAAACATTAGTGGTGCTCCAAATTTGAGTTTATGTCAGTTATTTTAGAAAGTTTAAATTTTTAAACCTTTTTTATATTAACATATTTACATAAAACAATAAAACTGCAGTAATTCTATAAAGCAAAAGTTTTTTGTAAACATTTGAAGTTGCCGACATGAAAGGTATTATTTAATGAAAGGTATCCGGAAATGGAAAGTTTTAGAACTAGATTTTTTTTTCTTAATGGTGTGTAATGTTATACTTATTTTTATGGATATTTGTGATATATTTGAGTTCTTTCAGTGACCCGTTTAAAATTTTTTTAAAAAAATCTCAAAAGCCTAAACTAACCATACATCCACATTCCAAACGGATGTTATGCTTGTTGCGAATTTCTTTTTCATTTATCCAGCAGTTATTGACCTCTTTCCCTTACAACTCATAAAAAAAAGAGGGAAATCGCTCGCGTTTAACGTCAAAGAAAGCATAAAACTCACATTTTTATTACAAATACGATTTCATGGCTAAATGGTTTCTACCAAAGAAAAAAAAAGAAAAGAGCAATTGGTGCACCCACAAAGAAAACATTTCATGTGGAAAAACTTTCTCCTCAGAAACTCGCCATTTCAAAAAGTTTTTCTTTTTTATTATTGTTATTTTACCGAACATGGAGAAATTCTGTAAGAAAAACAGTCAGTCAAAGTCAAAATGGAGTCGATATTTCTTATTTGACATGGCGTGATTGAAGCCTTTCAGTTTTCCCCTCAAAAGCATGCGAGTAAAAGGAAGGAAAATTTCTTTACCCTTGACAGTGGTTAGTTTCTGTTGGGCCATCATACGCCATTGCGTGCTCATCTTCATTTAGGGTCTGCTATTATTGTGTCTTTTTTTTCATTGTTATGTGGAGCAAAGATTTGGATTTTTTTGTTTGAGTTGTGTGTATGCTTTGGACGGTCGAAGTACATTGTCCGTTTGTTTAATTGCACAGCATCACCTTTAGAACTTTTTTGTATCTTACAATATGACTTTGTGTTCTTCAAACTCATTCCTTATATTTATACCCGGTGCCAAAGCTTAAAATGTTGTAAACTGGTGGTTTGAGTCGATTCAACTCTCATACAATGAAACATTACTACCTTTGGTTGGATTAAACGCTTTCTCAATTTGTCTATCTTTTCTTATATTATAAAAGTACGGAAGTGAATTGCTTTTTTTTTTTTTTATTTAATTGTTTGGGAAATGTCTTTCCATTTGAACTTGAAGGATTTCACATTAAAATGTATAATTTTTTTTTCTAAAAACTATTATTTCATTCTTTTACTTCTCTATAATCGATGATAGCCAAAGATTCACCTTCGTTACCAGATCCTTGGATATTTAGTGGCACCGTTGCATAAATATTTATACCCGTTCAGAATCGACTCTGAACTGTTGGACCCAATTTGTCAAGCCTCCATGTTGACAAGAGATGACCACGGCACTCCCCAAAATAACCAACCTTGATAAACGAACGTCATATATTGAGCAATTGTGTTTTTTCTACCTTTCCTTGAAAATCGTGGTATTATTGAAAACGCTCCCTTTTTTTTTTAGTTAATATATGATTAAATTTGAATTTACGATAAAACAATGATTAATAATATTTATCGGGGACAATAATATACAGCTGAGAAGCAGCAGGTGGTATTTTGGGATTAAGACTGTGTGATTAGTATCAATCGATCAATCGTAAACTAACACTAATTGGATAACCCCGTGTTTTGTGCTACATCTGAATATGTTTGACTTTAAAATTAGGCTTCCAATGTATAAGTTATATATTTATAGTTTAAAAATACCAGTTTAATGAGTGGCCAAAGGACTAGGCGCAAAGCCATATGTACTTTATTTAAACAACACGTTGTATTTATCGTGTTGTCATCTTTTTGATCCAAAGACTGCATTTTAATCGCTCTGAGAACAATGAACGGATTTTTCCTAGAGTGCGATTTTAATATTCAAGCAGCGTTATTCTTTAGTATTTATTTAATCTTATTTACTCCAAGAAAAGTTTATTTTACTTTCTTTTCCTTAATAAGCTAGAAGTTTCCCCATACAAAGAAATTTTGGTGTTTTGGTTACCCTCTCTGGAGCCAGCCACTTACTGTTGACCTTTAGAAACCAAGCTATCTGGACTCCAATTCGCATTTAAGGAATAGCAAAATAAACTTAACCTTTTCCTTACGGGATGGGATAGCATGTATCCTAAGAATACGCGCCCATCAATGAATATATATATATATATATATATCAAAGAACAACAGCCTATTCTAATATCCTAGCTAAAAATCATTCAATTCTTTTCTGGAAAGTCACCTCTGGCTTCACCAGGCTACTGTTGTTATGCCTATACATATATGACGTAATCTGTTGAAGTTTGATAAACTTCCAAGAATAATTGTTTTATTTTCCATCGCTGCTGTATGGAAGCCTAATTCTACATGTAGTCTGTGATTGACGTCTCGAAAATATTCATATCTGCGACATATGTTACTAAAATAGCACTACTCTTGTAAGATGATCCCTAAACCAGTTAAACACTGTGAATATGGCTCCTTTAAACGGTGTTCAAGAGTGAGCAGACATGACGAGCTTAAGTGGGTTATCAGACAAAAAACTGCGGGTAGCAATTTGCGTGTTAGGGGAGGTCGCGATGAGATGCGACCCCAACGATTTCACCTTCTCGGTGTTATCCGAGAGAGCATCTGCTTGTTATCCCTGGGTTATGAAGCTAAAAGCCATCTCCCGTAGTTCTGTGTACCTCGGTATTGTGCCGTAGTGACCTTTGAATGCTGCGACGTCCAGCATGTTTTGGGTTGATATAGGCCGCAAGTTTTCCTCTCTTTTAAGTGTAAATGTGTATTTCAAGTGATGTCTGGGATTTCATAAGTACTTTCTCACAAGTGCAGGTATTGCTTTCTATCAACGTCAGAGAAAACGTGATACTCAATGATAAAATATAAACTTTTATACTGTACATATGTAGGTAATTAATACACTACAGGAACGAAGGTCAGATTTTTTTCAAACAGTTAGAAACATTTTAATAGCTATCGCCCTATCATTGATTCGAACCTTGGTCTCCTATCCTCGAGTTCGATAATCTATAAAACAAATTCTCCTGCCGATGTCAGCAACTATCATTTTTATGACTAGATTCCTAGCAAGTTTGTAATTGCTAATTTTGTCTGGTTATGCCGTTGCCTTGACTTAATGAAATTCAATAATTATTGAGTGACTAATTCTAACGTTGTCCGAGCTTCTTATATCTGGATAAGCACAATTTATGGAATAATATGTTGTAATTAATTCAAAGGGATGTATAGTTAAGAAACTGATATTGAATTATATCATTTTGTTTAGCTCATTTACATGTATTATCGTAGCTGTGATAATTTATTATTCTTGTTCTTTGTGATACGATATATATCACTCTCCATTCCCCGGCCAAAAAAAAAAAAAAAAAAAAAAAAAAAAAAAAAAAAAAAAAAATTATTGGTGTTTTGGTTACCTTCTCTGGAATCCAGCCACTCACTGTTGACCTTTAGAAACCAAGCTATCTGGTATCCAGTTAGCATTTAAGGAATAGCAAAATAAACTTAAGAGAATAATTTATATCCATACTGAGTGTTTAATTCAGCGGCAAATCCAGTGAAGAGGGAGGCGTTGCGATTTTCGTATTTCTTAGAAACCAGTATTTTCTATGGAACTCAGGAGAGTAACAAAGTTTGACCTAAACTGTTTAAAGGGTTTTCGATTGCATAAAAATTAACCCTCAAACGGTGCAGTGAGGGTCGGATCCGACCCAAGGGTGTGTCTTCCCCCTCCCGCGATCTCCCCTCATACTGTAACACTGCGGGCACACATTCGCGAAACAGAGAGCGAATTGTAGGGGAAAGCAGTGATTTATTGGTCCCGTCGCCAAGAGGAGGTTTTATGGCGTCCCTCGTGCCTTTGATCATTCGTATTCTTACCGCTGCAGAGAGCGGTTTTAAGACGAATGATCAAAGCAGCGAAATAATTCCCCCACGTTGGGGGGGGGGGGACTAATAGACACCAAAATGTGTCAAGAGGCGACGGGGGGAGCTGATTCGCTTGTGTGTAGATACGCCTTAAGAGATCGAGTTGACAAGGAACCCTACCAGTTTGACCTATAGACCACCCTTCTAGATACTGGAATAAGTAAATACGAGTGTCTTTGTTAAAAAACATAATTCATGATCACTAGTCATTTTTAAAATTTTTTATTTTCGATTTTTTAATTTTTTATTTCGATTTTGAAGGCCAAAAATGTCAGTATATATTATTTTTTACAGTTTTGTTCTCGGAAAGTTGGTTAAACTAACTTCTAAAACTAGGTAGACTAAATTACATATTAGACCTAATATATACAACATTCTATGCAAATGCAAAAGATTTTCTTTGTTTAACAAAATTACAATTCGTTGGTCATTTTTTCTGCAAAAAGGGTTTTATTTAATGTTAAATACTATCAATAAATGTTTTTATACAATAAAAATGCTTATTGTGTACTTATTTCTACCAAAAACCTCATCAAAAAAGAGATCGACTCGGATCCGACCCGACCGTACCATCTATATCGTCTCAATCCACTGTACCATTTGAGGGTTAAATAGAAAGGCGTGCAGAATTCAGTTTTCATATATATATATATATATATATATATATTTACAAACTGCCTTGTCCTCCCCTTTTTTTTTAAGGTAAAAGGCCAAAATCGAACCTATTATTTGCTGAATGCATTAAGTTTAGAAGTGAAATGATCATTTCTTTATTTGTGCGTCGATCTCTGGAAATACTTTTCTAAGGTTACAATACATGCCAAGCCTATTAAGGGAAAGTCAATACCTTCTTGGTGTACATTTTTGGCCTTTTACATTGTAAATTAAGTACATACAGGACTCGTCATGGAAGGATTCTCCCTTTTAGAATGTTTCAATTTCAGGAAGAGAAAAGTTTTGAGATTCGTAGGGAATTTGAATATCAAAATTTTCTCTACTTTAACTATATGAAATCTGTTTTAACATTGAAGTTAAAATCTTAAATTGTTTAAAACGTTTTATTGTGCTTTATTTATTCAAAGAGCGTATGCGTACACGGAATTATAACATACGAATATATAACATACGTAATGTCTCTTCTAGTTTTATGTAATTCTTAAAGATTTTAATATAAGATACTTCTACATTTTTTGGATACATTTAATAGTCTTACGCTATGTAAATCACACAATATAA
Source organism: Dolomedes plantarius (assembly GCA_907164885.2). Classification (NCBI taxonomy): domain Eukaryota; kingdom Metazoa; phylum Arthropoda; class Arachnida; order Araneae; family Dolomedidae; genus Dolomedes; species Dolomedes plantarius. Next base: position 112,458,025 of record OU015497.1, on the reverse strand, counting down.
ACGTATTAAACCCTCCTATATGCTTATATTTAAAAAATATAAGCACAAAGAGGGAATTTAAAATTAATGTGGGCGGATTGCAACTGCTATGAATAAAGTAAAATAATTATTCAGACTTTTAACCAGTAAGTCGTTCTAAAAATTTCAGTTTTTCAAATTTAAGTGAATGTCATACTTAATAGTTTTTATTTCGAATACTTTTTTAGTGAGGCTCGTTTAATCTAAGGAACAAATTTTATGCAATGTTTTCAAAATGTTCCAATTACAACTGAGCCTTTTAAAAGCTATTTTCTTTCATTTGAATCTATTTATTTAAACAGCATAATCCGTTAAAAATTTAGATTTTTCAAAAAAAATAAATAAATAAACGTGACTGGTGCATTTTCATTTCTAATATGCTATTAAATGGATTCTATTTATATTTAAAATATTTTGCATTTCTTTTTCCCTCTGCAGATGTTTCCTTCTTAAAGTTTTCTCCTCTCATGCCAGCAATTTTTCACTAACAATTCCGTTTTCTAAAATACCTTTTCAAGTCAATTTATTAAACCTTTTTCACCTATCACCCAAGAAATTCTAGGTTACTTGGTCATTATTTTAGCAATCAGCATCTGTATCGCTCGAAGATGCATATTGTTATTACGGTGTTTTCACGATTTATTTCTTATCGCGGGTCGTAAATCTCACAATATTTGACACGATTCTCCAGACAAGAAGTGAAAAAAAAATGTAATTTGACGTGCGTTACGTCAAATTGTTGTATGTGACGTAAGAAACTTAGTTAAAACAGAATGCCATTGTATTAGAAATATGACTATAGCACGAAATTGTACAGATCTATCATCGTCTCTTTCCTCATTTTTTATAGAGAAAAAAAATGCCAGGATACTGTGATTAGAATATTTTACATGACGCTCTCCACTGCAGTTTTTCAACTTCATTTCCCGGCATGCGGATAAAAGTTTTAAGATTTCAAAAACAAAGGGAAAAAATTAATTTTTAAATGAAACAAGAAAGGTGCTGTCTGTTACACCTCTCTAGAAATATATGTAAACTAGCTGAATGCCCGTGCCTGGCTACGGAGTACATTCAAATTAAAAACAACGGTCAATGTATGCAACTGACGCCAAAAAAAATTTATTTATAAAAAAATCGTTAACGGATATTTTTATAGACAAAATAATGTAAAAGAAAATATTAAAATTAAATCTAATAGAACATACTAAAGAATATAGTACAGTTTGAGGAACATTTCTTTTACTGTATTTTAATATTTTTTGGGATAATGTCCAGTCGTCTGCCGCATTAGAAAGAAAAAAAAAATATCAACTTATTTCGTTGTTATGCACTTGACGTTAACGACATACAGGGCCCGATTTAGAAAATTCTGGACTATAAGGCACAACTCGAAATGGGGGGCCCCCTAACACTGATGTGGGCATAAAATTTCCAAAATTGACACAAAAAAAATAATCATGAATCATTGTGAAAGTACCGTTTTGCCAAGAATTGGCTATTTGAAGCGTAGAAGCCTAGAACATTATCAACTAACAAAAAGCAATACAACATATTAACTTCATCATTAAAACACCAATACAATGCAACAAGATAAACATATTAATCCCTTATATACACTATGACATACATATGATGAACTATACATATAACTATACATATAACTATACAACCAATCAATCAAATTTGAAAGGATGTATATTTAAAATTGCTATTAAAAAAGGTAAAATTTAAAAAATTTGAATTGGGAATTTTTTCTTTCTTTTCTTTTAAAATAAAAATTTTGGGGGCCCGAGCTTACCGGGCCTAATGGAAAATCAGGGCCTGACGACATTTATTTTTATATTTCTATACGTTTCCAAACTACAAAAATTCTTTTTTTAAATCTTTTTGGTTCAGTTTACCATAACTAATATCAGAACTTAATTAAATGCTTTCGGAATTACAGATATTTGAGTATTTTTATGATTCTTCCAAATCATATACAGATGATGAAAATGGGGGAAAATCTATATTTCTCTCTTCAAATTTTATTTTAACGTTAGGCCGAGCACAGGTATTTATATTTTTCTGGATGTGTATTACAATTCCCTTAACACTTTATACGCAGAATCATTTTTGGATTAGCAACGTTTTTTCGAATATTCGCGTTGCACATTTTGATTCCGAACATTTGCACTGAAACTTTAGAATTAATTTCTTCGCAATAATATATTTAAGACTAAAACAATTACCTCTTTGATCTGCTCCAGTTGTACATAATTTTCTAAACTGTTCGTGTGGGTTTGGTTGTCGAACGAAATTTAGTTCCTCTAAGAACGCAATTTGAAAATTAATCATTCCGTAGCAACGGTAAGCAGTGATATTTTTAAATTGCTGATCACCAATATAGAGTTTATCAAAACAATGTAAGTAACACTAATGAACACTCGACTTGCATTTACATATAGATCCTAAGAACATTGGTGAAAGATATCATCTAATTCAGCAACGTGGTGGGTCTGAAGGAATCTCTGTAATCTGAAATCACAGTATATATAGATTCATCTAGCAGTGGAATACATAACAACTGAACAAACAATCGTTATATTTTTAACAGTAGCTATCGCCCGTTAACTGTTAAAATAAGAATGCAACAAGTTTGAACTTTACCCTCGTTTAAAATTGATGAGATTCTCCAGTACTCTGGGTTGTTACTTACTCCGTGTTCGCTCTTCATTGTCTTTAAATTATACATCTTCCTTTACTTTTGTTTGCAGTAGAACCTATTTGTCATACAATAATAGTGTTAATAAAAGCTTAATCGTTCAGATCTAGTTCACTCGGCTGTTTAAAGACCTTTGTATCAACACGGTTTTCAAAGTTTAATATAGCTATATACGAGAAGCGTAATATTCGATTAATATTTTAGCTGAGTTTGCTTGTCAATTATTTTGGGGGGCCCTGATCGTACAGTAATTTTGAAATGACTTTAAACGAGGTCTTTTGTTTAAAAGCCTTTTAAAGTATCTGGGTTTTATTTTGAGTACTGTTTGAGTATTGTTTACCGTTCATTCTCTTATGTGTTATCGTTTATCACAGCCGCAAAAACATAAGAAAAATTTGTTAGATGCTTATATCTAAAAATATACATTAACAATTTATCTGTTAATATGTGAATAATCGCTTTTCTTCACGCATGAAAGTAGTCATGTATTGGGAGAATAATTTACCTACCGATTCTCTTGAACTGTCAATCACATTTAAATATAAGTATTTTTGTTTCTTTATAAATAATATCTGCAGCCTTCATATGTATATTGTTTGGATTAGTAATACATTTAAAGACGTAGCTTCAAACTATTTTTATTAATCTCGCATGATATATCGTTGGTTTATACTCATAATTAGTCTTCAATTAATCCTTTGAATCGTAATTGGTTTACGTAACTTAATTTTGTCTTTTATTAATTAAAGATGCTATTGTTTAAGCTTTAATGTTTATAACTCAGTTAAGATATTAGAAAGCATTTGTTTATTCACAAAGTTTCTTTTTTTACGTATAGTAATAATAATTAGCGCTGAAAACTTGATACTGTTATTTTTATTTGTGAAGTTTTATTGTGTTAAAGGAAACGCTCTTCGAAATTCTTTCATTTAACTTATTTTTTGCAAGTTTTTTGCCTAAGCTCCTTTATATTCGTTTTTATCACTGTTTCTTTTCTTTCCATCATTAGGGATGTTGTTTCTTTATGTATCGCCTTAATTCAACCATCTCTGAAATGTATATCTTTTGATGAGTAAGTAAGTATACATCTAGAATGACCCTGCAGGAAATATAAGCTACCATAAAACATAGATTATTCACCTTATTTCTCTTCACTCGTCCCTTTGGCAATTTGTGGTCATATTTCTCCGCTTTTTTCCTTAAATGTTGAAGTCCACGTCTTGTCTTTAAATTGTTTTTACAGTATTGTCCTCTAATCGTTTGTAACGAGTTATGACATTGCTTGACTGTCAGATGGCTAAGTTCCTGAATGTGAACTAATTATTGCTCGCTCCCAACGATTACACAAATTCATTTACGCCTTTTTTTTGTCCCCATTAGAATTGTAATTAGCCATGTTCCAAAAGTACCTGGCGGTACTTAGTTTAACTAAACAAATCGATACAAATTCGCATTTGTAAAATACAAATTTGTATCATTATATCACTGTTAAATATATAATAGTTTTGAGAACATTGGATTAAAATTTTGCTGGAAAACTGAATTTCGCAATACGGTACTGTCACTTTTAACAAATTTCCAGTTTACAAAGTCTTCCGTTTAACAAAATTTTCTACGAAACCTTGACTTTTAACGGCGTTTACATTCCGATGAATCCATATGTTACGGTGAATAGTTTCTTCGTAATAGATTTATTTTAATAATATTTATTTTTATTTATTTTATCATGTTTTGGGGGGTTGGGGGAAGTAATTCTTAATATTTTTTTTCATTAAAATAAAGTTTATACAGTAGAATCTTATTTTTATCACACTTTAGGAGTGTATATGGAATACAAAGCCTAAGAGTCCATACAAATTATCATGCTTTGAACTTTTGGAAGTTACCCTTACGTAGTCACCAATTCAATTTATGTGATTTGATTTAATTTATTATTTTGTAAAAGGTAATTTAGTTTAGTTTTTCAATCTTCTTTTTATTTTATTGGATACAGTTTTTATTAATACTCAATTTTTATTTACTGAATTATTTTATAGTACGGAAGGTGTTTTCTATAAAACAGTTGAGTCTGTATTTACTGATTTTCAATTTAAATAAAGTTTCTAGTTTTTTTCATCGCTAGAAGTTTTCCCTCTTCATCTATATATATAAAACAGTTCCGTGACTGACTGACTGACTGACTGACTGATAACTTACTGAGCAAACCGCTGGACCTAAAGGGCTGAAATTTTACATGGCTATTCTTCTTATAGTGTAGGGGTGCACTAAGAAAGATTTTTGAAAATTTCTTCTTAGATTTTTTAAAATTAAATTTTTAATCTATTTTTGTAACTTTTTTTAAGTTTACGTTTAAAATAATAATCTGAGGATTATAAAAAATGTATCACGAGAAAGATCGTAAAAATTTCTTTAAAATTAAATCTTTTTCGATTCTTTACCTCCTTTCTGATTTCTGGTGAATTTTTAAAAGATTAATTGTCATAATTTAATTTATTAAATGCTGATCACGTTGTTTCTTGTCTTTTTGGGATACTTTAAATTAATTTATCGTCACGTGCATAACAACGAAATAAACTGACAAAAAAAAATATTAAAATACGGTAAAAGATAAAATTTAACCACTAGACTAATTGAGATAGAAGTTTTTTAAGAATTGAATTCAAATTAGTATGTTTTATGGATATTAAACATACAATTTAATTACATGCATTGACCATTATATTTAGTTTGAATATTTTCTTCTACATTATTTTGTCTGTAAAAATATCCGTTGCGATTTTTTTATATTTTTTTTTTCATTAATTGCATACATTGACCGTTGTATTTAATTTGAATGCACTCCGCAGCGAAGCACTGATATTCAGCTAGTCAATATATAAGTATCGAATAATTTTCCCCCTCTCCCTCAGAAACTGAATCCTCTCGTACCTTTTCTCTGTTATGTGGCGTGTTCGTGTATGTGGCGAGGTAATACCCCTACGAATCCACAGAGAATCAGAACAAAAGAATATTTTCCTTCCTGTCTCCCTCTTTTTGCGGTCAATCAGATGGAAATAGTTTGGTGACTTCGTAGGGTGTCATAAAAAGGAAAAGTGACGCCGAGATATAGAGAGTCACATCTGTTTGGGCGGCGCTCACCTTGTTTCGATCGTCGATGGATGACATAATCAAGGATGCATAACTAGGTAGCAGGTGCGGCGGCCTTTCACTAGCCTCTTTCGAAGATTCGTGCTATCTACTAAACTGCGTGGCTTTCCCGCACAGCTAATATTCGTGGGGTTGCGACTTACTGTTGTGTAATTCGTAAAGCCCGTGATGCATGGCGAAAGCAAGAGGCTATCAGTTTGTAAAATGAGGTATAATTGATCGAGTTTCTGAAACTACCCATATCGGTTGAACGTGCTAGGGGGCAACGAAATGGTCGCTAATAATTCAGTTTTAGGTTCCTAAGGCTTCATGCGAACTTCTTATCTCTGTTATGAGCTGGTCATTCAAAAATTATGACGCTTTTATCGCCAAGGTTCAATAGTTCCAGTAAGACTAATCTCGAAAAGTGCGGTCATCTCATAATATAGCAATCTACAACTTTGAACGCGAGATTGGTTGAAGTGGAGCCATATGAGTAAGTTCGATATTTGCGTTTGGCCTGTCTGGTCCATGATTAGGTTTTATCCAGCATTACGAGTCCGATTCCTGAGAGTTCTCCATCTAAGGCATCATCGGTAATGGCCCATCATTCACGTTTGTCCAACCAATCAATTAACATGTAATCTGGTAGTGAATTTAGCCATTTGCGTTGGGCTCTGGTAGTTGTATGCACTCATGTCATAAGATCGATCTCTAGCTTTTGAGTTTGTGGTGGTGACGTATGGTTTTCTGATAATGTAGTTTGAATACGAAATATTTTCTGTCAGATAATTCTGAATGGGTAGTATTCCTCTCGTATGTCATATTTATTGATCACCGTTTTATTCAAACCCTTTCTCTTTTGAAAGACATCTGTTCCCATCACTGGCATATTCTTTTAGCAGTGTTTCTTAAATTAAGTATCCTAAGTATTCCTAAGTAATTAAGTATTCTTCTATTTAGTATCCTAAAGCTGAGTGTAAATTTTAAGACTTTGAAAATATTTTTTATATATCCAGAACATTCATTGACTGCAACACTGAATTTAATTTTTGATGTAATTTTCTTTTTTGTAATTTTTAATTTTAACACTCTCATCTGGTTCAAAGATTGGTTTTACAAAAATGTTGGGTTTGGGTACATAAATGTTTTGCCATGTTAGATTAAGGCGGGTAAAAATATGTAAAATAGAAAAATAATAGTCTAAATTTTTTTAAAAGTTGCTACATTTATAGAGTCAAGTTTGAGCGTATATTTCCGAAAATTTTTGAAAAGTCTGATTATTCAGATATATCTAAAATTGTATCTGCTTTTTAAAGAAGTAGTGTGCATAGTTCAGGGAGAGATCACTTATACTTGAGCCTTTATTTACATATTATTTCATGCAGTTATACCATTTGATATGCAAGGGTGATTTTATCGAGATTAAAAAGTATAAGCAAATCGTTCCATTTTTCCATTCTTTATTGGCCTTCATTATTTACTCTTACTTTCCTTTAACCATTACTCTTCTGCGGTCAAGCATCTTTGCAACTGGCGGGGACAGTTTAGTGACACCAAAAGCAATTGTGGAGAAAAAAAAGTAAATGAAATGAAAAGCAGGATCACGAGGCATGTGTTTAGGCGGCAACGTCCCTGTTAAATATGACAGCGGATGACACACTCATGGATGCGTAGCTGGGTGGGAAGTATCCCAAGCTCCATTCTTTACATCTCTAAGCCAAGATCAAAATTTTCCGACTCGTGGTAGATGCGGGCATTGTTCCTGAACAAGGGATTTGATGCCGTGGTCCGCGATTCCGTTTACTTGCAAAGAAAATCACAATATGTTTATTTTATCCATTTTCCTTAGCTTATGACGCAAAAATTGTCAGATAATGGCGTTAATCATCTTCCTCTAGCGTCGTGTTAAGTCATATGTATGAAATTGCACTAAATACTTAGAGATTGCATAAGGTAATTTTTAAAATTAGGGCTTAATATTAATAATGTATCACATAACCTTAAATATTTCTTACTAGAATTCTTTTGTGAAATAGTGTATTTGTGCATGAAATGATTTACATTCGATACTGAAATCCCGTTTTGATAACCTAGAATGAAAAGAAATCTGGTTTACGGGGATGACTTCGATAAAATTGTGGCGATGTATAAATGTTTGAACATTTAAGTGTAAACATATTGAGAAAGTAAATGTACCTCTTGACAATATTTTCATACTCTAAAAGATTGTTGTGTGGTGGACTCTATTAAATCTACTACTGTAAATTTTACTTCGATAAATTTCAAGTCCTATAACACATCGGATTTTATTCAGAAATTAAATTTCGGTTTCTTCAAAACATATTTGCTCATTAGGGGATTTAGTAGCGATTTCATTAGCTAATATGAAGAATATTTCAGTTGGATTATATTTATACATTTGTGTACTATATTAAAGCATGTTATTGAGTAGATTAAGCTTTTTACGACTTTTTTAACGTCTGAAATGTATGTACAGTAATAATAAACTGCTATTTAAAACTTGTTTCCTCCTCTACCTGTTCCATTTTCTATGTTAGTTTTTTTTTCTTTCTTGCGTGAATATAATGTAAAGTACATTTATTTTTCATTTACTGAATTAAATTTTTCTATTCATCTTTATCTATACGTTGCATTTAAGAGAGTTTTTGTTTTAGTGTCAACGCAATTATTAGTTAAATATCAAACACGTAATTGAAGGAATTTTAGTAAGGTTAAAGTACAGATGGGATTTGAAACTACTTTTTCTGAGTTTGAAGTTTGCAATGAATTGTATGGCTTTTTTCGTATAATTGTTTATACTCTTTAGGCTTGAGGGGTGACTAGATTTTCTCTCTTTATGACACAGTTAGTTCTTAATGCTTCACCACAAAGCGGTAAAGGTTATCCTTCATTTTTCCTTCGTCCTAAATCGTTTTAAAAATTCGATACTCTCTCTTTATCTCGTACATCTGTACGTGGCAAAACTAAAACATTCCTTTTGCAGGATGATAACATACCTTCCGACCCTTGATCTTCGCTTTCTGTGTGTGACACATATCCTTTATAAAAGAAAACCCTCTTTTGCGGGCTCAAAAACATCTCCGTCTATTCACACAAACGTTGCGATCCTTTTAACTCTATCATTGCGGCATCAAGACTTGACGTCTATCTCTTGTGTATCTTTCTATGCGCTTTTAAATTTTACAACTTGTAATTGGCTTACCGGAGTAGGGTTTTTTTATTATTATTATTCCCTTCTAGCGATAAGAAAAGATACCGAGTTCCCACGATGGTCTTTAAGCTCGTGTGTTTATGTTGACAATACATTTTGTTTTCAATTAAAAGCACATTTACCATTAAGGAACTTGGTTGTGTTTTTATTTCATGTCACTTCAGTAGTGGGGCCATTTTAAACCTCTTTGTCTGACATGCCTTTTTCATAGTTGCTCACGTCATTTTTTTTTTTTGCCGAACAATTTCTGCTGGCTAAAGTATAGATACTTTCCCAGCCATTTCAGAATACTCTCATAGGATTTAATCGTTCCTATGCGTTTAATCTAAGGTTTATTTAGATATCTCTCGACAAATCTGGATATAGATAGCGTTGTCCGTTAGTCTTTTTAAAAAAAAATTAAAATTAGTTTCAAACTCTCGATTTCTCACATTTCATAAAGGACACCATAAAATGCAGTTTTATATTTGATAAATACTTGAAATAATTGCGAAACATATACCTATAAATTTTATTAAATAAGTTAAACTCGTGCCCCCGAGTGCAAGTAATTTTAACATCAAAATGCCTCTAAAAGATTGAAAAAAATATTCTATATTTTTTGTAATCACATAGTACTTAGCGACATAAGAAAATTTAAGCTGAAACGAATTGTTATATAAATGGGAATTGCAATATCTTTGCTCCAAACTGAAACTTACACAACTTAACGGAACTAAAACAAAAAAGCTATAAAAAAAACTGTTTGATATTTTAAATATGCATCAAAGTGTTATTTATTAAATCCATTCTTTTTTCTTTCTCTGTTAAACATCACTAAGTCATTGCGCTATTAGTTGTTTCATTAGAAAGTTTGGTGAACATGAAAAAAAAAGAAAACTCAAATCTGTGAAACGGATAACAATAGCACTGAAGTGCTAATTTTTCACTTTAAATGTTTGTAAAATATTATTCTTTGTATAGCTGATATTTTAGCTTAATTAATACAATTCTTACATTAAAATGGGCGCGTTTTTAATAAATTTAAATCTGGGAAACTAGGAGGCATATAAAGCACTCAAGGGCGGATATTAAAATAATTTAACACTCTGTACATAAGATTGTTTTTCCTTGTAAATAAAATTCTTTTAATTCATTACAAGATTTCGATCGCTATCTTTCAAATTCGCTTTCACGGTGTTGACGTATGTATACTTGTTCATTGTGCGGCCAATAAACTCTGAATCTCCATCTCCAGTTGCCTCTCGTACACCCCCACATTCTTGTACCAATCTGTTGTGCTAGCGTGATCTAAAATACTTCAACCTTTGGGTAGCTTGTAACGACCACTTACCATGACCGGGATCTCTTAACCTCGAAGAAAGCAGTCTGTCAACTAAAATACTTCGGCGATAGGAGGAACTCTCATTTTCTGTGCACTGATCCTACAAGCTTACACAGCGATATCGCTTTTACCTTTCGTTTGGACTCTGCATCTGAAACAGGAAGGTCACTTCTCTAAAACAATTTTATTTTTCTCATTGTTTCGAAACTTTTATGTAACTTAAGCCATCTTGTTGAGGGAAACAAATATATAACTATCCAAAGAGTAGAAACTTGTGACATTCTTCTTTAATGGCATGAAAATTAGAAAGATCCGTAATATTCATTCAATAGAATTATCTCCCAAAGAACAGGCCATAAGAATGTCTACATCCTATTGAACAGAATCAGGCCGTCTTATGACCTGCCGTTCTTGGTGTTCTTTCCATGGAATTTATTAAGTAATGGACATTCGTTATTTTATCATCTGTTCTATGCCGATGGTTGCCGTTTAATTCTATTAATTTTAACAAATTGAACTACTTCAGCTTCCTTATAAGGTAAGTTGGTGTAACTGGACCCATGGGGTAACTGGGCCATCCCCTCCCAGATTTTCCTTTACATATTAGGTGGAAATTCCACTCTGTTGTGGCAACACTGGTAAGCATAAGTCAACAAAACAACAGCCATTTTGTCTCCAACGTTGGAAACTGCTTTCAAAACTTATTTTTTAATGGGGGTAGAAATTTTTTCCTTTTTCCAGATATACAAGCATTGGACCCAGTCACCCAGTCACAGATTCTGTTGTTTCGTAGACCTGGGTGGTCCACAGCTTAAACAGACTCCCTAAGACTTACCAAAATGTTTGAAAATTATAAATGTTAGTATAACTTTAATGTGTTAAAAGTATAGTGTATAAAAAAGTTGAAAATCTATGGCCCAGTTACCCCAACTTACCTTATTTGCAATGGCAACTCATCATATTGTTGTTAGGATTACTTAATTTTGGCCCCAATAGCGCAGCCTTTGCTGTTTGAAATCGGCCGGAATATATAGACTGTTTTTTTTTCTGGACACATGAACATGCCTTCTGTAATTTACGTACCCCTAGTCATTGCATCAAGCATGTCCTTGACCATTTTCAATGGATTCCACCACATTGGTTACTGCGTTCATATCCTAGTGAGGGTAAGTATGCAACAAAGGGCTGATTAATCAGCGTTTCAATTAAAACTTGATCTCGCTCGTAAAAGAAGAATTGTTTACTCGAACTTTTGAAACAATGATCTAATTTGGATTAGGTGACTTTCATCACAGCACTAATTTTCTCGAAATAAATATTCTTTTATACAATTGAGCTATTCTGAAAGTCCACCCAAACCTCTCTGTTTTTTGACTGATTCTGTCTCTGAAGTTCATGATCAAATATCTTCATCCGATGTCGCTCCCACTGTAGCACTTCCAGGATGTTTCTTAGAGTCTTTTTCTCACAAATATTGCTGTTTCTCATCGTTAACCGTTTCATACGCATAAATCAGAGCAGGTCGGTCACAGCGACAAATAAAAATGAGTAGGTAGTGTTTTTTTTTAAATGATAAAAAAAACAGACTTTTAGAATTTTCAGAATTTTATTCTAGAAGTTACGGAACAAGGGTAAGTTTTTAACTACCTTTACATTCTTAATAGGACATGAATAAATTTAACAGCTTAAAAATTCAGTTGACAGAACCTTCCAAAAACTCACACTCCTGTCATTTAAAGGGATATACTCTATGGTAATTTTCTCATCGACGTATTGTTTCCCCTTTTGCGCTTACATTTCCTGCAATGAAATATCGCTTATATTATTTTTATTCATCAGTTTTCGCGAAATATATCAAATTGTGTTACTCGGTCACGAACTTTGAAGCCGAATCGAGGAAAAAAAATCGAATTTCAAGATTCTCTGTTTTTCCTTCCTTTTAGGCCAAGAAAAATCTTAATATTTCCATCAAAATATAATTTTTCAGATTATCTGTTAATAAACATATCGGAATGAAAGGTTTGAACTGTCTTGGGTATGAGAGTCAGGTGTTAATTGCCTGCCTCAAGATAGAGCCTATTTAAATGAATGACTCCCGTAATGATTTTTAATCATCTCTTCTGATATTCCGAAAAGCGTTAACATGTTTATTAAACATGAACCTACGGAAAATCCCGGTTAAACGTATGCTTTACTTTCAAAATGTGTGCTTTCTTTCTTTAATGGTCTATGAACTTCGACTTTTTAAAGGTATTTAGTTTCGATAATTAAGAGCTGAAATCTTCCGTGAGTAGTATTATGCAAACTACAGAACGTATAATCAGAACGACCAAGTAAGATAGTTAATTATTCAGAACATAATTTTAGCATGAAATATCTGTGATTCTTACTTTGTTGTTGCTAATGTCATAATTGAAAAACTTTGATAAATGTTTATTCAACAGTTAAAAAATTTTATTCTAAAGCCAAAAGTTCCGTGAAATGTTTTTGAAATAGACTTAACTCTCGAACGGTACAGGCGTTTGAGACGAAATAGATGGTACGGTCGGATTCAACCCGATCACTTTTTGATGTCGTTTTTGGTAGAAATAAGTACACAGTAAGCGGGCTTGGGGCGGCCCAGTGGTACAGCTCGCTGGTTTTCGGTGCTGAGGGTGCTCAGATCGAATTCTGGTGTCGCACCACGAAATATGCCTCCGTTCGTGTCGTCCCTTCATAGGGGGTAATTCTGTCCGCCTATATGGTGCCCCCACAATAAAATTGAATCGCTTACAAACACCATCACGTGCCAAACAGAGCGCAATTTGCTAGTTTCCTAATAGCAGGTAAGAAAATTTCGAATCAGTAATCTGTATAAATCACACAAACTGAATAACATTTATTAGAATCAGTCATTGCGTTGAGTTATTAAGTAACTAGAAAAATTCACTGGGGGGGGGGGATTTTTGAAAATAATATGGAAATATTTTTCCAATTTTCGTGTATTTTTCAGTTTATTATTTTTAATAGTTACTTGACTGCTCACGGAAATTCTGCGTTCATCACGCAGCAACTGTATAACATTTAACGGAATCATTATTTACGTTGAGTAAACTTTTTAATAGTAAAAGTAACTATTAAAAATAAAGAAAGGAAAATTTTTCATCTGTGGAAAAAGGAAAAAAAAATTTTTAATTTGGAAATTTTTCTGTTTTTATTTTTAATTTTTACTTTTTTTACCCAACGCAATGAAGGGATTTTGTTGAATGTCATTCAGTTTCTACGTAACTTATAAAGATTAATGAACCAAAATTTTCTTACATACCGTTAGGAAACTGTGGTAACTTATACTTTGTTTAGTACGTGAGAGTATTTGATGGTGATACCTAGTAAAACACATCTATGAAAGAATAGATAGGAATCTTACGTCTGTTTCAAAAGTATTTTACAATACATTTCACTTTAGAATGAAACTTTTTGATTCTGGAATAAACATGTATCGGAATTTTTCTCTTTTAACCGGCCTGTAATTCAAAGCAAACACGTTTATTATAAAATAGAATGTTCACAGCCTTTGTGTTACATGATAATGAAAGTCGGGCAAATAACCCTTTGCATCACTCTTGAGGCATTTGTTTTAGGTCCCTCAGCTATTAACCTCCTCAAATTCTCTTGCATCATCGAGACAATGCGAAAGTAACACGCAATAGTATTCAAAGTAAAAGCGTTTACAAATCTAGGTCTACTCCTTTTATTATATTCCCACAGAAAAGCAATAATTAGCGGGCGAATCTTTTATTGTCTTTTTGTAGCCGTTAGTCATTACTACATATTACTTCTTAAGGAATCAATTTAATTTTTAACTGTAGCTGGTTTTGAAACACTCTTCTATTGTGTAATAATTTCTTTTTTAAGTGTAGCAACTGTTTCAAGCTATTTGTTTCTAACTTTTATGGTCTTTTGTACCTTCTGTCTGCCATGTGTACGTTTTAATTTTATTTGCACAGTCAAATAAGATCTCTACCGATAAATAGAGGAACGATAAATATATTTATTTTGATCTTACTTGTGTTTATAAAGCTTTTATGGAAAATTGTGCAACTAAGAAGTATAGTTAAATTGTTCTGTGTTATTAATGGGAATCATTTCTAAAATTCTTGCTCTACCGGTAACTTCTGACCTTACCTCTAGTGCTGTAAAATTTACAAGACTATAACGCTATATTAGCAAGAATATATATATATATATATATATATATATATATATATATATATATATATAAACACTATATATATATATATATATATATATATATATATATATAAACACTGTGAAACTTCTCTAGCTGGCCACCCCTTTAAACGGACATATTTTGTTCAGGACCGATTATCTGTCTTTGTGGGTGTGCATTTTCAAAATTGAATTGAATTATCATATAAATGATCCAATGGTTCGTCTGTATATGGATTGTTCTAAGTATTTCAGATCCTTAAACATGTTTGAGTTTTTTTTTTTTTTTTTGTTTTTTTTTTTTTGGGGGGGGGGGGTAAAAACGCAAATTACCGAAAAATAATCAAACTCGTGTCTGTAGAGAAAGAATAAGTATATACGCAGGCACTGGAATATAAATTTTTCCCGTGTTCTCGTCCAAAAATAAACTTCTCTGAAACGTTGCAATATTGGGGTTCCGGCTGCCGTGTTTACCTCCGGTCAAAACGGTAACCTTTTAAGAAACTTCAATTTAATCGTGCCCCTGGGTTGTAAGTGTCACGAGTCATGGTGAGATTGGGTTAAAGTGGTATTTTATTTGACATTTCCGTGTCCAGGGGATTATCTCTCCAACTATTGGATTCTTAGCCGCAGGGTTTAGATTGAGCAATAAGGTACATTTGCCGATGATTCAGCACCAAAATTAAATGTCTGTCCATCGCTATATGAAAGTTATTAATGGTAGGGTTTTTATAGACTTAATGTGCCGACATTTTTTTCTCATTTTAAAGATGTTCACAGTCACTCAAAACTGGATGGGCAAATTGAATGGTTTGTCATTCTTTTTTTAATTTTCGGTGAATACATTGTCACATAGCTTGCAAAAAATTTCAATTAATGTATGAGCTTTAAGATTTTGAAAGCATAATTGAGATGTGTGGTGCTTGGAAAAGGGAAGCATACTGCAATTCTTCCTCTTTAAATCTACGTCATGCAATCAATTACTGTAGCAGTGTAATTACATATTGTCGTTGAATCAAACGTTACATTCAGTTTTTTCCCCTGCAAAAGTTATTATTACACTTAAAGAACAACCAAACACCCATCTTCTACAGTAAAATAAAGAAAAGAACGTCATTAAATATCTAGAAATAGTTATGTACTTGTGAAGCAGCTGCGACTATTTTGTATAGTTATTGTCATCATACGATAAAAACCTTGCATCATAAGTAATTCTTTTTCTACCATGAACAAAACCAGTTGACTATAGCTAAAAGTATAAAAATAGCTTATGTTTATATTTTAGCTTTTTCTTATAAATGTCATCTGCTTAATTGATACGCTAATGTAGAAAATCTGTTATTCATTTACTGCTGGCATTACGTTTACTTGTGACAAAAATTGCATAAGTAAAATAATACACCAGAAATTAAACGTAATAATTATTTCTGGTCCAAACATTTATCATGATCAAATACTAAATTGATAAATTGATACTTATGCCTCTAATCTCTTAAACTGTTCCCTGCTAATTATGCATAGATTATCACTTCTAATGTAATTTTAGTTCTAATTACTACGTGGAGAATAAAAGGATATGAAGGGTTGTTTTTAGCTCTACAGTCATTTTTTGCTGTCCGGAAGCCTGACTAATGGGTGCCTCACTTGAAGGCTGATTTCCGGGCTACTAACATCCGTGTTTAGGTTTGTCAGGCTCGTGATCCGAATTGGTAATGATGTAACTCAGTTTTTATAATGGTATAGTTACTATTCAGAAATGCATTATAGCTTATGTTTAAATACTTCGATGATAATTTATTTCCTCATCATCATATATACACGCTCTTGTTTGTTCTTAACCATTCTTGAAATATCTCACAACCATTTTAGAATCCATGGCAGTTTTAGTGCACTGAAGCCATTTATATTTTGGCTTTACTTTCCACAATAGGTGCTGTAATCATACGCAGGAGACAAAAATGTTGTCCTTTATATAGTGGTAAATTTTGCCCAAGTTAAGTTGCAGAGTAATATAAATATTTACCTGTCGGTTTATCTTATTAAAAATAAATAGTTAAATATAAATAAAAAAAATCTCCCAACCCTTGAACTCTAGTTAAGTGGGTAGGTACAATGATTGTCACTATGCTGTAAATGTCACGATTTGCCAGTTCTGCAGTGCAATTTGATTGTTGGTGCTCTGTGGCCATTGAAAATGCAAATTTTTGGCTAAAGATTGATAGAAGCTTCACCGCATTGCAAAAATTATTAAGCTCTTCTGGTAGACAGTTGAAGACGCGAATTCCCAAACAATCATACGTAAATAACGCTAGTAGGCATCATTTCTACTTTAAAAGTTCTGGGGAGATTTCAAAATTATAAAAACATTTCTTTCAAGATCATTTACTGTGTTATATTCTACGTAAATGTAAATAAACGTTGAAACAAGAAATAAACATTATTATATAAATAATCTTCGACTTTAAATTTCATTCACAAAATCAGCCTGTAGAATATTTTTGAAATTCTAGCAATAATTATTCGCAGTTAACTGCGTGATATGTAAGACTGTGATTTCATGAATGGGAGACGTATCCATATATTTGAGTAGCTATAAGCTGTAATAGCGTAGGAATTTAAATTTATAACTGGTAACAAAGTTTATTGAGTTTCCCTCCTTAACAGTTATGGGAAAAGGAAAACCCCTAGTTCATTCTCCTTTCACACAAAACAACATAACACACAAAGTGAGTTATGCGAAATTTAGTTGACCTCTTAAGAAATTTCACCTCGGATTTATTATTACTCATTCTGTAATTTCTTACCAGTCTTATTTGCAATTTGAAAAGTATGAATATTTAATTATTTGCAATGAACAGTTAAATGAGTATAATTGTTGAGGTGATAAAATCCATATTCCAGTATTTGACGATATTTCAGATGTAATATCATATAAATTTAAATTCGCTAGTTGGGAGCAAAGTTATCAAGTTTCCCATCATGACGGGATAAAATCTTTATTAATTCTTCCTCCAAACGCACATAAAAAAAAAAAACTACGTATGGGCAGAATCTAACTAGTTCTCAAACAGTTAGATTATATATTTTATTATTATTCATCTCGACCTTTTCTCAAAATTGTTTTATTCATAATTTAGAGAACTTTTATACTTCAGTATTTGTAATCACAAAAAAAGTCTGTTCATATTTCGGTATGAGCTATGATGAACCGTAATCAAACGCAACTGTTCCATTCTAATAAAAATGGAGAGTACATACTTTTGTATTAGAATAAAAAGAAATATTCGGATGATATCTTTACTTAATTTATTTATCAATCGCAGAGTAAAAGTTAGGGGCATTATTTAAAGTACTAGTTTGTCTTAGTTTCAAATAAATTTAAAGCTGCTTGTTACAGGAACAAAAGAGAGTGCATATTTTGTTGCTTACTTTCGGATTGGTATCTTAGAAGCTACCAAGCAAATTCAACAAAATCCATCTTAATCATAGAGTTAAACTGGACTTCAGATAAAAAAATAAATTAACTTAGTTATTGCTACTGTATATAAGCTTATGATTCCGACGTGTACAGAATCTTTGAGAATCAGGTCTGTAATTAAAATGATAAGAAAAATAGCGTAACGAATTTTTAAACGCCTGATTATAGCTTTTTTTTTACAGATAATTGAGCATAATAACTACTATATGTTCTAAATTTCCGTTTGCAAAAGTCTTAGTAAGGAACCTAATTTTTTTTTCTAATAAAATTTCAAGACGACCTAATGAAATTTTTTCATACCGTTCGCTACACGCCTCTTCCTTTTAATTGCAGCTTCATTCTGGATCGAAAAAAGCCCTGTCCTAAATTGCCTCCGTTGAAAAAATTGAGATCACTCTAACCTTTGACATTTCCATGCACCTGGTTTCAAATGTTTAGCTATGAGGAATTAGTTCGGTTGATGTCTGTATGTTTTCTTGTGCATGCGTATACAGGGTTATTATTATTTTCAAATCACAGGAGCGATCACTTAAAAAGTAATATACCGTATTTTTCGAACCGTAATACTACCTTTTTAAATACAAAAAAATCGACTTAGGTGAGTCCGAAGGTAACATTAAAATTGAATGAATATTTTATTATATATATATATATATATATATATATATATATATATATATATATATATATATATATATATATATATATATATATATATATATAGATAGATAGATAGATAGATAGATATCTGGGGCTTACTACAAGAAGTGCCTAAGTTAGTTTTTTCCAAGAGGACTTTGCTTATGTCTGTTTAATAAAAATAGTATTTTCAATGTGAAAAGTACCCAAGTCTGTACAATGGTTTAGTAAACACTTTTAAAGCATCAGACAAACTTGGGTACTTCTTACATTGAAAATAACATTTTTTAAAGAGACATAAGCAAACAAGGTCATCTTGGAAAAAACTGACTTAGGCACTTCTTGTACCAAGCCACAGATATATATATATATATATATATATATATATATATATATATAGATAGATAGATAGATAGATAGATAGATAGATAGATAGATATCTGGGGCTTACTACAAGAAGTGCCTAAGTTAGTTTTTTCCAAGAGGACTTTGCTTATGTCTGTTTAATAAAAATAGTATTTTCAATGTGAAAAGTACCCAAGTCTGTACAATGGTTTAGTAAACACTTTTAAAGCATCAGACAAACTTGGGTACTTCTTACATTGAAAATAACATTTTTTAAAGAGACATAAGCAAACAAGGTCATCTTGGAAAAAACTGACTTAGGCACTTCTTGTACCAAGCCACAGATATATATATATATATATATATATATATATATATATATATATATATATATATATATATATATATATATATAAAATCTTTATTAAGTAAGAAATTGAAAATGTCTTTATGTACCTAACAAAATACAAAATATTCTTTTCTAAAAATCCACCCATAAATTTGAGGTGCATCTTATGGTCCGAAAAATACGGTCAATTTAGCGAATATACAGTTTCTAAAAGGTTTCTTACGTGTAAAATCATACTCATAGATATTACTACTGCATTTTACAGTTGTGATTGAGAAGTGTGTTGATGTTTCCCACGTTTTAGGTACCCATGCAATTTTCCCCGCGGTATTTCTATTCTTTTTTTTTTTGGCGCGAACAGAAAACGGAAGTAATGTTATCTCGTTCATTGATGATATCGGGTATATTTATTTTATCCTCATATTTTTTAAGTAGTTCAGATATCTCTATGACCGTTCGTGTTTAGCTTGGCGTGTTATGCAGTGCTATTTTTAAATATTTATTTGAGTCTGCGGAACAAGGAAGGTAATTTGATAGTACAAAAAGAGATATTGATTCGTTTTAAAACTTTAGTGAAAAATTGGATCAGAAAAGAGAAAACTGTAAGGTTGAGCTTGTTTGCTGAAATAGAAAAATGCCTCATTCTTTAGCGATAAATCAAATCATCTAATTTTTCACCTTTATTTTCTTAAAATTTTTCTGGTCTAGTAAAACTGTGTGATTACATCCCTTTTAAATGTAGTATTTAGTAATTCTTTTCTTCAATATCTGTATCAAATGATGAATTGCCCTGCTTTTTAGTAAAGTTATATATGTTTGGATATGCATGTTTAAAAGGATGCACAGCTAAAAATATAGTTAATTTTGCTTATCGTAAGTAAGATGAATCTACTTAATCTTATGATTTTGGTCTTTAATTCGATTGTTCGTTAAAAAGTTCTAGTGTGGAAAATGTTCTCACTGTCTGTTACAGTTATAAAATCTTTGAATGGGGAAGTCGTACCTCTAGTACAATTTTACTTGAAAATGTTTTTCTTTCCTTTAGTTACTATCTGGTATTTGTTAAAACGCTTATTTTCATTAAATAATCTCCAAACAACTGTTTACTTTATCCGAATTCCTGACGAAATGATTTCGTAAGTCTTTATTTCATACTTTGGATTCTAGTTCTGAATATATTTATGACAATGTGCACATACTTATCTTTAAGCGAGAGCATTCGTTTAGCCTGATCTTATTTACCTTACAATTTAACGAACTCGTTAAATAGCCAACTAGTGAGATTCCTCGTTAACAGCAACAGCCGCTTGGTGAGTAGTGACGATAAACAACTTCCGCGGTTTTCCAACAACCTTGATCTCGACCGAATCGCCTCAAAATGCAACGTGTTGTCTGTGCATAATATGAAGGCATTATGAATCTCTGCTGTCTGACACAGGCTTTCACAATGCAGCTTCCATGAATTTTTAACCGTATTAGTCTTAAATTTTATGATCTGTTTATAAACAGAAATACTTTTCCAAAAAAAGTTTTTAAATAAAAATTAATTCACCTGTGTGTCGTACAATATTGCATTCATTTTATTCTATTATTTCATTTTAATTTCATTTTTTAGGGAAAAGGATCTGTAAATCCAGTATGAAAAACCCAATCCCTCTTCTTTTAGTGGGTTCCGAAAAGCAACTAGTTCTGCTCTGGTGTAAACTGCAGATGATCCCAAACGCCAAATTTTGAAAGAATGCCGGTTTAAACACAAAAGAAAGAGTATTTCCCTCCATTCTAAAAAACATCTCATTTTTCAAAACTGTCATTAACAAAAGCTGCCAAAAAACGTGCCGCTGGCGACACTTTCTGATAAAAACAATGCTCCTGCTGTAACTTGAATGGTAAAAACGAACTACGAAAGTGTTTTTTGATAAGCCGGGGTACTGTTTGAATATCTTCAACAAGAGTGTCATTAGGTGAATGTGGGTTGGAAAAATGAAAAGAGATTTAAGGCAAAATCTTCAATAATATCATCACAAAAGAGGATATAAAATGCATTATATACTTTTTTAACTCATTTATCAAAACAGTAGTGATCGAGGTGATACACTGAAAACATTGGGAGGAAAGCTTAAAGAGATTTTGAATTTTAGAAACATAAAAAGAGAAGTTGGTTTAAAAAATCGGAATAATTGTAGACTTAATTTGAAATAGCTCAAGAATTGAAAAACTTAACAGTTGAAATATTAATCAAACGTTTAATAACATGAAAAGAAATGCTATTATTTATACAAAAATACCGTTGTAACAAAGTAATGTAGAGCATATTTCTGTACGTCAGAGGTAAACTATCATATGTGCAAAATTCCAATTTTTCAGGACAGCTTTGTGATGGTT
Source organism: Dolomedes plantarius (assembly GCA_907164885.2). NCBI lineage: Eukaryota > Metazoa > Arthropoda > Arachnida > Araneae > Dolomedidae > Dolomedes > Dolomedes plantarius. The sequence continues at coordinate 112,436,216 of OU015497.1, read as the reverse complement.
TACCTCTCATCAGGACTTACATATGCGATAGTTTATAAGTCCATATTTAACCCATCATCTTGTTTTGCATATATGACAGTTTTCCGCAAAGAAGCTCCATCCAAATGGAGTCACTTAGAATAAAAATATCGAAAATGAAGAAAATTCACTTATGATAGTTTACCTCTGACGTACAGATTTATCTTGGTAAAACCTTCCCTGCTGTTGGTAAATTAATACAAAAAATAGGGCGATAAACCCATAATCTCCGAGCAAACAGCAGTGGATACCAATTAAGGTTTATGATACGTGTTACAGACCATAACTTGAATTTTCAAGTTGGAAAGTATCAACTGCTACACACCTTTATGGTATCACTTGGATTTAATTACAGATTCATTCTAAAAAAAAGTCTGGAGCGAAATACTTTCGGAGTCTTCATAATAGCTAATTTATCACAGATAAAGATCCGATCGAACTTTTCCTAAGAACATTTCCAAAATCTTTGGATATAAATCACCCAAGACCCACCTTTTTTGCTATTTCCAGACAGAAAAGTTTTCCTCATTATACACTATTTCAGTGCCCCTCGGGTTACGCAAGCAAAACAGTTAAAAAGTCTATAAACAATGCTTTCATACGAGCCTAATCTAGATTCGGTGTAACAGGATAGCGATTCAGATCTTAAATGCTGCTTTTAAAAGCTACCGACTGGGTCAGTGAAACGATTAACGCGTTTGGGTGAGCAGAGTCAGCGACTGTAAAATGATGAACACGGGATGCAGATGCAAACATGGGAACCTTTTTCTAACAGCGAAAAAGATTTTTCTTCAGTAGTATGCTATCTATATATATAAAACAGTTCCGTAACTGACTGACAGATAACGCACAGATCAAACCGCTGGACCTAAAGGGTTGAAATTTTGCATTGCGATTCTTCTTATAGTGTAGGGGTGCACTAAGAAAGATTTTTGAAAATTCTTCTTAGATTTTTTTAAATTAAATTTTTAGGCTGTTTTTGTAACATTCTTTAAAGTCTGCATTTGAAATAATAATCTGAGGATTACAAAATTTATATCACGAGAAAGATACTAAAAATTCCTTTAAAATGAAATCTTTTTTCGAATATTTACCTCCATTTTCTGATTTTTGATGAATTTTTAATGATTTATTTTTATAATTTAATTTATTAAATGCTTATCACGTGGTTTCTTTTCTTTTTGGGATACTTTAGTATTCTTTAGTATGTTCTATTAGATTTAATTTGAATATTTCCTTCTACATAATTTTGTCTATAAAAATATCCGTTACGATTTTTTGATAAATATATTTGTTTGTTTTTTTGGCATTAATTGTATACACTGACCGTTGTATTTATTATAAATATATTGGTTTTCTTTTGACATTGATTGCATACATTGACCGTTGTATTTAATTTGAATGTACTCCATAGCGAAGCACGGGTATTCAACTAGTCAATATATAAGTATGGAATAATTTTCACTGTAAAAGAACATGTAACTTTTTTATGAAACATGAAGCTGTTTTTTAACATGTGCCGAAGTATGGAAGTATATTTAAAAAAAATTTTGTTGTGAATGCAACATTCCCCTACGATTAAATCTAGCCCTTGATTTGGATTTATTTAAATTTCCTTGGTGTAAATATGCCTTCCTCTCCAATGTTGACAAATTACTGTTAATGTTTCACTTCACAGACATTTTTTTAGATTTCTTCTGCTTGAAGAAGTTAAACACCTTATTGAAAAGCTCATTTTTCACGCAGCGAGGTCGAGTGTTCCCAAAGAGTTTTTTTAAAGAAAAATTTTGGAAACTTGTAACCGTCTTTTTGAAGTCTTTGTCAGTCGAAACTTCAAAAAGTCAGTTACTTTAAACGAGTGGATATACTAGAACCTATCCGTAGTTTCGCAAATGGTTTTATTAATTGCAGTGAAAAATACTTGTAATATGGGTACCAATTCTCGCCGTTAATATTATGGGAAAACGGTTTGTAGTTGTTCGTTCGTTTGTTTGTTTTTATTTTTTGAATTGTCAAATCTCTACTCAGATTCACGACTCGTAGTCATAATATTACATTTATTTGGTCTGAAGTTCTGTAACGAATGTGATCTGAATGTTTGACATTTTCGACAATAGCAGCGAAGAAGGTAGTAGATACGGTCACAAGACCCCATAAGTTATTGGGAAAGTTACTGGGGTATTCTCCAGAACTTTAAAAAAAAAAAAAAAAAAAAACGAAAACGGCAAAATAATTTCAACTGTTGTAACATTAAATTCATTTAAAATAAGTCTGCTGTTTTTCTGTAGACATTTCTTCGAAATCAATGCTTGTTGTTCTGTTGGTGAAAACGTACTGTTAATGTTGATTTCGAATTTTGTAATTATTTAATTTTTGATCTGATAATCTTGAATCGTTGACAGTTTGCTTATCTTGAATTTCTCCAATTTTATTTTCATTAAATATACAAAAGGATAAAACACAATGTTTGTGTTTGCAAAGTTTCTAATTCTCGTGCGTCTTTTAAATTTCTGTAGTATGTGTTTCACTTCTCCAGATGTTTTAACCGTAAGTAAATGATATCATCCCTGTTCAGTTTGTGATTTTGCTAATGTTTCATTCAATTAAAATCGCATCCATGTATTATTCAACTTCAATTTTGTGTTGAGAATGACAACATTTCACAATTTTAGCTTCAAAAAGGCAATACATTACGCCAGTGTATCGGTAAAATTTGTTTTTCAATCCCAAAAAGTCGTTGTTTAGAACTTCAGTAAAAATTCAAGAGAATGCAGTTACTTGGTGCCACATTTCTCGTTTCAGGCGCAAAAAAAAAAAAAAATCCTTGAACACCAAATGGACTATAAAGTAGGAAATAAAACGAGGTATTCGTGTCGGGTTTGGCATGCTTTCACACTTTTGGCAGTCTGAGAACAATTGCTGAGAAACTATCTCTTCGACATTGCCCTTCATTTTCAGCCTTAATGACAGTTTCGTGCTCTGTACTTCCACTGAAGATTCCCTGGTGCTAAATGCAGAGGAAAACAACCGACTTTGAATCACTTAGACCTAAAAAACATTCAAGTTCTTGATTGTGCTTCGTCTGGACCTCATCGTGCAAGGTTAGGGTCAAGGCCATTTGAGCATTATGACAGATACTATTGAGGACGCTTAAAGCCTTAAATCATGATACCACTGCAATTAAATGCGAGTAGAATCCAACGGTGTCTAATGATGAAACATCGGCTGATGAACTTGTGCAATGCAGAGATCATAAAATCATTTGCCTACGTAACGATTTTCTCTTCAGTGGATGGAACTTACTGTGAATAGAAGTAATGATTTCTGGGGATATGATTCCTTTGAAATGTACAAATAATCTTTTGTGAAAGAGCCATTGTCGTCGCAATGGAAACTGGATGAGATAAATAACCTGGTTTCTCTCTCCGACGCAGTTTGAAAATTACAACTCTTTTGTGACTTCGATTACAAGCATGTTGAAGGTGGAGAAAAACGAGTCGTCCAAGCCTTCATTGGCAAATCGAAAAGTTTTTATTTCAGTGATGCATCTCTCCACAAACATCGTTTGTTCCAAGAAGGTTTAAATAATCAATAATATTGTTTATAGCGGGTTTCTTAATTGATTCAAAGGCAGTTATCAATTTATCTTTATATAACTGCCTTGTTTGTGACATTTGGGAATTGCCCTTAGGATTATCGCACCTAATGCTTCCAGACCTGAAGAAGAATTATAGTAATTTGGTGGACACGAGATTTTAATTTGTATATTCATTATTATTTCTGAGATGTAGTGTTTTTGTTGTTTAGTTAGCATGTTTTGTTCAGTTACTCTCAACTTATCGTCTAGAGCTCAGGCTGATCAGCAAGGATAGGGGAAACCTCGAACTGCTTTATGAACCAGATCTTATCTTCAAAATTCATAGAAATGATCATTATGTTAGATGAAAAGACTTGGGTTGCATCAGTTTATTTTCTTTGGTTTGAAAAAAAATTAAATGCTCTAGAGGCTACACGTTACTATCGCTGATCGAGGAATACTTTTCAATTGGATGCCTGTCATCGAACTTCGTGTCTATAGGCTGAAATCGATTTGTTATATACATACATTGAAACTTCTCTGCGGCGGGGCTTCAGTCAATATATATATATAAACGTGCGAGGAATATTTTTAGTCACATGTTAAAGTGAAACCTATTTTTTCATAACAAGTATCTGTTGCAAGTTTTCATTATGGATATATTTTATAATACAAATGTACAGAAGCGCAAAAAATGTTACCTGTTATATTGCATTCATTTGCTTTATACACTGACTCGTTTTAATAGCGACTATGCATTTTACTGCAGTGCAACAATTCTTTTTTTCTTTTAAAATATTTTAAAAATTTTTGTCTTTTTTGGAAAGCATATTTTTCTTTAAATTAATTTAATGCTCAAGAGTATAAATTTTCATTCGGATAAACTTTCTCATATAAATCTTGAAGGATCAAAAAGTAGTAAAATTTGTTGTTTATTTATTTCATGGAATTTAAATAATTTATTTCATGATTCGATTTCCTGTATTCCCAAACTGTGGAAAATAATTCTTAATTTTATGGATAGTCGGTAAAACTTTTTCAAAAATGTACTTCAGAAATATGTACTTCAGAAATAACAAAGATACCTTTTTTTTCTCTGTTTGATTAAATAAAGTAGAAATTAATTTCAGTGCAATGAGAATTGCAGTTTGAACATATGTTCTAATTAATTTAGATTCTCGTACTCATGGAACATAAAAGATTGAGGTAAGAGAAGGGGTAAGATTGAGGTTGACTATTGAAGAAAGAGTTTGCGGTAAACATCAATGTGTTAATGTTGATAGAATAATTTTAGAGTATCATTAACGTAACACAGAGTTTTAGTTATTAAACTCTGTTTATTTCTTTTGTTAAAGAAATTACATAAAATAACATGTAGTAATATTAGTAATGTTGCTATGTAATATTTACTTTTTATTTTTTGAATTCTCTCTTCAAAAATGTTGTGTTCTAACCTAATGTTACAAGCCACATATCTGTATATTTAAGTTGCTAAGCCTATTTTGGGGGCAGTCCATGAGAGAAAATTACTGCATCAATTTACTTCATTTTGGTCTTAAACGAAAGATTGTATTATGTAGATTTGTCAAATTTGCTTTTTATAACATCAAATTCTGTAAATGAGCGATAATTTACAATTAAAATTTGCTTTCTGCGCATGCTCAGTGACATGTTTAAATCTGGCTTTAGATACTTACTAAGCACGAGGCCACATGAACACGTTGATGTGTTTAATTCGAAGAATCTCTCTAGCTCTCTTTCGGCCATTTTTATTTTTCATTATGTTTGTGAGATATAAAATTAAACCTGGCGGAAATTGTTTATTTCACGCTGTTGAGTAACCATATTTCTTTTTGCTGGGTTCAATAGTAATTTTTTAAAGTGTATTTCTCTATTCATAATATCATGATTTTCTACATTTGGAAATGATGTGCTGAATATAATTTGTGTATTAATACACTTATTTACTATCCAGCAGTTATGTTTTGGCGGGTACCAACTAGTGAATAGTTAAAACCACAAGTTAAAATATTTATAAATTGTTACTCTATGAAACACCTTAACATATTTCATCCTTTGTTCTAAGCTTTCTCTCCGCATTTTAATTCCAAATTACAATTCCTGTCGAAAATTATACCCTGACCACTTTTACACGACAAACGGTATTTTTTTTTCGCTGTGTAAGATTGCATTGTATCAGTAATCAAACTAAACAAAAAATATAGAGCATGCCTGGTTCAAGGTATAGAGGCCAACTTTTTGTGTGGCCTTTTTTGCCTGTTGATATTTATCCATGAACGGAATTTCTATTGATTCCTCATTTCTGAGAACCAAGAACTGATCTTTGAACTATTGTTCATCTGGCGTGCAAATTTGATATTGATAGATTTTTTCTCCTTCTCTCTTCTGTAATGATTTCTTCCCCTCCGCAGCGAGTAATTCCAGAAGGTGTAATTGGGTCGCAAATGTGTTCCACTTCCACTAGATTTCGAAAATGATGAGACGTCCATCCTCTATGGCCTTCATTTTTGTCGCTGATTATTACACTTTGCATGGATACCGTGTGTATGGAACAGCATGTTATGCCTGAATTTTTTTTTTTCTGGTGTCGAGTTATCATCGTTTGACCCGTTTCACATGTTTTGCTGTCTTTTGTAAACTAATTCTTGTGAAGTAGATATGATCAGTTAATCTGAAAGTACTAGTAATGCATACAGTTCAAGCACTGAGCTCTTGAGAAGTTAGAAGGAAAATAAGAGGAAATAAAAATAAGTTGATATAAGAGGATATAAGAATAAGTTGAATTTAAAAAAATTAAAAATCAGACAGATTTAATTATAACTTAGATTAAATATAACCGCCGACGTCGTATAATGGCTAGATTTCGAGGTTCAACAAAGTGGGTTCAGGGTCGAATTCCAGATAAGGCATAGACGTTCCTGTATCGTCACCTCATACGGAGCAATGTTTGTTCACCTATAAGCTCCGATAATGAAGAAGCCAATAAATTCTCATTGTTCATCGGTCAGTGTCCCTAAGATAAGTTACCAGTCGCGTTGCAAAAAAAAAAAATAAATAAATATATATATATATATATATATATATATAATAATAATAATAATAACAAAAAATTCCTTTCATTTAACGTACGTTCTACAATTATTTATAGTATGAAACTAGAGCCCTATTTTAAAAAAAGAATTTTGCGTGGCCAACACATACATTGTATATTTATATGTTCATAAGCTTAATAAACGAAGAATTACAATTAATTTCAGATAAAATCAAAATTACATTTTTGAGCATTCTTTCTGGTCTGTGGGGTAAGGGGATATTATAACTCCACTTTCCTACGATTTCAGTACCACCTAATTTCACCATCTCTGTGTCTGTAAAACGGATGTTTTTTCCCTTTGCGGCAGGCCCTTAACTCTTGATGACATTCACCCCATCAACACCGTGAAATCTTGTTGGGTGCTTTATTATGGGAGCACCATTTAATTGAGCCAACATTGCTCCCTATAAGGGGGTATCTGTATCTCACCTCCTTCATAGGGAGCAATGTTCGCGTTATGAGGGGACAACACGGGAGCGTACAAGCCTATTGCGTGTAGGCTCACGACGTTAACCATTTTACCATGTAGGCGGATATTTATATGTTAGATTAGTTATAAATTATTAGGTTAACTATAAATCAGTAAGCCACAATTGTCATTTCAGTTTCTGTTATTGCAACTCATTAACTATGATTTTGCTCAGTTTTTGCAACGTACAAATATATAATCAAGATATTTTTTAATTACATTTTATCGATTACCAACTTTTATGCCGGATGAATTATTTCTCTAAAGTGGTCATCCTTAGCGACTATAGGGTAGTTCTTGAAGCTATCGTCTCCTGCGGTGTCCCCAAGTCATCTGGAATATATAGGTGCCAATTACTACTGGACAAACTCCACAATAATGGTCGGGAGATTGCCCTGCAGTGGATACCAGGCCACTGCCGCATCCGGGGCAACAAGCTGACAGACGCCCTGGCTAAAAAGGGTGCTTCTGTACTACAAACATCCAATAATGAGGTCTCTTACAACTCGCTAAAGTTACTTGTAAGAGACCCCCTCACAAGAGTACTCCCTCTCACAAGAACTGTTTGTCAAGGAGTCGAAGATAGGGTGCAGCAAAAATTGCTGCAGTCCTAGAATGGCCAAGGCAGAAAGCAGTCGCCTTGTTTCGACTTGTGACAGCCACGATTGCCTATTGAAACATCTATGCCTTATGAATATCGTTCCAGAACCCTTTTGCAAGTTCTGTCATCGACGAGAGGACATGGACTTTACTCATATTCTGTCTTGCCTCGCTCTACCTCCAGCTCCAGTATGGGAGATATTGGATAGTTAGGAGACTTTTGGGTTCACGGACATTTTAACTATCTTTTGTTTGTTTGTTCTTATTTTTTATATAGTGTTGTAACCTGCCATTGGAAAAAGAAAAAGATATTTTATTGATGAATTTGGCCACCATTGCATTTACTCAAAGAAAGTGACATATTAATGATTTCATGGTACAATAATTCAAAATTTAGGGACTGTTATTTTACAGATACTAAATTTGTTCCGGAACTAAATTACATAATTTCCTCGTGCTTTTTCCATATATATACTGATCAAAAACTGTGTAGTTCGTTCTTGACGTGCATTTCAAGTCAAGTTAAAGTGAAAAAAAGTTCTCAATCATTTGTTGGGTGAATTCGAGCAAGAGAATTCATTGCACAGGAATCACTTTATTGATATTCACTTCTGTGTTGTAAATGAGACGTCTTCCCAATATTATTATACATATAATCTTCTATGTGTTTTTATCCTAACTGAAAACTTAAGTTATGCATAACCCACATTCCCGTCGATCCTAATGTGTGATCTACTTACCTACAGAAACATATCATAAATTTCCATAAATATTGGGTGCAAGGTTATGTCAAGCGCCCGCACACAGATGCCGGTTGCAACTACCAGCACCGTTTTAATTTTAAGATGCCACGTGAGCCACTAGACGTATTCCGGGTGTTATAAAATCCCATCATCATGTCAGTTCATCAGTTGATTTATTAGAATAGAACCCTAACATTAACGGCCGAAGTGGAGCAGCCACCATTAGATCGAGATTCTGTGGATAGATTAGGGGGTTAGAAAACTGCCTATCGTCGTGCGTTATTAAAACGATTTTTATTAAGAACAAAGATAGCAGGGTGAGATAAGGCTGGGAGATGAATACCGTGAAAAAATAATTGTGAAATATAGTGCGAAAAGTTGAGACGTCTCTGCTATCGTAGAATGAATGAAACACAGTATTAATCATCTACTTTGTATCCTAGTCGAGAGAGGCTGTAATACCGAAGTAGCTAATTTATGAGTTTGCATAAATATATTTGGATAAAATTATTCAATTTAAAGTTTTTTTTGTGTGTTAAATTTTATGTTAATAGATCTTGGATATGAAAGCATTTTTCCCTTTATTATCTTTGTGCTTACATGCACTCTTTTTGATTTTGTTTGCGTTAGTTATAAATAGAAGTGTAATGGCAACATTTTTCACGTTAATATCACGGCCAAGACTGTGTTCATGGCGGTCACATGAATAAAGGCATTGAACCATTCTTTATTTTATTTAAGGATAAATTTACAGTTTAAACTTTGTGAATAATATGAGCGGGTATAAGAGGTTGAATTAAAATTCTAAAGATGTTCTACTTATTGTTTTTAGAAATAGTTTATATCGTTCGGTGCAAGGTCCTTTAATGTAGCTATTACCATAAAAAATGTTTTTTTGTAATCGTTTACAATTTCCAGGTAAAATATTACGCTGTGTTTGTGTATGCTTGTATCAGTTCAAGATTTCTGTATTGGTAATCTGTGTGACCAGATACATGAATGAAAATCATTGATATGAATTGTATCAACTGTGTTATATTAAAAATCGTAAGGTCTGTTGCTGAATTAATTGCATTGACTTTAATATTTTATTGCGGTTATTAATGACCATGGTATCTTCTACGAAAGAAGCATGAATGGAACACAATAACTTTAAAGAATATTTTTATCGACTACCATAGCTGATAGCATTGTCGTTACCAGCAACATAACATTCAGGCAACTGTAACGCAAGATATTTGTAGAGTTAATTTTACCATACTGTGATCATCATGCAAATTTCATTAGAAATTCTAAAATGAGGTGAACCATCAAATTTGAACCACGTAAAAAATCTAAAAAAAGTGTTTTCTTCAAATTAATTCGCAAACTCTTAACTGTTTTATATTAATGATCAAGATAGGACATTTAAATTTTAACTGTACGTGAATAGTGAATGCTGAGATAATAGCTTCACCATGGGGTAGAAGGAACTGCAGTGTTGAGCTACATCCAGCAATTTAAATCGCCTGATATAGTTAATATCCATTTTATATATCTGTTCACCCCTTATCTTTTTTTGTTGTATACATTCGAAGATCTTTGTGAAGAATAAATATTGCTGGGTTGTTTATCTGTCAAAAGAGATTGTACCAGAAGCAAAAGCCCCTCCGTTAAAAAAAACTTAACAGGGCTGTCAGATTTGCCAAACTTATTGTGTTTCAAGGAAATTAATATATTAAATTAAGTGTCATTGATTACAGCAGTTTTTGTACAGAAATATATTAAAGTATTTTGTGGAAGTGTGTTTATTCAGTTTGATTTGATATTCCAACATCATAGCTTTAATTGGATAAATTTTTTTAAAAAATTTCGTGGTGGGAAAAAAACGAAACGTATAAAAGGTCATGCATGTTTTTTTTTCCAAGGATGTACAACCCTACCTATAAAAAGTATTAGTGGCATTTTTAAGCGTGTTTCCGTTTATTTAAAATTCCTAATCGAAAAAGGATACAGTCTATCTGAAGTTAAAGTTAACATTCAAAGCAGGATCATATCATAACAATTACAATAAATTTAATTCTATCCCCTGCCTTGATTGGCGCTTCGATTGCAAAATTAATAAACGGTCTGTGAAAATGACAGTTTGCAGTATTTATCCGTGTTGTGACGTCTCATGGGACTATAAATTTTATTTGACATTATCTATTCGTCTATTCCGTCTTTCTAGATTCTAAGTATCGAATTCATCGATATTAAGAAAATCAACTTAAAGAATGTTTTTCTAAAAACTGCCACGTGATTCGTTATATATATATATATATATATATATATATATATATATATATATATATATATATATATATATATATATATATATCGGACAACTGTGGAAGTATTGCGTAGGTCTATCTTGGTTTGCTACTTTTACCAGTGGTGAAATAAATCCTGTTATCTGCATAAAAGGAAAGTGAAATTTTCGTTTTGGAAATGACTGGCTAAACAGGATGCTATCAAGTATCAACTCATGCACACATAATAAGAATGAAACAATTCAACTTGCGTAGGTGGAGTCGTGAGAATTATCATCTTTCATTTACTTTCGATACAAGATTAACCACTTCGATATAAGGTATGTTGAATGACTGTTACTGATCTGGGTTCACAGAGCAGGATTATTTTCAAAGAAGGCCTCGTCAATTATTAAAATAAAGAGTCCATATACGATTTTCTATGTTACGAGTACTGGCATTTGAGAAAGTTTTAACGTCAGCTTTTGAGAATTATCGTACGAAATGAGTTTTAAGTTAAACTACTGTACTCTTTGTATAACAAACTTCAGATTTCCTTGTTTAACTAAATTTTCTACGGAACCCTGACATTTTACGACATTTACTTGCAAATAAATCCCCATGCTACTATAAAAAGTTTCTATAAATAAAAATTTTGAATTTTTATAGCCTATCTACATTTTGTTCATATATATGTTAATATTTTTTAACAAAATGCGTGTTATAGGACGCCTCTAACGATCCATGTTACCAATTTTTATACAGTTAAGGCAAGGATATGGAAAGTATGTTGTTAATCTGATGAAATTATCATCATTGAAACACCAGAATCCACTTTTTTTATCGTGAAGTTTTGCCCTGTTTTTGTAAATTATTTTAAATTGCAATTTCTTTAAGTTACTCATATATTCCTAAGGAAAGTGCAGTTATAAAATTTATAACATCATTTTTTTCGTTATGTTTGTTATTTTATCAGTTTTCTCTCGTTAGTTTAAACTTAAATGCCACTGATTTTGCTCAATTTCATCTCTGTAAATAGTAATAATATTTATTCAACCCGTTTAGTTATATTGGATAAAGTTTCTACGGATAAAGTTTATCGGATAAAGTTTCTAATATAAATTCTATACAACTAGTTTATTTAAAACGAAGATTTTTATAGGAACAAAGTGTCTTTGTTAAATAAATGCATAATTCTATTAATGTTTCATTTAAAACAAACATGTTTAATTTGAGTTTTTTTAACTTTTTTCATATTATCAGTTTAAGTTTTTCAGTCTTCAGTTAATTTCAATTTATCGGTTTTTGATTTTTATAAACATCCATTTAACAGACTTTTCTCTTTACCTAATTCTTCCACAGAACCTTGGCTTATAAAGACATGAACAAATACTTTAATAAATAATTATTCTGCGACATTTAATTTCCATATAACGTTTTTTGCGACTTTGACGAAAACGGAATTTTCCAATTTCGTTTTTAAAATTTTTTTAATAGATTTCCAGTTGTGATTCACTTTGTTAATGATAGCTCTCTGTAGAAGCTAAGATAGCCGTACATAATGTAAAAAAGCAGTTCTTTATCTGAATTCCTTTAACATCGTACTGTTTAATACGCTTTCTAAAGTGTATAAAACAGTATGGGATGTAAATCAAATCCCTGTGTTACATTTCTAACACACTAATGATTGCTGCGGCAAGGATTTTCTAATATTTCAGTCTTCAACGCATAGTGTTAATATTCCGCCGACTCATCTCACCGACGCAAGATCTTCTTACATTGTTTTGACCGATACGTTCAAGTGGGCGTCTTAATCCATGAAAAACAAATTATTCCAAACACATGGTGTTCTTATCTCTACATAGATTACATAGATTATAGGGTGAAAACTCCATCTCCTCAAATAAGACTGCCAGGATCTCCCGAAGAGTGTATTTTTAGAACAAGTTCTACTTTTTACTCCGGTCCGAATGTAGTCATAATTGCAGTAATCTTGAACTCGCTTAGTAGCTGAACAAATTTTCTGCCCAAAGAAACGGCAAATGGGAACTAATTGCGTATTTTTTTCCTAAAACTCTATATTTGTAATAATTTTGTATGATAAAAAAAAAAGTTGTATTGCTGAAGCTAGTGATAAATTTTGAATGATGTAAATAATATTCGAAATGTCTGGAATCAGACGTATTTTGTATTTTAGAATATTTACTAATATGGCGTTAGGTATGTTGGTAATAATACCCAAATATAAATATACAATCCAATTAGGCTTCACTTTTAACATATAGCTGAGAGTAAATTATACAATGCTTTCCTTTTTGTATTCTGACATTCGGTTCAGATCCTGTGGGTTCGAGTCCCACTGTTAGCATAGATGTTTGTAGCTGTTCGGAATCGGCTTTAAACTGTAGGTCCCGGTCTCTTGGGAAGTTGCGTACCCTGTCATATTTATTATGTCATTCTCATATTTATCTAGAGGTCTCTATGCCTCTGCCACGTAATAATATGTAGTATGATGCCTCAGTTACTTAAATAATTGTTCAATATTTGATTTCGCTCGCTGTACTTTCAAAGCTCCATTAATTCCAAGCGATCCCAATTATTTCAAAGCTCATTAATTCCAAGAGATTATAATCCCCTTATTTTAAGCCAGGAGATGGCCGAATGGCTAGGGCGCTGGTTTTCGATTCAGATCATGTGGGTTCGAGTCCCACTGTTGGCATGGATGTTTGTAGCCGATCGGAATCGGCTTTAAACTGTAGGTCCCGGTCTAATCAACCCTCGTGTCGCAAAATGTTGACCGTAGCGCTCCAAACCAAACTTTTTTTTGTATGTAACAAAGTTTGTTCATTTTGAACCTCCAGAAAGCGAAGGTGTCACAATATCAACTATCTATGTAAAGAATAGCGGTTGTTTAGTGTCACTTAACTGTATTATTAATTTACCTTCAAATCACTGCGAAGTGTCTGACTACTTGCATTTCAAAATTCTAAATAGGCTAAACATTAACCCTACCTTAGTGCCATGATGAAAAAATAAGCAAAGAAAACTGCAAATTTTCCACATGGGTCTTGCACTGACTGTGAATGGTAGCAAAAACGGTGCTTTGATGATGATTGGAAAGAAATGTCAGAACCCCTGAAAAATTTAGCATTGTTGAATAAACAAATTTAAAAAAAAATAATTATCCATAACTGGATATTGCACCAGCCGTTACTGGGGGAAATTCCTGGTTTCATATTTGGCCCTGAGTTTGGTGTTATCACTTAATTTAATTGTTCATGTATTAATATAATTCCACGATTATGCGAGCATCACCCAATGGGGCAATGAATAGATATCAAAATTAACCGAAATGATATGAACATAGTTCTTTACCAAAGAAAGATAAGACTTTTTTCTAGAAGAAAAACTGAAACTTTTATAATTCAATTATACCGTTGTTTAAATCACTAAATTTAAGTCATTTAAAACTTCTAAAATTCTCATATTTTTTTTAATATATAGAGCCGTGTTTGTATAATCCAGTGCATTCGAATTTTCTTCAACTCTTGTCTATAAATTTCCCTAAATAATAGAAACATCAGTGCTTGCACGAAATCTTTGAAAATCAGCAAAGTATATTTGCATGAAGAAAAATTGCAAAAGGGAAGTCGACGACCTCGTATTCTGACTCCAAAAGCTGCATATGCGTTAAGTAATATGAAAAAAAACTCAAGGTAAGCACAATAATGCATAGGTAAATCTAATGTGTCATACCATTCAGATTCGCTACTAACATTATAGAGTTCTGTCAAAATGACAACAAAAAAAATCTTTCAAAATGTTATTTTAAATTAACTGCAGTTTACAAAAAGTGTGGTGAATATTTCTTTTCTTTGAAACTTCTGTATATAGACATGTAAATCCTATTAAAAATTCTATCCCTTAAAAATTAAAAATTCTATCCCTTAAAAATCCCTTTAAAAATTCTATCCCTTAAAAATTCTAATTTCTTGGAAAGTATGTGCTTACTGTTTAAGGTACGATACAAGAATTTCTCCACTTGGAATTTTTACAGGGAAATAACTTTATTTCGTATAATTTCTGATTTAGAAAAACTTGGAGTAACATTAATCTCAAAAACTGTTTGTAAAAATGAGACTTTCTCAAGTATGAAGCGTAAACTTATCTATAAGAGACGAAGAAATGAAAGATACCAATTATAAATATATCTACAGGCAGCTTAGGCATCAAACAAATGAATTTTTTTAAATATGAGTTTCATTTCGGATAAATTCTCTGTTATGTATGTAAAAAGCAGCAATCGTAATGACTTCCAAAGTTGTTTAGACGAAAATCTAGAAACTTCATTAAACCTTTTCTTTAATGTTTAAATAGTAATCAAGATAAATAACAAGTATTAGTATTTGACTTTATTCTCAAGCTAATTTTTTTTTTGTATTCTTGTATGCAAAAAGAATGAGATGGAGAATAGACATTTTTAAAACCTTATTTTTAACTTTTCATCGTGCTTTTTTTTTTGGCGTAGTTACTTATACAGAGAGTTTTCCCTTTTACTTGTTGACTTACTTTTGCAATGTTGTAAATATGCTCTCAGACTTACTTTTACTCTGTGCGAAAATACTTTCACAAAAGGATATAATCCCTATCTGTTCCGTTCTTTATGTTTTCAGTGTGAAAGTCAATATGACCTTTTTTTCTGAACCTAAAAGAAGTTCTAATATTTTGAAAGATATGTTCATTTTCCATAAATAACTTGTTTAATTTCATTCGATTCACCCTTAATCTGACCACACTTTCTCCTCTAGCAGAAGTATTTAATAGCTCTCGACGGGGGTCCTATATTGCTCTTAATCCGTTTATTCTACTTTTTGAACCTCTCGTGCCCATTTCCTTATTCAGTTTTTGTCGTCCGAATTTCTAAACTCGCTGAACATGTGTCTACGATTATGATTGAATCGATGCATTGTGTAAAGTTCTCCATGCCATTTTGCAGAAAGATACATGCTGTATAAGTTTGTTTCCTTTTACACTTGCATGATACTTCAAGAACTAGTTTTCAAAATATTTCACAGATGCTTTAGTTTCCCTACCAGTTGTATGTTGGTGAACTATGAAGTATAA
The DNA here is from genome assembly GCA_907164885.2 of Dolomedes plantarius. Taxonomy (NCBI): domain Eukaryota; kingdom Metazoa; phylum Arthropoda; class Arachnida; order Araneae; family Dolomedidae; genus Dolomedes; species Dolomedes plantarius. The sequence goes on along the minus strand of OU015497.1, from coordinate 112,420,300 downwards.
AAGCAATAAAAAAAACTTCCAAATAATCTATATCTGATAAATTTTTGCCGATTTTTTTCTTCTTTGGTGGGTTATCTGTTGCCCGTGACTTCCTAATTTAAAAAAAACTAAATAAATTTTGTGGAAATTAATTGTAAATTTGCATATCTATTTATTGTTGCTTGTATTGTGTGGGCTTAGCTATTTATTTTGCGTCCTGGTAAGATTTGAAATCTTTTTTAATGTGTGTGTGTGGGGGGGGGGGGTTGAAATGGATGTTTTCGATTTCGGAATTCTAAGAGTTGTTCCTATTTTGTGTTTATGTATACCTTTACCCCCTCGTGATTTGGGAACCGGTTCAGTTAAACTCGTGGGTAATGAGGCTCAGCATTCTCGCCATAATTTCTTCCTTCCGGTAACTGTTCTGTGATCTGTTTATCCGTAATTTCAGCACGCGTGCGATATATTCGAAAATAAAAAAGTGTATCGAAGACTTTTTAGCAATAATTCGTAACCCACGTTTTTAACGTAGAATTACGTTCCTCAATAACGGTCCTCCGGAAAGCAAAGTTTCAGCGTCGTCGCGAGTTTAAATATTGGCAGCGTGCCAAACCCAGTCTGTATCACTTGGGCAAACAGTAAACAGTTAAACAGAAATTACCAAAATGATGAGCCGGCAAAGAGAACGATAAGTAATATTACGTTAATAACCCGCGGTAGTTTCGTTAAAAGACACTACCTGAAATATTTTTTTAATTCAGTTGGTACCACTATTATGAATTAGTATTCTCTGCTTGCGTGAAGTACTGCGTAAATAGTTTAATAACATGCCGCCCATATAGTATAGTGATTAGCGTTCTGAATGGGCTTGGGTTCAAATCCCGAATAAGGCTTGGTCGTTTCCATGTCGTCCCCATCATAGGGAGCAATACTGGCTCACCTAAATAGTACTTCCATTATAAAGTAGCCGGAAAAAACTTCGCGGATCTTCATGGGCCAATGTCAGAAGAAGAAGTACCTGCCGTCAGAAGACAAGTGGCTGCCGCATTTAAAAAAATAATGCTATCCCCGCCCAAAATGTGAAAAAGGGGCTTGTTTTTTATAGTATATTTATATCAATTTAAAAAGTTCCTGTTTCCTGAACAATTCCTTCTCTGGGGTTATGCCATACTGCAAATAAGCCATCGGTATTTAATAAATTAGATAAGCCCTTTCCTTTAAATAAATGACATAAATGAAACCTTATAAGTAAAAAATATAGCACCCTGTATTTCATTTTAACAAATAGCGCAGTTACGAAGGGAGGGAGGAATCGAGAGGAAAAAAGTGTTCTTCTTCAAACTAGACCAAGTACAGAATTTTCCTTCCTAAATGCTAATTCTTATTACCGCTAGTAGTTTGCTTTCATTTAACCCTTTATATACATCAAATAGAGAAAGCCACAACATAATTTATCTTCATTATAAAGTTCATTAGTTTACGTGAACTAAGCATTAATTGTATTCATCAAATAGAATTAGCTATTTTAATGATTATATCCATTAATTTTAATTGTGTTTAATAACTGCATTTTCGTTCCCCTTGTATTATTATTAAAGTAGGTTTCATTCTTGGCGTACTTTCTATTTTTATGGGGCTGCAAACACTTTTAACTCGAGATTCTTAAAATAGGACCTTTTTACCTAAAATATTTTCTTTTCTTTTATCGTTTTAATTTAGATTCACTTGTTATAAGATTATCTTTTAAAACACCTTTCGATATATGTCTCTTTATCTTTTTTAAAGACAACCTCTCTGTTCTAAAAACTGATATTTGTTTGAGATGTATATATAAATAATATATTTTCAAGGATTTTCCTAATTGGCAAAATTCTCCAGCTTTAATCCCTGAGAACTTTCACTCCAAAGATTCTCTAGCTCTGTAGGGGCTCCGTGACCTTAATCCTTATTCTTTACTTTTTCTATCCAACTCAAGTTTATGTACTTTACGGTATTTCCTGGTTTAAATTTAGTTTTTTCCCATTACACTGATATTTTGACACAAATTAAAACCTTTATAATCGAAAGATCAAGGCAAGTTATATATATATATATATATATATATATATATATATATATATATATATATATATATATATATATATATATATATGAGTCGGTGAAATTAAAAGTGGTGCAAGTCAGTATGTCAAGTAGTGTAAGTCCAAAGCGTTTTACTACAAAAACTACAAAAAATTCTACTATAAATTGAACAAATTATAATTCACAATAATTATTATAATATTGCAATTAATAATTATTTGCAATTCCACTATAAATTGAACATAGAGATTACATTTTTTCCCTCAAATTAAAAAAAAAGGTTCAAAATGTGACTTACACCACTTTGCCCTTCACCGCCTCATATATATATATATATATATATATATATATATAATGTGTGTGTGTGTTTTACCCGTCATTTTATCATTTTACTGTATCGTCTTATGATTGGATGATACATCTATGCCCGCCCCTTTTTCTACACCACGTAGCAACGAAAATTTATAAAGCTGTAAAAAGAAAAGCTGTTAGTGAAGGTTTTTCCAAAAATAACCACCAGTGGAGAAGTAATAAAAATAAGACACTATTCCGGATACTGAGAGAAATTTAATTATTTAAACTATCTTTAGAGTCTGGCGATTCGGGATCTGCGGTTGGTAAGGCTATTCGTGCAGATGTTCGGAAGTGGTTTGGTGTGGTAGGTCCCGGTGTGTATAGTTCTGAAGTCGCAAGACATGACGCAGTGCTAAAATTAACCAACCGCACGATTCTGCCAGGGATACGAACATGTGAACTGTTGTATATTTTCTCAACATGCATGTATTTCTATCAGTACAGCATATATGGATTTAGGTAGGGCTACAACTTTACATTTCTTTCAATAATAATGTAATTACTTTAGCTGTCAGTGATTCTTTAAGTTTTATGTAACATGACTACTCTATATCATTCTAATATTCGCAGATTTATGCACGTAACGGAGTTAATAAGTTGTTTTACCTCGTAATGGTAGGAGTATGATTCGAAATTCCATCTTCACTTTTCGAGGTAGCACTCTAGCAAAACGACTAGGACAATGGCCTTCGTCACGAGTGTTCGAGTCCAGCGTGAGGCACTCGTGCTTGTAGCTTTTTCAAATGAATTGCAAACTGTGGTTTCGGTCTATTTAATCCTCGTATTTAAAAGATGACAGTAGCATGCAAAAACCTAAAACCCCAATGATTGCTCTCGGTGACGACCATTAAAATCTAAGTTACGTATTTCTAGTTACATTTAATGCAATTACAAAAGCAGGACTGTACTGACAGATAGGTTGTTTGGACAATGACCGTGTTAAGTACCATAAATAATTATTGTTATCACTCAGTTTCAGTGACATCGTTTTCATAAAAAAAAGTTTTTAAACCAAATACATTAAAAGCAGAATATTATGAATATTATCATTTTGCCGAGATTTAATGTATATATGTATGTATATACAGTGGAATCTCGATCGATCGTTTTCAGATCCATCGTTTTTCCGTATGTACCGTTCAGTTTATCCAGTCCCAACGATCATATTGCTTTGTTATGTTTCCGCATCTATCGTTTTCCCGCATTTATCGTTCATTTCAATCGGTCCCTTGAAAAACGATAGATCGAGATTCCACTGTATATATATATATAATATATATATATATATATATATATATATATATATATATATATATATGTGTGTGTGTGTGTATGTTTGTATGTGTGTGTGTGTGTGTGTTTGTTTGTGTGTATATGTGTGTGTGTGTTTGTTTGTTTGTGTGTATGTGTGTGTGTGTGTTTGTTTGTGTGTATATGTGTGTGTGTTTGTGTGTATGTGTGTGTGTATATATATATGTGTGTGTGTATATATATATATATGTGTGTGTGTGTGTGTGTGTGTATATATATATTTATATTTTTATGTTATCTTATCTATCCTCAGAGTCTATTATTGCACATTCCCCTAGTATCAGCTTGATATCCGATCTAAAAATTTCTGCTAACTAATTGCTATTTAATTATTCCTTTTAACCGTAATACCATTTATTATTATAGAATGTTAGAAACATCTGAATTTGAATTAATTGTGCATTTTACTTTTCCGTCGCATTTATTCAAGTCCTGCTAATCCTTCTTTTCTTCTCCTTCTGACGTCTTGCGTCGCAGAACAACCGCGTTGCGTCTTGTTTGTCGCGCCCTATATGGCAAACTTCAAGTTGATCTGGTTGTCATTAAAGCCTTTTCACCCAGTAAACTCTTTCTAACTTACGGAGTTGCGCTTTTTTATTGTCTCTACCTGTTTCGCGAGTTGTAATTCAAGACCTCTCGTTTGACTAACTTCGAGCGATTCATCTTAAGATGCTCTATCAATCAAGGTGAGGCCTGATTGAAAAACACCTAATGCTTTTGCATCCTTTGGATGGCGTGATGTTTTTTATTTGGGGGGAAAGAGAAATGATCTGCTATTAATTTTAGGGCAGGAGGCACACTTGATCGTTTGACCTTGTTCTTAGCTCCTTAGGTCGAAGAGTGCAAAATGCACTGCAGTTAAGTGTTACGCATGCACTCCGGAATAGATGTAATAATTCTAAATGCTTTTTTTTGGTTTCATGTTCGAGTTTTATTCAAATTAAATCACAGGAGGAAACTAACTGATTTATAAATGCAAATGTGTTAACTTACTTTTTGATATTAAAGTTGATTTAAAGCACCTACATAACTCTCAGATAAGCTTAGTTCAAAACATAGACTATCATGTTATAATGTACTTTTCTAATGTATTTGCAAAAAAAACGTGAGTTTTAATATTTTCTTATTTTCTGTAAAATATAATTTTTTTAGGCATATGCAGATAATTCAGACATTATATTATAACTAGCTGAAAACTCGTACTTCGCTACGGAGTACATTCAAATTAAATACAACGGTCAATGTATGCAATTAATGCTAAATATATATTATATATATATATATATATATATATATATATATATATATATATATATATATATATATATATATATATATATATATATATATATAATACAACGATCAATGTAGGCAGTTGATGTAAAAATAAATAAAAAATATACTTATAAAAAAATCGTAAAAGACATTTTTATAGACAGAATAATGTAGAAGAAAATATTCAAATTAAACCTAATAGAACATACTAAAGAATATAATGCAGTTAATATAGTACAAATTGGGGAACATATCTTTTACTGTATTTTAATTTTTTTTTTTGGATAAAGTCCAATCGTCTGCCTCATTAAAAAGGGAAAAAATATTTTTTTGTCTGTTTCGTTGTTATGCATGTGACGCAAAATTAATTTAAAGTATCACAAAAAGTAAAGAAACCACGTGATCAGCATTTAATAAATTAAATTCTAAAAATTAATCTTTAAAAATTCTCCAAAAATCAGTAAATGAAGGTAAAGATTCGAAAAAGATTTCATTTTAAAGGAATTTTTATGATCTTTTTTGTGATATAAATTTTATGACCCCTGGATTATTATAAAAAATGAAAACTTTAAAGAATGTTACAAAAACAGGTTGAAAACTTAATTTAAAAGAATCTAAGAAGAATTTTTCAAAAATCTCTCTTAGTGCACTCCTACACTATAAGAAGAATCACCATGCAAAATTTCAGCCCTTTTGGTCCAGCTGTTTAGTCTGTGCGTTGTACGTCAGTCAGTTACGGAACTGTTTTATATATATAGATGATACATAATTATTGTAATGATACATAAATCCCTATTTTTAGCCATTTTGTCCTCACCACCGTCAAAAAGAAACTAATCAATAAAAGAAACGCTGCAAAATAGTACTAAAAGATGAATTTGTTCTTGTGATTTTATATTTAATCATTATTTTGTACAACAATCTTTAAAATGCCGATTTCAGCCTTAGTTGCAATTATGAACAATGTACCCTATTTGATACTTCGAAAATACATATTGGGTTTTTTTTTACGTTAAAATGCAATTCCAAGTGTTTTTTCATATACAATTATAGAAAAAGTAACAATGAGTTCAACATCTCTCTGCCGCATTTTTCAAAGTACGCGTAAAATTCATTTTCAAGCGCCTAAATGGCCGTAAACCGTTTCACCCATTTCTTTTCCATTTTTACACATCCGTAATTTTCATTTTTGTTTGCCTCTCTTATCGAACATCTCGTTCTACGCGACGCAGGTAAAAGGAGTAGAAGCTTATTCCTCTACAGACATCTTAACCATCATCTTATCACTAGAGTTTGCGTCCGGGGGACCGTATAAAAATTCTTTACAGTAAGTTCAAGGTTTAAAAATATACATGCAGTGAAGCGATTGAAAGAAAATGTTCCAACCAAAGAGGATGTAAATCTAAGAAATTTTAAATTATAAATATACTTATAAATGCAGTGAACGAGTGCAATGAATCCCTTTTGTTGGGCCTAAGAAATGGTGAAAAATCATTATCATAACTTTCACGTGGGGATTTTCTCGTATATCATTAGATAATCATCTAAGATTTTTAAAATTAATTCACATAGTACATGAGCACTACGGTAAAATTCTGTGGTTTGTTAAAAATTTTACGTAAAGTATCACTATCAAATGCAGTGGATCAGCGAAGGGTCGGGGAAGATGCCCTCGTTTATAGACATGGAATTTGTTTTTTGTATTGTATAGATAATTAATGTACTAAAATAATAGATCCAAAATTACTAAACTATGAACTTTTAAATAATATATATATATATGTATGTATGTAAGTGATGCTTTTTTTAAGAAACCCCAGAAGTTTACCCAAGTGCTCATGTACTATGTAAATTAATTTTAGAAATCTTAAATATATATATATATATATATATATATATATATATATATACACAGTGGAATGTCGATCGATCGTTCCCCGAACGATCGTTTTCCCGTATGTATCGTTTATTTCACCCAGTCCCGAATAAATTCCATAGAAAACAATCAAAAAAGACCGCATCGATCGTTCCTCGATCCATCGTTTTCCCGCAATATTCGTTCAGAATATCGCAGCTTTACATTAATTTATCGGATCGATCGTTTTTTCATAATAACTGAACCTGAAATATAAATGTCTGGATTGAGCTAGAATGACGCTCTAATTAAACAATGAGCAGAACATTTGAGATGCACGGTTTCGTATTTTTGTTTTCTCTTGTTTAGCCTGATTTCGCTTTATTGTACCACTCCCATTATTTGTTCGTCGTTGGTGTTCCTTAATTCTTTAGCTCCTGGAGTTCCCTTATTTTAGGCAACTCATTCCAAATTCACCGACTATTCATCATTTCTGTTCTTATCAGCAATGGATCACAGTCAGCCTTTTTGTTGGCCTTGGGATGGAGGCGCCCTGGTGTTTGGTCTTGTGTGTGAGAAGTTTGTGATTACTGCAGTTCTACACTGACCGATGAGTGTTTCACCCGGAAGCAGAACTTCCTGGTGGTCTTATGTCGGACCCCATCCGGTGCAATGGAATGGTTCTAGTTACAAACGATTCACGGCTGCCGCTTCTTTATACTCTCACACAATAACCGATATCGAAAAGAATGCAATTTGCAACACAAAAAAAATATTGTTTACTTGTGGAGAGAAAACCGCCAAAAAACAAACGACGATTTAGTACTTTTATTTGAATCAAAATTCCTGTGTATCTACGTGTATTTCTTTTTTTATTATTATTATCTTGGATTTCAGTACAACTTTGTAATTTTATCTTCAGTTACACTACGGATATGTATGCACTTATGTATATAAATATATTTTAGGGATATCAAACTTTAAGGTATGTTAATACTTTTTTGTATGTTCCCGCATCCATCGTTTAGTTCAGTCGGTCCCTTCGAAAACGATAGATCGAGATTCCACTGTATATATATATATATATAATTTATTATATTTATTGTGTGATATAAAAAAAATACACGAACGTATTAAATATCGTTGCCTGCATTAGTTCCGTAGACTTTTTTTATCAACTGAATGTAAAAAAAACTTTCTTTTCCTGAAAAGTGGTTTGTTGATTGAAAGCACAACAATCGACTTTAGCTACACAACGGCTAATTAGACCGGGACCTACTGTTTAAAGTCAGTACCGAACGGGTACAAACATCCATTCCAAGAGTGAGACTCGAACCCACAGGCTGTGGACCGAATGTCGAAGAAATAGAGAGATCAATCTTCGTGGGAAAGAAAGATGTACGTTTAACAAACTTTATCCGAAATGAGTACTGAAAGGACGTATTACTTTTCGATTACTCGATGGCAAAGTATGTCTGACTGAACCTTTTAGATTTAAATTTTAATTTTGAGTTTTTAAAATAAATAGACAGACATGACTGAATAGTTGAATTGTAGGGGAAACAAAAGATTAATCACTATAACAAAGATTATGTTTTTAAAGTTTTTTCGTTAAGAGTACTTAGGCTATCTATCATTTTTAGTTTGCAGCTCTAATAATCTGCAAGTATGTCAGAACATTAAATTACAAGTTTCTTGGTTGTGTTAATACAAAGAATTATGCTTGGGTTAGAAGTGTTGATCAATATGATAAGAAAGAGCTTAGAGAAAGAGAACACGGGTGAGTTATGTGAAAAGAAAGCTTGCCTACATAATAAGCTAGGATGAAGGGTGTTTTTGAGGCTTACGAAACGTGTTTTTCCAGAAGCAACGGTGAAAAGACTATGTGTGTGAAATAGGTGAGTTTGTTATAGATTTGACACACAAACTTGTTAACGAAAGGATATGAAAGTACTCCGTTGGAAATAACTTTAAAAAAAGTAATAGTCTTGTGAAATGGCCTTCGAATTAAACATCATTGTGTGTTCCTTTTCATCGGTACACAGAGCGAATTCGGATGAACCGTTGAGATGAAATCAAAGTGACTTGTGTCATTCATTCTTAACGAAGTGTGATAGATTTAGTTATTTTATGAGCGAACCTTACTGGAAATGAACCTTACTGAAAAAATAAATCAGATATATGATTTAGTGGATAGTGTTAAGCATTGAGACCCTATACTTTCGCGACTTTGGTTAGTGACGAGTTTACCATCAGTAGTAAGAAATATTTTATAGTAATGCTTCTTACTGCCGTAATAAATTCGCGAGTGTTGTTTAAATACAGCATTGTTCTATTTTATGAACTTGGATAATTTTACTACTATTTAAATGCATGTATTGCGTCACTTATTATAATGAACATATTTCCCTGTCTCACTTTTGTGTGTTTGTGGTAGTCAACGTTTTTGATAGTATGCGTTAAAATTTATAAATCGTAGTGTTGCAATGCATTGTATTGTTTCCCTGTTTTGGGTCGTATTTCATTTTTTTTACCGTAGAATACGGCCCGTGTCAAATTATTAATATATTCAGGACATACACTTTCATCTTAATGATTTGACTTTGCTTAGATTATTCTTCGACGAATTCGATACTTTCATTAAAAGAAATGTCATCAAAGTACACAAAAGAATTGATCCTTTTTCTCTTCACCTGGACCTGTTTCGTTTTTTTTTTGTTGTTGTTAGTTAAGACCGTCTTTCGTTTAAAAAAATGTTAAAAAATACCAAATGAACGTTCTTGTATTGCTGCTTTTGATTTCTATTTGCACACAAACGGATAGTTGAGATGTCTACAGTAACTGCGGTTTATTTTTGATAAAACAATTGGGTTTTTTTCTATCTGCAGGAAATAAAATAGATTTTGACTAAATTAACTCTTCCTGAAACTTAATCCAAACAAAAAAAGGAGTTCTCATCATCGTGCTATATTGATTAAAAATGGTGATGCTCTGTGTAGCTTAAAATGCTGAGTTTTTTTTTCTGTATTTTGTCCTTTAATTTAAAATTAAATTTTGCTCCAAAAATAAAGTTTTAAACAATGCTGAGCCACAGATTTTTTTTATCCATATGGTTTGGTTAAGCAATAAAATAAAGTATATTAATTGCAGAAGCACATTTTAATACCTTTTTGCTGGAAGTGGAATCTGAGGCAAAAACTTTTTCTTCTATTAACACCAGTGGTATGTATTTATCTACGATGGAATAAACTTGCAAAAGCGTAGTATGTTTAAAGAAATGAGAAGAATAATTACAAAATAAAAAGAACTTTTTATATACCACGTTTTTAAATTTTCTGTTGAATCATATAAACTTGACAATTCTATGTATTAATAAATACTTTTTTTAAAATTTTTTGATGAATTATCCCATCAACTTGAAAGAAAATTATCAAATGCGTAATAAAGAGAGCAATAAGAAATTTTTAAACAACAAAATTAACTGAAAATGCTGCTTAAAGATGGCTAAAAGTATTAAAAGAATGCATTGTCATCGTGTTCTGAGCTATTCTAAAAGTTTCAAATGTCTAGCTAGTCGGGAAGTTAGTTAAAAATCGATTGCAAGATTTGTATTGGACAAACACACAAACAAGAAAGCGAGTTAATAAAAACATGGTAAAAAATACCTAAACAGAGAAAAGTGATAAGAAAATTAGAGGAAAAGAAACCTTGTTTAGTCAAACTTTTGCCCAGTTTCTAAATTTTTATTTATATAAAAATATTTATATCAATTTTTTAGTTAGTATGTAGAGTTTTATCAGGCTGTAGGAATTCATGTATTTTGAGTTCTGATATTTACAAGCAAAATTGTGGATATTGATATCTTAAAAATGTATTTTTTGTGGATATAGAGATTATTTATATTCACTTCTGGAATAAACAAAGTACAAAGATTATCGCAGAATAGCCTTTAATCCTGGATAACATCAGTTTCATCCTTTCAGCTTGTGTCCAATTTTGTTTGACATAAGGTAATCTGAATCAAGGTATGTTTCAGGTGAGGGCGGTCGTTGCTTTGTATCATACTTATGTATCAACACTTTACGTGCTCGTACGACCCAACTGTGATCCTCTTGATATCAGTTTATCGCCGAAACACCAAGTATATATAATTCGTGACACAAATGTAACAGAAAAATTGCTTCCCGCAACATGACAACGGAAATTAGCATAGATCTTCAGATGCGAAGGTAAATAATATGAGCTGGTTAAGAGATAAAAAAAATGCCTCCAGTTATGAACAAAGCCTCGTATGATCTTTCTTTAATCATGATCTGATGCGATACATGATACGGATCCGGTTAAATGATACAAACATACACTAAGGATCTAACAATCATTTCTCATCAGTCTGCATATTTAAACATGTAAACCGGTCACATCGTTTCAGTCTGATAATTCTATTTATTTTAATTTATTTAAATTTCAAGCAAAGGGTTTTTTCGTGCCTTTTTAGTGATTTATGTTTGAGAAAACGCAAAACCCATCCATTACAACGTCGTTTGCATAGTTAGAAAGATATCAGTAACTAGGCGTAATTTTTGCTGTTTAAAAAACGCTTAACTTGTTAAATATTTTTAAACTTATAGAGTTATAAAATGTCACAATAATAAAATTCAAGGATAAACTGTAACGCAGGATTCACAATTTTAAGTTATTGATTTTGCGCTGGCCCCGTTCGAGCATAGTCTGATAAACAATGGTTAATATTTACATGCACCCCTTTTTATAACTAACTCTTGCCTGTGGATATATCTACTCCATTAGCTGTATTTGAATGGGCGCCACTGTCTCTAGACTTTATCACACTCCCCAGGTATTTCCCGTCCATGGTCAAGTGCGTCTGCAGAATGCTAATGTATCGTCGATACCGTCTCCCGTTTGACCGATTTTCTAACCATGGCTGTAATCCATTTTCTACTCGGGTGCAATTTCGTTTTGAGGAAACTTTAGTTTGGTTCATATTTCTCCTGTCAGCTGGCGATAAGATTCAGATATGTTTGTCTTCCTATGATTTTGCGAGGTATGTAAGATAGATATCTCAGCGAGGAATTGGCTAGGAGCGCGTGCATTCAGATTTGTTAGAAGATTCAAAATCCTGAAATATGAAAAATGTGTTTTGTTGATAGATTTTTTTGTTATTTCGCTCTTGCGCTCATGTTAAAATATCCTTTAGATATAAGGCGTTTCAAAAAAATATGCTAATTTTTAAAATATATTAAAATATAATTGCTAATTTTGAATAACGTTTTAGAACGCAGTGGGAAAATTTCCGAGACAGGAGGATTGAAAATCAATTTACACTTTGAACTATGATAGGTGAGGATTTCATTACTTGTTAAATAAACAGGACTGAGAACTTATACATTTTAAACGCGTATACGTCATCCATCCTGTAGCAAGTGTTATATTATGTTAATTTTTTGTCCTATGTGTATTAATGCATGATGCATTGGAAAAACACTTTTAGTTTCTCGTTTGAATGGTTAGGCACTAAACGTCCGATTAACCCTGCTAATTAATGCAAATATGTACACAAACTACTAGAAATCATGGTTAATACTGCATAACCGGGATTCTGATCTATTCGGGGGGGGGGGGGTGTTAAATGAAACTCATACAGTGATTTTAACAGGAATCTATCAAATTAATAGTTTAGCTCAGATTAAATTTAAACTTTTCTTCTAGAAGAGGTCTAGTGTTCTTTGTTTTCAAGTCATGGTGACATTTTTTTCGCACAGTATGTACTTTATTTCTAACCCCTCTTTTGTGATGAGTGGATAATCCTCTTACAATAGGCGGAAGCTCGATGTATAAGTGTTTGTAACACACAATTATATATATTTAATGCTAGAATCGATAAAATGGGTTTTCTAAAAATTTATCTCCTGTAATGATTAGTTTTAAACTGAGGTAAATGTATAAGTCTGGCTTAGAAAAGAAAATATACGTACTTTTAGTAACTCTCCCTTTTTTTAAAACATGACATTACTTTGCTAATAATTCTCTATTTCCCCGCATAACATGTTATTATTAAGTTTACCATGGCTTATTAAGTTTACCATGGTTGATTTGGTATCATAAAATTTAATGTATAAGCTCAAAATGTTTATGAATGCATAATGCAGTCTTATAATTTACTTTTATTTTGTCTCTTAAAGCTGTTGTCAAAGAGAGTGATACTTCATATTATTATAATATTATGCTTCTTATTATTATAACGTTTGTTAAAAACTTATTTATGATTTTCTCTTGCATTTATGTTATGTGGAGGGTTAATCTTTTGGAAGTAACTGCTTATTAGGTAATATTTTGTCAACAAACTGATTAAAATTTTCTTAATTATGATATTGCAGTTAATTTCAATTCTGATTTCTTGTTCTTTATGCTTAAAATAAGATGCAATATTCTAGAAGAACTGTCGAGGAATACATTTCTATCATCACGATTTTACCTTTGTTTTTGAAGATAAAAATACTTTGTGTGAAAAGGACCGTGACTTTTATATAGTATATTTTACTGGAAATAAATCGCATGGGGCGCTTTCAAATTCGTGCTTACATGCTTAAAACATTTCTGTTGAACCCTTTAATGCTGCAGATACATCGAAATTTCAACTCACCACTTTTGCTGCCTCACAACTAGCAATATTTGGTTACTTATATCTATGTGTTTTCTTCATCATTTCCACCAAAGGTAGGTTGTTGAATTAGTCTGATTTATTTAGAGGATACCCCTTTGTTTGAAATTTTCAAAACATTTTTCACTGATATGTTAATAAAGCAAAGTGAATCTTAGTTAATCTTCATAACCAAAGGAATGTACTTAGTGACATGGGTTTATTTTTACAAGAATCTCTGAGGAATGTTGTTCATTATTAAACCCCCATTTCTCCTCTCTCATTAAAATACTCTATTACAGCTCTGTAACAAGAAATTCGGTCGTTGGATTACGTTGGGAATAGGAATCACAGATGAAAAATCGCGTGTTCTGGTCACAGAACGCTGGTTATACCAAAGCCTCAGAAATCCGACGGGTCCATTATGCAGCACTGTCGATGTTCAAACAATATCCTGTGATACGCATCACACATACCAAGAAAATCATCCTTCGCATACCATGAAAAGAAATATAGTTTAAGCCGCCTAGAACAATGTCTGACAAGCAAAAATAAAAGTCAAGGTCGAAATTCCCAACGAACCTTTCGCGAGATTTTCTTGTGCCCGTCAACTATTTGCCACAACTGTTGTCTCGAAACAAAAACAATTTTCTGGAGGGACGTTAGGAATTTCATGCCTTCTTGGTTTAGGAAAATGTAATAGAAATTCGTGCCGATTTCGTATGTGTAACTGAACTCATAACTTCATTTATTAAAGCTTTGATTACGTATTTCATAAGGTATTGTTTATAAAGTAGTTACGTGAACTGTATGTAATAATTTGGCGCTTATAATTAAAAAGAATCTCTACTAAATTTTAAAAACCCTTTATACGTCCGAGATTTTTAATTTGTTATCAGGCATTTTAAATCGGATAAAATAAATTCGAGAAGTAATATATAAATAAAATATGTATTAGAGACATAATGCTCGAAAACAAATTATTTAACTTTTTAGCTTGCTTACAATACAAAAAAAAGTTACAAACAAATTGCAAAACACTTTTTACTCATTCCCTTTGTCTAGTATTATGAGTATTTACGACAAACGAGCCCTCAAGCTTGAATTATAATTGCCATAAAAATTATTATTTTCCCTTTTATATTTTCTTACAGTGTACAGGGGAATATTGTGTTTTGATTGTATATTTGAGGAAATTTTTCATAATATACAAAAAAGTGAAACTAAATTAGCATCGCCAAATGTGCCGATTTATTTTGATGATATCACACTCAAAAAAATGTTCAAATATGTTGAAAATGCTGCTCCAAATATGTTGAAAATGAGCTCGAACTGTATATTTTGCATAAATTTGTGTAGTACATAATATATTCTATAGCATATTTCTTTCGCTATAGAAACATAAAAGTAATAATTGATGTCAAAATCCCCAAATTTTCGGAAAATACAATTTTTTCCCCTTCACTGTCGTTTCAGTCATCTCTGTAAAATGTAAAGGAGGAAAATATAGCGCCCCTCAATACATTTTACAAGGAACCTTGAATTTACAAATTATTAATATTTTGAAACATACGAGTGTTTGCGGGATTATATGAGATAGCTAAACATTCGTCATTTAAAAGTTTACACTATCTGCTGTCTGCCTTCCATATTCCGCAAAGCTCCCACAGAAGTAGAAAATTTACTGATATTTCTAGCCACGAACTCTTATTCTTGATAATGATATTTAACAAGCGCAAGATAGTAAAGCCACAGTTTCTACTGCCGCAATATGTTTTAAAAAATTTTAAATTAGAGTTTGAACAATATAGAAAAAAAATTTACTCCCACATACAGAAAGTGGGAGAGGGGCATTGGAGGTCCCGTAGGACTTCTAGTGGAATATACATGCACAAGTTTTAATTGGCAATAAAATTATTCATTTTTGCAAAATATATTTATATCCATAGGGTCTTGGCGGCCTTGTGATACAGCGCGCTGGCTTTCGGTGCTGAGGGTGCTCGGATCGAATCCCGGCGAAGCGCCACTAAAATGCCTCCGTTCGTGTCGTCCCTTCATAGGGGGGTGATTCTGGCCCGCTTATATGGTGCCCCCGTAATAAAATGGCCAGCAAAACTGCGGTGAATTATAGGCTAATATCTTCAAGACAAGTGTCTCCTCATTGGTTAAAAAAAAAAAAATATATCCATTGATCTTGACAGCGCAGTGTATACTAGAAAGTTATGTTTTATAAGTTTTAAGGATTTTATTAGAGTAGTAGCTGCGAAATTTAAAAACATGTATATTCTTTTATTATTGATCGTGAACTCTTGAATAATCAATCCGAGGGTCGACTGTATTTTTCTTGACATTACTTTGTGCGTATATTTTTTTTTTCTATGTGATATATTTTAGTGTGTTTTTAAAGCTTGTGAACTTCGTATAAACTAATTTATTACTCAATTTGCATTCCTCATTCTGAAATTTACGGTTTTCCTCCTTTTCTGGACTGTTTTTATTGCTGCGCACCTGGAGAAATAACTTTTAAGTAAGGTACCTTTCACTAAATTCCCTCTGAGAGCAAATTTTACAACTTTGCGAAGTTGAATTCAACCTCTTAGATATTTTAATAGAATCATCAGTACAAAAATAGCGAACGTTTGATTAGTGTAGCAGTCTAAATTAAAATTAATTCCATTTTATAGTATTGTGTCATGCTACCAATTGTTCATGGTGATATAAAACATTTTATAGGTTGTAAGGGTATATTAAAACAGGTGTTTTACCGAAAAGCTTCCTCGACTGTAAGTCAAAAAAGTTAACGTAGTCCCATCGTTCCTCTTAAAAACTCCGTTATGCAGGGTATTTATGTAATACAGTCAAAGTAGTAAAATTTTTATTTAATGAAATGTCAAAGTTGAAAAACTAAAATACTTTTTATAGTTTAACAAAATGGCATTATTCTAGTCAATTAATTTAGTGTTAGAGAAAGCGAGTTTATGACATCGAGTAGATGTAAAAGGGGCGTAAGTGGCAAAACCTAAAGTCAATGGCATCGACATACAGCCTTCCTGGTATTAGGTCTTATTATTTTCTGTTTTTTATCGATTGATTTTAAGAAAGATAACTGAGATTAAGAAAAATAAGAGGGTTTACTTATTGATTTCATAAACCTCTAAGGCTATTGAAAGAGAAGAAAATTATATATCTAATGCCGCTATAATTTGGCATACGAAATATATTTTGGATACGAAATCGCGTATCGTAAGGTGGCTTTATTTCTCTCAATGCAAAACTGAAGTCAAGATCACTCTTCTGTATTCCTTCTTTTGTACTTTTATTGTTTGGTTTGTAACTAACAAAAAAAATGTAGACTGAATATGAAATTTTACGCTTATAGTTTAATTTAATTTAATCGAATGCATCACATGCATTTATTAAAAAACGAATAGGATCTGAAATAAAATTTTTAAAAAATAATTTGCATACAGTGAACAAAACTCGACAAGAGCAAATCCAAAGATTCAAGCATAAAAAAATTATAAAGATCTGCTCATTTCAAATTCTGTATCTATTTTTCAACTTTTAAAATATGAAAAATTAATCATCCTCGGTACAGATACTGTCGCGTAAAATGCATTGTGTTCATCGAAATTATCAAAAGTCGTGGCATTTTATGTATAGTACGTTCTAGAAAGAGTAATATCCGTCGTATTGTGTCAAAAGGTTATAGCAAGTCATCTAGTAAACGTTTTTTAGTAGTTTCTTTATAATCAACTTCACCAATTTTCATTAGCATCTTTACTCCATTTCGTGGATCAAAATACCTTTTAAAATATGTTTAAAAACTCTTCCTTATCTTTCATCTTCTACTATTCTTTCTTCAGTTGTGTTCACGAGATGTATCTGTTTGTTGAAAAAGTATAAAGCAAAACATTTAAATATGAGAATAACTTTAAAAAAGCTTAGAATCTTTATAACTCGGAGAAAGTCTGTACTGGTTATTTTACGTAATGAGGTGTTTAGTTTACCTGTAAATATAAGTCATGGTTTTTCTGAAAGTTTCATTGAATAAAAGACACATAGTTGTAAGAAGTTCGTTGCACACTGTATTTTGAGATCAACACCGTGATTTGCGCTTAGATGCTGACTTAAAACTTAGATTTGAAAAATGAGTGACTCTATATATATGACTCTTGTGGTTGACAATTAATTCGAAAATAAAACTTTCTTGAAATCTGTAGCAGAATATTAAAAAGACGACTAGTTTGCAAATGAAAGGCATAGTCTTTGTTTGGAAGGCGGCAGTGTATCGAGTTCTGTGGTCTCTATAGACATATCACAGATGCAAAAATCACTAAAATCTGTAATGTAAATGTGGTAATTCATAAATGTTTTCAGAACTCAATATACATAAGTATTGGCGGGGTTCTAAAAGACTGGAAAAGGATCAGACGGGATGACCAAAACACGAGGATAAAAAAAACCCTAAATGTATCACATTTTTGAGTCTCTATTTTTTTTAACTGAATATATAACTGATCTTATATGTGGCGCATTTGAGGGATCTTCTCTTTGTGATATTTCCTCAAATGTCATACCCTTGTTTATCTGTAAATAGAATCTGCCCATTTCATGTTTAAAAATAAAACTTTCCTCTGCGATATCTGTATGTAACACTCGCATCATCCAGCACCTACATCCTTCGATCAGTAAGTCAACTGGCGGCATTGACACGGCACAGGCCGTTTCTGAGGATTCACCGAGAATTGGCCTCAAGGTGATCTTTTACCCACCATCTTAATGATGATTTATCGGTTTTTGTAGTCCGCTACTTGTTCTTCCGTTTCTGAGGACGGAATCACACCGATAACCCAGTAACTTGTGAATGATTTCCCCGGTGCGGATCATCATTCAGGGTTTGTTACGCAAGGTTGGAAATCAGATAATGAAGGTCAAAAAGACAAGAGTCTTTAAACCATTCAGCGTCGAGCGATTCATCTCGAAGACTTTCGGATATTATTCAAATTTCTGTCCCGCCTTGCGTGTTCTGTGCCTAGATATCTTCATAATTGTAACTATTACCTTTGTGTTGTGTACCCTACTTTGTTGACGTGTACGAGTGTGGTAGGATTGTCATTGTTCCTTGAGGGTGTCCGTGGACTCATATCTAAGTGATAAAAGGTATCATGTCCATTGTAGTAGGGCACAGTTCACGTTCTGACTCACGAGCTAAAATCATTAGATTTGAATTAAAATGTTTACATAGTTATATTCCTTCATGAAACAGAGTATTGAATTTAAATAATACATTGTTAGAAATAATTGTTCACGGTAAAGAATGGTAAGCTTGAGCAATTTATGGCTGATTAATATTTTTCGTCATCGCAGTTACAATTTCAAACTCAGAGCACTTTATACTGAATATGTACTATGAAAATATATTTAATGATACATTAATGTAATTTTTTTAAACTTTGTTTTTCTTTATCATTATAAATCAATACGAAGAAATCTGTACAAACAAATTTTTTGGTATTGATTTATAATGATAGTCGTAAATTATGTGTGGATTGGTGTTTTTTTTTTCGGAATGCACTATTTTTTTAAGAAGCAAATTACTCTGTAGGATATAACTTACTTAATTTCATTAGCGCTTTTTTTTATGTGGATGTTAAACAAAATGCAATAATTCGATTTTATTAAATTTGAGTTGTATTTACCATCTTTATTCTCTTTAACCCCATGGAAGAATTTAAGCATGTATGTTTGTTTTTTAAATACATATTACAATATTTCTAAATCTTAATATTTGATTATATATTTAAACTATACCTCCGAGTCCATCTTAAGTTCATTTTAACTTTGATGTGATCTTTTTTTTTTATTTCCATGACGTTTTCATGACTAATTCTAGGATTATATAACTGTTAAATTAGAAATTATATACGCTTTAAATTAACAATTAATTGACCTATTAAGTTCCCATGGGGATGTATGTTTTAACTGAAGTTTTAATTAGTATTAAATAGGATGATATATTTCCTAATATTGAAAATGCCCTTAACAATAATCTTTATTTAAGAATTTATTATAAAGCATTTATATGTTGCTTAAGCTCCTTAAACCGAATTGTGCCAGTTAAATTACGCTTCTTAAACATTGAAAATATTTAGAAAATATGCTATTTATTTCTATATTATGCATTGTCTCATTTGCATTACATATATTATGTCTTTTGATGCTGCAATCAACTAGCAAAAACATATGGATACTAATTTCTAATATTAATAAATCCGTAAAAGACTGCTTAAGATAGATATTCCTCGCTGGAAAAGATCGCATTTTAAGGTAAACTTCTTTCGTACAAATTGTCAAATTAATCTCCTTTAGCCTCTTTGGTGCTAAGTATACATAAGAGGATTTTATCCAGTAGTTAATGATCAGTCACGTTAAATTCAATCATCCATTGATGGAAGCGATTTCATTCTCCCCTCCCTTAATCACTAGTTTTTTGCTTAAGCGCATTGTTCTGGTGTAAATATTTTTTTCTTATTATTCAAATAGTGATGTGCTCTTAACGAACATGATCATTTTGAAGCGATCCTGTTTTTTTTATAGCATTCTGTAGTTGTTAGTTTTATAATTCCCTCTCACTTCTTCTCTCCATCAAACTTGTATTCGTCTTTTTTACTGTTCAAATCGCCTTGAACAGTTCAGTTGTGCTAATTTTAAGAGGTGTAGACGTCGGACGAATTATTCGGTGATTACAATTAAGGAAGCAATCGGACCGTTAAGATTCCACTTTCACACCTGTACACAAGGTGTTGCAAGATAAGGATTGATTCTATAATGATTTAAAAAATGAAAAATTGATTAGTAAATGAATCATGGTACCTCAAAATTCGCTAGGGCGATAACCCCAATGTTTATAAAGTAAAGGAAATTTTATTCCTATGCTGAGCAATTTTCTTATTAAAAACTGATGACAAATACGGAGCGGAACCATTTCTGTGACCACAAAACGTTTTAACACTAAAATCGGCTATAGGGAAATTAAGAATTAAATTAATTCTTGATTCTTTATTGACCTCCCAGTACTCTCAATAGAACTGTTAAGCTATAGAATCCTAAGTACGAAATATAGTTGTTTCTTGCAGAATTCTTAACATAATAAACGTTAAATATTGATTGCTCACAATCCTGAGTATTCGAAAAGATAGGTCTTTCTTGTCTATATTAAATAATAACATATAAACTTCAAGTATAAATGTTGTATGGTAATTTATGAGATAAAAATGTGAAGCTGCTAACTTGGAAATAATTCACCTCTGGTTCTGCAGTTTTCCTGTAGATATATCATAAAGGGCTTGAACTCTTTTTCGTCAAAACTTCTTTCATGAAGTACAAAAACCTCAATCACGTCACTCCGCGATTAAATCTTGTTGTTTCATTTGCATAATCCCTCATTTACATAAATCATTTGGTATAAAGTGAGGGTCAACAACCGGTGGTCAGTCTGTTCGTCTGATTATGACCAGCCCCGCGTCCTTCTCAAGGCTGACAATTGTCCGGAAGCCAGCTCGTTCCGGTCAATGCCCCCGACATCACCCACAACAAACTGGGCTCTTGCAAAATGTCCCATCGTTTCATTGTCTTTTCCAGAGGTCAGAGTCGCGCACTCTTGGGCCAAACATCACTGCATACCAATGAGAAAAATTGCTGGGAGCGTTCAAAGATAGGTGTGAAAAAAAGATGTTGAACTGATGATTTTATAAATATTACGAGTGTGAAAAAAAAAGTGGTATGACATGCTTATAGTGAAAAGAAAAGATACAACCTTTGTGCTCGAGGAATAAACAGGAAAACCAACGTAAATAAAGCACAAATAAGATGCAATTATTTTGCATACGGCAGTTTCGAAGCTACAAAGGAGCTTCTTCATCAGTGCAACGAACTTAGTGGCAGCTCAAAAAGCCGAAGCCAAGGCTTAGTCTTAGTGACTAAGCCAAGTGACTAAGCCAAGGCTTAGTTGCACTGATGAAGAAGCTCCTGGCCTAGTCTTCGGCTTTTTGAGCTGCCACTAAGTTCGTTGCACTGATGAAGAAGCTCCTTTGTAGCTTCGAAACGGCCGTATGCAAAATAATTGCATCTTATTTGTGCTTTATTTACGTTGGTTTTCCTGTTTATGCTTATAGTATTTACTATGCTGCTTGTCAATCGTAGAAATTATGGTAAAATGATGCAAATCATGGTAAAATGATGCATGGTAAAATGATGAATTTTCTTAGAATTTTTTAGGAGATATTCAATTAAGGTCTCGCGTCACTGTTCCAAATTTGAAATTTCTTGAGACATATTGAAATAAATTTCACAATTTTCAAATTAAAGGTTTAAATCCTTCTTTTTAAAACCAACTTAGTTTTATGTGGTAGCAAAGAATAACTATAAATCGACTAAAACGAACCAAATTTTTTTTTTTTTACGGCAAAACAGTTTACAAGTTTTCTCTCCAAAACCTTGGGACACATTGAAATGTCTTTTCACAAAATAATTCAAATCTTGCAGCTTTGTGTAGTTAAGAGATATTTGTTGACAGTTTAAAATATTTTATGGATAAGTCCTAACAGAAATCATATATTCGTTCTTAGTATGAAATTATAGCACTGTAATATACTCCCGTACCTTCTTTAATATAGTCTAGCATCGAAATTTTATTTATAGTAACGTCATTCTTTCGATTATCTGATCTAAGAAAAATGGCTTTGAAATTTAGGTGAAGTTTTAAATATATATAAAATATGTTGAACCAACGGTTCACGGTTTTCTTAATTATTAAACATTTTCTTTATGGATTTTATTTTGAAATGATAGCATCATCAGAAAGAACTGAAAATGCTGAAATCTTTCTTACATTATCCGACTTGAGATTTCTAGATAACAAGTCATTATAGAACTAATGCAATTTATGTAGGTGCTATTGTTATCCTTGGAACGAAGTACAGTAAAAATCTGTTTGACCCAAGAATATTGCCTCACATTGTTAATATTAATGATTTTTATTTATTTTAACGTCCTCAGTAGTACTGAAAATCATTTCATTCAGTCACTTTCAAAGCAGCGAAATATTTCTCTTCATATTATTTTTTATTTAGTGCTGTAAAAAGTTGACTTAGATTTTTAAGCTTTATCGTAAATTATGTTTAATGAAATTGAATATTTTCATCCGAAAACTGGTGCTTAATATAAACGTTGATTTTTTTTTTACTAGTTGCTGAAAGAAGATAGTTATTTAACAATTACCCGAGTTCGTATTATCCGAAGTGTTTCTAACCTATTTTCTGTATTGCAACCTTTAACGATTTTAATTTTGCCGATTCGTCAAATAATTGGCAAATGTGAAGAGGTCAAATACAAAATTTCCATCTTGTGTGGTTTCATTATTCTCAATTCTTTTATTTTTATATATTTCAGAGGTCATCTTTCTATAGAATTTCTATCATGTTATACTTCTGTTCTGATTCCATTTCTTAATTAAGGTTAATTAAAATGACCTTGGGTGCCGGTCTTACTTGTAACCTTCCTTGTTCGGAAGTCACGTGGAAATTTTTTTTATGTACATTATGAAGAAAAGAGGTATAAACGAATGAATATTACTTTTTAAGTATTGTAACTAAGCCTCTTGCTTTTTTATAGACTATATTATGATAAGTACCGCGAAGAACTGTGGTAATTTAAATAGTCATTTTCCGAATATGCGTTTTTCAACTAAGATTCATAAGATTCAATTTGGGTTATTATCGCCAGCAGTAATTTTCTCTTGCTCATTTTATTTTTTTTATTTTTTTTTAAACTTTTTCTCCGTATACAGTGGATTTTTTTCCTCTGAAATTTCATATCACCTGTAAAAAAAATTTTTTTTTATCATATTCCATTATTTGGCGCTGATGTTATGTTATGTTCATTTCACTTTTGACGGGTATTTCAATAAAGATTAGATCGTGAAATTACCTTTAAATAACTATGTTAGTCTTTCCGTTTATAGCGAATTGGTCGCTCCGGGCAGTTCAGATTTTGGCCACCCTTAAAATATTTTTTGCCAGGAAAATTTTTCTTTATTTTGGGGACCCTTAAAAGAGGCGGCATTAAACGACCATCTCATAATTTCACTCATGGTTCCGGCCTTAAATGTTTGGTGTGTGCTACGGAAAGCGAACATAATTATTTTGTGTAAAGAAAAGAATTTCTATGATATAAACGCTGAATTTATTTTTTAATTTTAAAAATTGTCTGCAAAAATTGCGAAACCCGTGCAATTAACGTTGTCATTATTCTTATTAAATTATGGTTTTGACGCCAAAATTTTTCAGAGAAAGAGAGGCGTTATTTTTAACTATAACACGTTGTTCAAGGTAGATAATTATAACAAGTTTTTGCTACACAGTGTAAATACCTTTTAAACTACGTAAATTTTGTTGTTGCAGGTCTGCTATAAGCAACTTTTCTCCCTCATTCTTTATACATCATCCCGCTACATTTTAAAGACAAATAAAAATTGAAAATGAGGTGTAAAGTTGTTTCCTCTGCATAAATTGCAATATAGCATAATTATTCTGACTGTAAAAATTATGTTTCTAGTTTTCTTCTTCTTAAAATTTCTCGCACACTATTCTAGAATAAAAATTCTTTTCTGATAGCTTTTAATTATTTTTCTCTTATCTAGTTAAAAGCTCTCTTATAATGTTAATATATTTATATCCCATAATCCATATCTGCTGCTTCACCCATTGCCTAACTTGAAAATATTTTCTCAACTTAACTATAAGTTTAGTGGACTTCTTAACAGTTTATATGTGTATAGATATATGAACAGAATTTGGTTATCGTTGAATATCGTTAGTTCCATAGGAAAATGAAAAAGGTTGTTTTTGTCAACAAAGAAATGTTTTTCACAACCTCCACTTCTAAACCCAAAATATCGGTTGAAAAAAATTTACTTTCTTTAAAACATTTTTCCAAAATAAGGTCACATTTTTAAATTTAGTGATTCTTATTTAAGAGTATTCATATTTTAAGAGTAAGTAACTTAATTGTTTGAATAACTTAAGTTACTTACTGAGTCAAGAATTAACATCACAACAGGCGTTAATATTTTTTCCCTCGAGTGGGCATTGTTTAATTTCGTGCATGATTCAAGTGAGCTACGTCGTTGAGACTAATTAATTCTATTGTTTGTTGACGTATATTCTCTCGTGTTTCTAATGGTGTGGGGAAAGGAATACGACAGTCACGCTAAAGGAAATGACAATATTTATCTCTGTTCATGTTCTGTATTAAGACTGTCACATGCAATAATCTTAAAGTACTATTCATGCATCTAGTTTGAATGAATTGAAAGAACTTTCCGTGAATTTGCATGTTTCGTATTGATGAAGAGCCTGCTTAGTTTCGATTTCAGTACAAATTCATATTAGTATAGTAGAGGTATAAAACAGCAGATGCCAGTTGTGCGCTGAATGGTTTGTATTGCTTTAACTGACGTCCTTTAAGATTCCTTGGTAAGACACGATGACATTGTCTTCCATCATTACAATACGACTTCATTAATATGAGTCGAGGACAGAGTATTGTTAAATTTTCAAGGACTACTTGAAAGAACTCGCCTAGATTGCTTTCAGGATTTAAGTAAGAAACCTCTCTATATAAGCAATATATATCTTTGCCATACTATGCTTACAAATTTAATTTTGAAATTTTTTTAGTATATGGTGCAAATAATTTTATAGGACCGTACATACATATCTTAAAAGCTAAATGTGTTCCGACTTCATCAGTATATTTCTTTAAATTTTTTTCATTTTCTGGTTTAGTAAATTTCCAAATCCATTTTCAAGCCTCGTGATTAATGCAGAAAAAAATGGAGTTTGGTAAGAAAGACTATTACATGAATTGATGGTGCAAAGCACAACTCTTCAAAAAGCAGTATCGGCCAGTGTTCGGTTTCAAGGCTGTATTGCTGTGGTTTTGAGAAAATGTGATCTAGAATGCGTGGCAGAGTTGCCAATGTTATTCAGTGTTTGAGATCCTCTCCTCAAAACTGAGGTGATAAAAGAAGCACCAGACGAGCCTGTTGAGCGAAAATTTGAAACAACCTTTAAATTACATGCTAGTTAATTGGTAATTATTTCTTCTGGAAAAAATCTTTATAGCTTACTTTTTATTTCACTAAACAATAATTCGGACAGCATTCATCCCAGTTCAGTAAGTAGAGAATTGTCGAATCATGTGAAACTATTATAAAGGGAGAAAAAGATTTCTTGCTGCCAAGATTTTTGTCGCTCTTATTTTATTCCACTTAAGGATTGTTTATTGGTTTGCTCGGAAAGTGAAGTAAAATTAAGAGATGGCTATCCATGCTAAAGACTCCATATTTCTTTTCTTCCCTCTTGCAAAAAGCATTGATATTTTCCTTAACGTTCTAACTTCCGAAATCATACCCGACATACACACTATTACAGAATCTCCATTTGTTTTTCACAAAGGAGATTTCTTTGTTTATCGCTAGCATGGGAACACCTTCTTTAACGCTTTCTGGACGATGGCTTAGCGGCTAAGGGTTCTGATATTTTTGGCTGGATCTAAGGGTTCAAACCCTATTGTTGGAATGAATGTTTGTTTAGCCATCATATTGCAAAAGATAACTGTAGCACTCTCATCTGGCCAACCAACCTTTTAAATTATTCTTTCCCTGAGATTTGAATTTTCACTTTTCATGCAACTCCTTGCTCAACTGTCATAAAGAATTTCTTTCCCTAGTAATAGCTTTATAAGCGTATGGTAAGAAATTCCAGCGATCGGGATAATTTTCCTCTCAGCAGTTTTAATTCTACACCCTTCAATAAATAGTAATTTAATAGATAGAACTTTAAAATACCTGAAATGAACTAGACAGCAAATGTTACATGAAAGAAATATCTGTAAGGGTGGCATAAAAAATTGAAATTTTTGCGTATATTTAGCACGTTTGAAGGTGATCGGGGACGACAGACTGTTGAACACGACAGGGGTTGAATTTACCCTCTGAGAAAGTACTCAAAATACCTTAAGCACAAAGCATTCGCTTTGCCTGCTAGCCGGCTATTAAAAAGCTTCCAGAGAGAAGATAAATGCAATTTTAAACTTCACTCTTGAAATTACATGCTTATTTCCACATTTGAAACGGCGATTTTTGCTATACTGCCTTCAGTCTTTTTAACCGACGTTACAGCACTGCATATGACTTTTCCAGAAAAATAGAATTGCCATAATTTTTCCTTGCCGTCTTACCGTTTCGGCCACTGTCTGCATAGCGCAACAATCGCCTTTTCGTTTCACGTGCCGCTAAGCCCCAATTGTCCAACTTTCTCCCTTAACGCGTAATTTCAAAATCACCCGCAGAATTCACCGTGTCCACTAAACCTTGAAGAACAACAAGGCAAAGGAACTCCATAAAGTACGTTCGTTACGACGATGAATCACCAACAATGACGATCAGTTTCGGATGCTGGCCAGTCCGGTTGGAGGTGGCCTTGAAAGTGCCTTCGACCTTGTAGAAAAATGGAAGAGTGAGCCGTAGGATAAGAATAGATGCCGAGAATCTGAAGCGGAGGATGCGTTGGTGTGTATTTTCGGTATTGTTTCCAAATGATACAGACAGGGGCATCATTTCGAATTCCTCGCACACGCGTGTATATCCTGTGTGTCGCTCGTCACCGCAAAGTATGACTGGGGGAATATAGTGTGAGTTGTTGAAGTTGCTGTTTTATCGGACAGCTGCGATAATATATTCATGAGAAAAATTTTCTCTTCACCTGGACAGAACGGATGAACAAAATGGATTAATGCAATTTTCTGTTCCTCAAATAAATTTTGGATAGCAAAAGGCAAGGATATTCATTGTGTGGCGAAATCTTTCAAGGAACAGGAATATATTATTTTTTTGGCGAATTATCTCACCACACGGAAAACAAAAACTCTACAACTTACGTTTCAAGAAAAGTATATCTATGGTTTTCATACCTGTGAGTAATACTTTTTCCAGTAATTTTTTTTATTTGTTACTGTACATAATTATATAATCGTAAATTTTATGAAATAATCTATTGGTGTGTAAAAAGCTGGATAAAACAAATGTCAGTATTGTGAGTCTGGTAACTTATAGGTGTTTAGAAATGTTTTATTGGAAGTTTATTGAATAATTCTGTTTATTTTTTTATTTCTCTTTGTTCTACATTCTGTATCACGAATCTTAATATTGAAATCATTGGTGCAAGAAGCTATGGAGGGCCAAAAATTTATCGAAATTAAATTATAATTCCTTTTTTTACTGAATTTTTTTCACGTAAATTATATATGTATATAATGAAAAGTATAAATAATAGTTAATAAAATATAAAAAACTAATACTGAATTTATTTTTTATTTAAAATAAAATGAGAATCTTGTCTTAATAATTTTTTTATAATTTAAAATAAATAAATATGCCTGTATATATAATTATTCATGAAATAAATAAATAATAATAAATATATATACTTGCTGTAAGTTTCCTTTTATTAATTTTATTAATTTATCTTTAGTTATTAATTTTTTTATTTAAATATTCAATACTCAATTTTTCGCACGTAAATTATAAATGTGTATATAAACAAAAACATATATAATATTTAATAAAATATAAACTAATACTGAATTTATTTAAAATAAAATGGGAATATCTTAATAAATATTTTAAAATAAATAAATAGGCCTGTATATGTAATTTTTCGTGAAATAAATAAATAAATAATGAAAAAATATATATATATATATTCTCGCTGTAAGTTTCCTTTTATTAATTTTATTGATTTCTCTTTATTCAATTATTTTTTTTATTTAATATGTAATACTCAATTAGTTAACATTTTTGCAAGCCAAATATTAGTTTTAATAGTAATATACACACGTTTTATAATGAACGGTGTATAAAAATGTACATTTGTTATATATATAAAATGTCGCCAGACTAAGTGTGTGTATTTATATTTATCTTCATCGGTTTCTTTTTCTCTTTCATCGGTCTAATAGATAGCTTACTGAGTGTGTATCACTGAGGAAACATATTGAAGTGCTGTGTTTATGCATTTTCATTCTTAAACTGTTGTTCATGCCAATCTTGACTTTTTTTTAAAAAAATGTGTTACGTCTTAATTAAATGAATCACTTTCTGTTACAATATAAAAATGGAAGGTCAAAAGCGATTAAAGTCATTAGGTTTTAACTATTTAAGGTTTTTTAATTATGTATTATTATGTATTTTCGACCACTTGTGTTACTCATAACTCAAAAGCCGGAAATAATAATTCCACTTTTTATTTTTTTAAAAAATGTTTATGGTTGATTTGACACGTTTAAAAATTATTCGAACATTTTTTTCTTCCGTTTTTCTCGGCTTAGAGTTTGAAAAATGACAGTTACTCTACGGAGTTAATGCAGTTTTCGGAAAAGATTTTCCCGAAAGAAAGAAATTCCTCTGACGGCCAACACATGGTTACAGTGAAATTTGAAACGATTCGCTCTCTTTCGTCGAAACTAATTAAGCTGTCCCTAAAAATTTCTGTAACTCAGTGACCCAAGGTCTTATTTTAAAGCAAGATGTTTTATTTCGTAAGAGACAGTGGTGTTTTTAATAAAGATAAAGTACCTTTTAAGCAAGTTGTTTTTTAAAGGTTCTATTCTTGTAAATATCTTTTTTATGGTGCGCCATTTTAGTGGACCGAAAATAACAGAAAATATTGTTGTTGTATTAAATAGATCTCAGGAAAGGTGCCGTTTATTATTAATAAACGTATTTAAATAAATAATCCACTTATAACTTTCTTCTTTATTAATATTATAATTTTTATCTATTATTATAATAGTTATATCAGTGGACAAAATGATTTGAAAATCCGCTAAAGAGGAGACATGTACAACAGCTTTTCATCATAAATGTACTTAAACTGTTTATTTATTTATTTTCACTTTATTTTTTAAACGTGACAGTGTGACGTAGTTTTTTTAAGACAACTTAATTATCAAACGTTTCAGTTATACTGTAATCGTATAACTGAAAACACATAATCTGACCTCTTATCCGTTTGTCAACAGATTTAATGCTTTAGTTCCGTGACAATTTTAATTTAACCCAACTTAAATGTCATAATCCCCCGACGGTCCTTCAAGTCAAATGTCGCATGTTGAAACGCACGGAATCTACCGTTTAAAGGGATTTGAAAAACCATTATCACACGTCAATAGTTTAGTCGAAAGAAAAAATAACAACCCCACGAAATAGTGACCCTTCGTAGAAATGTCGCAACCTTGTTTCCATTGCTAGCGGATATGTATATATTAGCATAGTGAAGTTCACACTGGGTCTTTAGGCTAAAGAGGCGTATATGATATTACCGCCAAGTGGTTATTTGCTGATTTTTAATTGAAGCGTTTGAATGACAGATAGATGGTCAGTTAAGGAAGGTTATTAGAACTAAGTGTATTTCCTGTCGCATCCTGTGCTATCGCTTCTGTAATTATAAATGTGTTACTAGGGTCTGAGAATCAACTGAACTTCTACTGTATTAAGAAGTGTTTGAATATGGGATGTGAAGGAATTGGGTTAAATTTCGGATTTAGGGAAATATTAGGTATAGGGTATTGAATAGCAGAACTTTAATAGCATTAACATTGCGAGCTATTCACGTAATCGCTTTATCATGTTTTGATAACGAAATGTTCACAAATGTACGGGTTTTTTTTTCTTTTTTTAATCTCCGAGCGGGGTGTTTAGAAACCTGAATGGAAGTTTAAAAATTATTTCTAAGTGGTCCAAGCGATTTTTTTTGTTAAAAAAATCATGCTAGTTTTGAGGTCAATCTATACATTATTGCGCGATTTTCTTTTTTACGAATCGATTATCTCCGGTTATGTTTTTGTAAAGCATTAGCAATGGAATTTCTTTACCTGAAATTATGTTAATAGTTTTATGGGTATTTAAAAATCATGTTTTCAACCTTAATAGAATGTAGCTCCATAAAGGAGTCGTTGGTTTGAAGTGCTACAGTTATCTTTTTGCTACATGTTGGCTAATTAGACCAGGCACTACATTTTACAGTCGATTATCCATGGCTATAAATTTTTGTCTTAGAATCAGGAATTGAAGAAATACTCTGGTAAGGAATACTCCACGTCCAAGCTATTCGGCCTCCTTAAAAAAAAGTCTCTCATAGCCGGGATAATTCAGTAAAAGCACACGCTTCAAGGTCTGGAGACCCCGGTTCAAATCCTGGCTGGGGAGATGGTTCTTACATTAGCGCCCGAGTGGTGGAAAGAAAGGAAATGAACCCTTAGAAAGCACGTGCCCGAAGAAACAGAAAAAATATCATCTTCGTTTAGAAAATATGTCCATGCCAATATGCTAAGTCGATATCAAAAATAAAAGGAATTACATGAGGAATGCAATTCGAAACATGAGAATGTCTCATTTTGCTGGCTAGTTCAGTGAAATACTGGCTTCGAGGGTAGAATATTTCGTCCCGATCTCCACCCTGTAGATGGTCGTTACAGAATTAAATTTTAAGCTGCTGGCATTCGGTTCAGATCCTGTGGGTTCGAGTCCCACCTGTTGGCAGGGATGTTTGTGGCCGTTCGGAATCGGCTTTAAACTGTAGGTCCCGGTCTAATTAGCCCTAGTGTAGCAAAAAGTTGACCGCAGTGCTCCAAAAGTTTATTCATTTTGAACCTCCAGAAAGTGAAGGTGTCACAATATCAACTATCTTTGTAAAGATTTGGCGGTTGTTTAATGTCACTAAATTGTATTGTAAATTTACTCGCAAATCACTGCGAGGTGTCTATGACTACTTGCATTTCAAAATTCTAAATAGGCTAAACTTGAACGCTACCTTACTTAACTAAGCATTACTTTTAAATTTTTAGATGGATTTCTAAAAATTCTTAATATTCTGCAAATCATTTTTTCCCCTCTCTCTATCTCGCTCAATCACCCACAATTCTTATAGAACTCTCCTCCCAAAAAATTTGCGAGGAGATAAAAGTCCCAAAGGCTCGTGTCTAGGTTTTTGAACACCTTGCACTCCAACTAAGAACCCTCGTGTAGCAAAAAAATTGACCGTAGTGCTCCAAACCAAACCAAACCAAACCAAACCAAACCAACTATTACAAACTAAAGCCGTGTTACACGTTTCAAGAAATATGTTACAGAATTTTGTGTGTGTTCTTGTTGAAGGGGGTTACTATTGATGTTGACAAATCTATTTATAAAAAAAGGCAATACTACAAAAATTTCCGTACAAAAATAAGCTCATATTAAACGTGCATTCACATTAATACACATAAAAAATTTCTTCAATTTATTTGACACTCAAATTCGTCCACTACAAAAAAATTGTTTGGAATATTTTATTTTTGAATACATTTAAAATCCTTCTAAATGGAAATTTTGAAAATAAAAAAAAGTAAAAATAAAACTCAACTAGATCAATTGAAAAGATATACTTCGTCGCATTTTTGTAACACTTTTATTCCTTCCCAGAACATAATGAAGGAAGTAAGTTAGTTTTATAGATTCCTTCAAAAAGAAAATAACGCATAACATTAATCTCGGCGGAATTACTTTTCTACGCATCTGATCATTTGAATAAATTTGCACTGTAACTCTTTTGCCTTCCCTAATGTCGGCTTATTCTGTTATCAGTGTAATAACTAACTTCTAATATGATGAATCATTGACTTCCTGTTAGAATTATTGTAAAATGGTTCCACCGTGAAAAGGGTTAAAAAGGCCGTTGCAAAAGCATCTCGGGTCAGTATTAGACCTTCATAGGCTAAGTACTGTAATTTGTTGGGTTATATTTACAGCAATTTTATTAATTTTTATTTGTGGATTGCTATACATATTTATAGTTGCAGTCGATTAAGGTAGCTTTACGAGGAAATGAAATTGTTCCTGAGATATTTGAAGATGACGTAATTTTTTTTTCTTGGGGGTGGGGGATAAAATTGGCATAAAATGTCAAAAGTCGGAAGGATCTATCTAATATGGATTTCCTTTGTTCAGCAAGTCACTGAATAGCATAGAAGACACTCGATATTTTATGTTTCTCTTGATTTTATGTGATTTATATAAACAAAACAAAACAAAAACGTGAGCACATAGGAAACAATTAGCAGGAATTTTTATTATGGTGTAATCAACACGCGATCTGTGTATTTGTTTCTTCACTTTTAACATTCAAAAATCTCCGAACTACCGATTTTTGTATGCTTTGTTATTTCCTGTGCGGGGATATGAAAATTATGCCCTTATCACCAGAGATTTTTTCATTGTATTTTCCAGTGGGTTTATATTCTTCCATATAGGTTTATAAAAACAAAGTCGTCTTTTTTATATAATTTTAAATATATTTTTTGTGTAATATACCAAGATAGCTACTCGAAATTTATATTCTACAGTTTAGAATATTTTACTTGTTTATTTTTCCTTTATTTTGGTTCCATTTTAAATTCTCTACTGCCGCATGCTTTACTTCAGTACAATTTCTTTTGCAATAAATTTCGCTTATCCCTTATTAGGCATCTTAATCTCTCTTTCTATGTTTTTGATATTCTTTATTTATCTGCAAATAATAAAATGCTTTATGATTAATTATTTTCAGAGTTGCGTTAATTGTATTATGTAATAACCAACAATTGCCGAGGATTGTTTAAAAGGGTCAAAATCTTTTAGAAAACAAAGTTCTCAAACTTTGATAATTTCTTAGTCTTAGATACAACTATTTCTATGTCTTTTTAAGACGATTATGTTGTTAAAATTTTTTGTAGATGTGATTTCTGTCTTATTTGGATGTTTTCAGAAATATGTGGTTATTCGTACTGTGTTGTACATTCTGAATTTCAAACTGGGGTGATCTGCGGGTTTAATAAATATAGATTCTTATTCAGCACTGAAGGTACACTGTCCAAATCCGTTTTCTAGGTTTCATTAGTCAGAAATTCAAAAATTGCGCGTCTAGGTACTGAAGAAGCTGTGCTTAAGCGGTCAAAGAAAATGCTAAGGAATTTTTTTTTTCAATTTTATTTGACAGCCCTATTTCAAATCACTTTTGTAAAAATTTTAAAAAATTACTTCTGTAATCTGAATCTCCTTGAAAAGTAAAATGCGTGTCATGGATTTATCATTGCTTAACTGAACATATACATATATAATAAGAGATAATAAATCACGCTTAATCGGTTTAACTCTTTGTTACTTGCATGCTCATAGTCCATCTACCCAAATATACTTTCACCTGCTTATTAAGTCATGAGAGGATTTTTTTTCTCAATTCAGCTACTTTTGCAACTGCACTAATGTTCCTTTAATTCCATTACTTTTATTTTCTGCGATTTGTTTTCTCCTTTGATTACGCAACGATGTTTATCCATTACTGTAATCGCTTTTATTACGACGTGCATGCTCATTTTACTTTTTTTTCACCGTGGAAGCCTACCAAACCTAAAAACCTTTGGCTTCACAAAATGGCAGCATAAATTACAGAGAAACTCCGGGGAATAATAGATCTTAAACGATCTTATTAACTGAGGAATGTCCTATTTGTTTCATTGTGTAAGAAGGAACTGGTGACTTGAGAAAAGTGTCTTGAGTAACTTGAGATGATTCATAACAAAAAGAGACAAATCAAGAATTTGTCAATCTCTTTATAATGAGTGTAGCTTATTCTAATGTATGGGTTCCGTTAAGAGTTTTTTTAATAATGTATCACTATGTTGAATATTCCTCATACATAAAAGTTTAATTGCAAGTAAATTGACTCGAGTTTTATTGCTTTTGGATAGTTTTTCTTGGAATGTTTCTTGATGTTTTAAAGTGCTTATAGCATAATAAATCGGCCATACACATGGTAGAGTAAAATTCTTTTTGCATGTATATTCTAATTCGAAAGTTGACATTTTCAAGGAGGGTTGTCTGTGGTAATTTCAGTAATGACACAATAATAATGTTCTTTCGTAGAAAAGAGCTGCAATTGTAGTATTCGTTTCAAGTATGCCCTATTTATGTGCATTTCCGTTTGTATTTTTGTTTCCTGTTCGATTCTTTACATTCCTTTTTAAATTTCAGTAATAGAGTTAAATTATAATTTTTTACATTTCTCTATAGTAGGGCTTCTTAAACTGTGGTCACAACCCCTTATGGGATCACGTAACAGAATTTAAGGGGTCCAGGATACAAAATTCTTCAAATTTTCCGGAAAAAAATTTATTGCATTAAAAAATTCTCTGACGTTTAAATCATGTTTCTATCTTGAACAGGAGATATTAGTTTTTTGTTTTACAACATTCTAATAGCAGTGAATCTTTGTTTAAAGTTTAAACCTTTAAATGCGCTTTTTGCATAATGGGTTTTTTCAACATTTCTCGTCTTTAAATTGTTATAAGTCAAGAACCGCTAAAGATAAATGGTTCAAACTTGGAACATGTCTTTTTCAATACTTTTACTTAAATTTTAATTGAGCAAATTTGAAAAAAATATTTACTTTTGAAAATATGATTTTTAAAAAATAAGTTACACCATTTTTTTAAAATTTTTACTCTAAGTATTGTCATTTTTTAAAAATATTAATATTTAAAAAAATGCTGGATTAAAATTCGGACTTATATTTCTGTTTAATTAAAAGAAAAAAAATTTGGAATTCGACAAATAATATTTCGAGTTATAACCATTTTAAATTACCCCATTCTTTTTAAAAAAATTTAAATTTAAATTTTTTAAAAACTTTATGAGAAGTTTATGATGGGAAATTTTGTTTAGAAATTATATGGTTAACCATCACAAAAAATTGAAAATTTTAACTCAATATATAAAAAAAAAATTTTTAATTTGTCCCACCTCCATAAGGGTCGCAAAAACTTTGGCATCCGTTCGCAAAGGGTGTCACTTCAATCAGAAATGTCCTGTCAAATTCTTCAATACTGGTTAGCAAAAATAATCACAAAAACCAGTTTGATTTGAAATATTTAATTAATATCACAAATGACGTTATGGATACATAATAGAAATAAACCGATCTTTACTATCTTTTATTTCTTTGTTTTATTTATACATATTTTTATGTACCTGGGTATGTATATACCCAGGGTCGTGTAAAATTTTCTCGGGTGAAAAAAGTTTAAGCCGTGCTCTGTAATGAAGTCATTCATTAAAACCCTTACCCTTCGTACCGATTTGTATTTTAATTTTTTTTAAAATTGGATTATGAAAATTAAATTAATAAATTTAATTTTCACAATCCAATTAAAAGCTGTTATTATCCTGAACATAATGGATATCCAATCTTTGTCCTATAATATTTTCGGCCAAAGTTTTAACTGTCCAAATTTTTGTACAAGGATTTTATATGGCATTCTTTGGGTGTGATGAAAATGAAAGGAAAAATACCCCATTTTAGTACTTTCGAATCAATAGACTACCACCTCTTCGGAAATTGGTCACGTGCTCCATTGTGCATTCTAGGTTTCAGAAAGAAATTCTATTTGCGTGATAGTTGAAATTGAAACCTCCTGCACAATTAAATAAATGATAAAATGCTGTTAAAAAAAGACTCGTACCTCCTTTTCCTTGGAATCTTATTTCATAAGAGTAAACTTTTCTTTTCTTTCACCAAGAGCGAATATGCTCGTTTTGATGTGCTTGAGGTATTATTTTTTAAGATGTGATAAGAAATTATTTTGATACTGGTATTCTTCCAGGAAGCATGAACACAATATTTAAAATTCGATTTTTTTTATCCCCCCCCCCTCCAACAAACAAAAAAAAGACAAGAATAAAAGTATTTTGGAAAGGCAGAGAAAAAAAGTATTTTGTAAAAGACAAAAATTAAAATAATCGACACAATTTCTGTTGTTTAAATTTAATAGAAATAAATTTCTCCTAGTACTTTTAATGCAGTATTTATGCTAACTACTAAATTCATCAGCTGTTTTTGTAAATATCCGCATCCGCTTCGAACACAATCTCGAAGATATTCGGCTGATTATTGATAAAGAAAGACGGAAATAGATTTAAAGGAAGAACTTGCCTTTTTCAATTATAAGTTGTAATGTTCTCCCTGTCGTTTTGTCATTTACGTCATATAACAGATAGGATCTATGTGTCATTCATCAGTTATCTTTCAGATGCTTTGAGGAAAATACTGGTGATATTTAAAATGTAAAGATCATTTGTAATAGCATGAGACAGTTTTCTGTAAGTTTGAAGAGGAAAAATCTGTTCTTGAATTTAATTACGAACATTTTCAAGGAACTGCGATTTTGAAGGTTAAGAAGTATTGACACACGTGTATAAATGTATACTTATTTTTCCCTTTCGATGTTTGTTAAAAAAACTAATTAGAACACTGACATATTGTTTTCTGAATGTTGCACTGAAAGAAAATATCTGTGTCCACGCGCTGACAGAAATGGTGTAGTTTATACGTGTACCATTAAATATTAGCATCGGGGTATAAATAAAATTTAACGGAGGAAATACACTGCACATCCGTGTTAATTAATATTAGTTACGGATGCATGATATGGAAAAAAATTATCTGTATATTGTAAAAATTACGTACTCGGAGGTTTTAAATAAACTTCAAATAGTGTTTTAAGGCTGATGTGTACTAACCCCATTAGATTCGCTCACCTCAATGTTAACCCACGGAAAAAATGTGTCCAAGGATTGCCAACTTGCATTTTAAGATTTTTTTTTTTAAAAAATTGTACTCCGTAATAGAGAAAGAAATTTTACACTTTGCGGCATTTTTCGTTTTAAAAAAATGGAAATAATATTTTTTAATTTAAATTATTCGTGGGGAAATCTGGTCTAGAGTGTTTTAAACGCTTATAAATACCTTTGGTGGACGAATTTTACAAAATGAATTCTGTTGCGAGTTGCAGAAAAAATCAAACTGTCTGAAGATACAATTTTTATTGGATTACCAGCATTTATGTAGCTGTATATAGTAGACAAATTTTCTCTATAGGCTAACACTGAAGTGAGCGAATCCAATAGGGTTAGTACACAGCAGCCTTAACAATCTATGTTTGATTTCTCTTTTATCCTATTTAAATAATTTTCTGTGTTCACTTCTGAGCAGTTCATTTTTTTAATCATACAGCGCATTTACCGTATTTTCATGCTCACCGCTGCATTGATTATAACAAACATTGCATAGATTTTCAGATTTTCTGTGGGAAAGTCTGCAATATTGGAGTTTTTTTTTTTTTTTTACGAACACCGTTGCCATTCCTTCTGGCACTTTGTATTTTATTTGTAACCTCATTCATCTGTGATGCGTAAAGAGATGAATGTAACAGAACCATAGCATGTTTATCCGTATTGATATAATCTTCCGTTTATTATTATTTTTTATACCTTCATCGTATTTTTAATGGTTATTTGAATGAACACGTTGTTTTTTGTAAATATCTGTGGATGTGTAAATATGCTATGATTCTGGGAAATATTTCATCATCTTGGCTGAGAAAAGTATCCAAATTCGATAACTTTTAACATATAGTGTTACCAAATGATAGGATTATTCAAAGTTAATAATTGGGATTCAAATTATTCAAAGTTAATAATTGGGATTCAAATTATTCAAAGTTAATATTTGGGATTCAAATTATTGAGAGTTAATATTTGGGATTCAAATTATTCAGAGTTAATATTTGGGATTCAAATTATTCAAAGTTAATATTCGGCATTCAAATTATTCAAAGTTAATATTTGTGATTCAAATTATTCAGAGTTAATATTTGTGAATGTTTTAAAATTTCTTATTTATGGTCTACACACAACTTTATGTGAGCATTTTATCTGCCTCATTGCAATAATCATTGGTCAGTTTATAACTTTGTCTGTTTTATATTTCAGGTACCACTCCTTTCTGCTCTCCAGCCCTTAAACCATTTTCTGCCTTATCTCCTCGGAACATTTTGTGATTCCCAACGCCTTCCTCGATATACTGCTCATTGCCCGAAGAACGTGGTTAGTCGCGGCTTGTGCGAATTCCGGATAGATGACCAGCGACTGGTTGCATTCACCATGGATTGGATGCGGTGTATTGGGTCTGACGTCATGATAAGCGATGACCAGTTGACCACCGTCTTGCAGCACCTCCTTATCTCTGTTGAGAAAGGTTAGTTCCTTGAATTATATCATATTATATTACCTCTAATTTTTGTGAATTATATTTATGAAATCTCATTTCTGGCTTTAAAATTAAAATTTAGTCTGCCGACTGAAGAATTAATATACCGCGTGTTTAGAGTTTTTTTTAATTGTATTATACAGGTGTCTACCTCTAACCTTTCCCACACAAAAAGTTCCGTTTTTGTCTGGGAAATACCGCAATCAAATATCTCATATTACCCGAAATTACATGAACTAATGGTAAAAAAAAGGAATTTATAAGTCAAACATAAATCTTGCTTCAAGGGAGAGTAAATGTGTGTATAGAGTAGTTTCATGTATCAGAATTTGGAAAACAGCGAGCAAGCTGGAATACCGACATAAGTGGTGTTGGTAGTTAAGGTGTGTTTTCTGAATCGTTCGAGGTAATCGGAGGAAGCAGAGACAGGAATGTAGGATAAAAGAAATTACTACCATCTTTTAACAACTCATTGTGTAAATGCTCATCGCCAAGCAGGTCGTGAATGTTAACACCTTCTTTGCTTCAAAAAATAAACTCTCAAAGATATTTTCGTTTTTCTGACTTTTTTAAGGCCTGATTTAACTTCCTCTTCGGGTTTCTTTCGGTTTGGGGAGTCTTTTGTGAAAGCGAAAGGGCGTTAAGTAAAATCAGGGAATATTTGTTCACTATTTCCTATCTTCTCTGTTTTTTAGTCACGCGTTTTGCTCTGCTAGCAGAAGAATCAGTCGACTTTTATAATGAGAAACGAAACAAAAGTATTCATTAAAATAACGTGTCTCGCATTTCTTGGAGGATTCAAAAAATGCAAAATTTATGCTTTCTTGATTCGAAAATCAAAGATATTTATTCCGGTTCATGAGCATTCATGAAGATCTTTCCACGTTTTACTCAGTTAACTGTACTATTGCATTTCTTTATTAGAGCAAAGCGAAAGTAAAATGCTGCATGCTTTACTATTTAAAACGTTCAAAGAGCTACAAAATTAATGATTTCTTCAAACGCAGATTTTCTTAACTGGTATCACGAAATATGCAAGTTAGAATTAAGCACATCCTGTAGGTAAGTTTATTTTTTATTATTTCGCTTTTAATGATATAATTTAATGTAAAAGAAAACCTACGCTTTATTGCAGGATCTTTTGTTATGCATACTATCTCAAAAAACCAATACATTCTTACTTATATCATTATTTATGTATCAAAAATGTGTCGAAGTTCCTGAACCTGAAAAAGTAGTAGCCCAATATGCACAATTTGCGTAAATTTTAAGGATTGATTGATAGTCAATTTCTCTCGTTGCATGTTAATGTCTTTTTCTGATTGCATAATTTGTCAGAAGTTAATGATTAATGCCTTTGCTTTTCCCTATTCATTCTTCATTTTCCTGTCGTATTCAGTTTTTAATGATGCCAGTTGCATGCAAAATAATTTATCTAATGTAATATTTCCTTCTGTAATAAAATCTTTTCGACTTCTTTTTGTTGTGTCGTATTTTCATTAAATTGGAATTATTGTCATTTTAGCTTCTTTGCAAAATTTTCTCGTAGATTTTATGAAGAGAATAGGATGAAAATGATGAACTCTTTCCAGCTTTTCGATTCTTCGCTTTGTTGACAAATTGAGATTTATTTTGCCGTGTACTCTTTTTACAAAATTTCTCAGGGACATCGATGCTGTTAGCTTCAATTATACTTTGTCTTACATTTTAGCAAAACGAGTTGGGTTCTACCAATTCGAAAATATTGAATGGCAAGGAAACAGTGACGTTAGTACCTGAAGTTAATGTTTCTCGTTTTCCCTTTAGGAATAGAAAGACTGGAATGGACTGGCATTGCTAAAACTTGGCCTAGTCCTTCGGGCTCTCCACAATCTTCCACTTTTCCGAGGTGCTGCCATGTGTCTTCTAATCCCGTGGACACAAAGGACAGTTCCGTCCAGACCATACCAGAGAAAGAGACTGATAAAGAGGGCGATGAAGAAGAAGTGGAGTCTTCGAAACCTGATGTTGCCTTAGATTTGAGAAATTATTCTTGTGTCTCGAGTGACTCTCAGAATATATCAGTGGTGGAACGGAACTATGTACCTAATTGCGAGAGTATTGCAACGCAGACATCAACGGAGTTATGTAAGTCGGCATTTCTTTATTACTAGAACGAGTGCTGTTGTTGAATGGACGTTTAAATAGAAATGTGGTGGCTATTTTGACATCTTTTAATATTTCCGGACTTTTTCATTTTTTTTCCTTGGCTACTTTGATAACACCGATTTTGTAAATTAAAAAATAGTTTTGGCTTAAATGAAAGATTCATCTTTCGAACAAGAAATAGCAGAAATTGACATAAATTCGGCAACTGTAGCGTAAATGTAGTTATATATCAGGCTAGGTATTCTAGATATATTAAATACCATACTTTAAAATGACTCTGTGTAGAATCCTATGCTTCTGTGTAGACCGATGTCCGTTTAACCGGAACATGTTTAAAGCTTTCTTACTCGTGTCATGCGTACCGAGTTCTTAAAATTATTGGTCCTTGCTGATTATAGCTTTTTTATTTACGTATAAACTGACTCGGTGTTTTTAGTATGATAGGTTTTCCCAATGAAATTTTTATACTGTCCATCTTTACGATTCATAATAAACCAATTGGTCAAAGTTTTACGATAAAAATAATGAGGCAGATCCAGAAAAATTAAGAATAAAATGTTCAGGATGGTTAGAATTTTACAGGAACGACCAATAAGCATATTAATCATTTCTTACAAGTATATAAGTCTGTTGAAACTCATAAGGCCGACTGAGATCAAAGTACTATGCTAACAAAAAAAAATATTCAACTTTCGTGGTGTGTTGAGAAAATCCATAAATTTTTTGCTCTCTGTTTTTACGTCTGTGGACATAGTTATCCGAACAAACGCCATGAGAAGAAGGGAAAAACCCAGACACCCTTTGTTATCAATAGCGATTTATGTTGACTACTCGTTTCTTTTATTTTCTACCTTTCTGCTCGTTATATCGTTAACTTCGTGATGCGGAAATGGTTCTCAACCAAACATTTTGACTCGCATGGGCATGACTGTGAATATTTTGCTCTTTTTTTTATGGAACTCGGATTTTGTTATGTTTACATGCATTGCTGATGTGGTGTATTGACCGCCGAATCAATCAGATATGCAACTTTTTTTTCTCCATTCTACATCGCAGATTCCCTTGGAAAAACTCTTATAGAGTAGCTTCGCTCCTTTGTCGTGTGGATCTAATGCCATACATTAACTATATTTCAAAATTTAATCCAGTCTCACGAATGAAGTTTCCTTTCAGTCACCAACCGGGAAAAAAATAAATGAACATGGGACCTGAAAAATTGCCACAAATGTAGATGTGAAGCAACTCAGTTTCGCCCTCTTCCAATGTATTATAAGAATTTGTATTGAAAATGCGATTTCCCCGCACATTGCTCGAGTTGGTGAAGTAGATATCTGACCTTGAGGGCTACGAGACCCAGATTTGATTCCCAGTCCCCATAGAAGGTCATTACAATGACGCCGACCATTGAATCAAATGATTTTGTATCGGGATGGCCAAATGGCTAGGGCCCTTGCATTCAGTCTCAGAGCCCGGGGTTTCGAGTCCTGCTGGCATGGGTATTTGTAACCATTCTGAATCGGCTTTAAACAGTAGGTTCCGGTCGGATTCGCCCTTGTGCAGCAAAAGTTCACCGTAGCGCTCTTATCAAACCAAACATCATAAGACAAAAATTGATGGTTAAAATAGTGAACCTAGTCGAATAAAAATTAGCTTATAAAAATATTCGTGGAAACAATCTAAGTCGCCAATCTCAAAAAAGAATGGTGAAATTGCATTGAGAGGGGGAAAAAAGAATTCCGAAACAAGAGTTTTTTTAAATTTTCGGAACAGTTCAGTTGGTAGAACACGGGCCTTGAGGAAGTTCGATCATCGGTTCTGCATACATTCGCTGCACGATATGTTAAGGCTTTATATATATAATATATCCGTTTGTTAGTGTATATAACTTAATGAAGAAACAAACGAGAAATATAATGTTGGAATTAAAATGAAAGCTAAAAACTGTAAAGTTTATTAGCATGACTCTTCTTCTATGCACATGCATAATTGAATTACTCCTTAGGAGAAAAATATTAAGTGCATACTGAGCAAATATTAACTTTAATATCTTATCTTACTACTCACAGTATGCCAGGAAAGGAAAAAAAAATCCTAAAATTTAATTTAATTGGGTATATTATACATACCTTTTCTCCTTTTTCTTATTTTTTCGTATTGAAACGAAGGTATAAGTCATTCGCAATTTATAACGACGAGTTATTAATAAAATATTAATCTGTACTAACTGAAATACTAATCTTTACGAAAATTCGAATTTATTAAAAGTGCCACCTACATTTTGACCATGTACCCCCCCCCCCCAAGGGTGACATCTGGGGGAGGGGGCGTACCTTCTCCTCTCTGTCCTCATACGGGTACTTTCCGGTCTAGGGATTGAACGAGCCGGCTTAGACACGAATGTATTTAATGGCGCTTGTCGGGATTCGGACAGAGCACTCTCGCCGCCGAAAGCTGACGTGTACAACTAGGCTACCTTGGTCCCAGTTCGTTATTAGCTGTGTTTGTTATTTCCTGTTAACAAATTTAAATATCGTCGTTTCCTGATGTAACTTCTTTTTTCTAAAACGGGAATCCTGTTTTTTAACACTCATTGAAACTATTTTATGAAATTTTGGCACATTAGCGTAGATACATTTGACGCAAAGACATAAAAAGTAGGTATTACACTAATGAAAATTTTTAAAAAAATACTTTAATTACTTTTAAAATACGTGAATTTACCTTAATTCTGTATTTTTTTTATTTAGTTAAATTTTACTTGAACTGAACCTTGTATTCGCATATATCCTAAAAAATGTACCATTGAGCTTTCTTTCGAGTAACTTACCTCATTACGTCGCGAACCAAATGCACAGTACATAACGCTCGTACTTAATAACTTAGTTGAAGTTCAACTTGAAAATTAGATAACATTTAAAATTAACTAGTTGGTACCCGTCAAAACATGACGGATAGATAGTAAATAAATGTACTAATACACAAATTATACTCAACAAATCATTGCCAAATGTTGAAAATCATAATAATGCGCAAAAACAAATTAATGTGTTTAAGCTGCCTCGTGCTTAGTGAGTATCTAAAGCCAGATTTAAAAATGTCACTGGGCATGTGCAGAAAGAAATTTTTTTTAAATTGTAAATTATCACTAATTGAACAGCTCGAAATAAACAGTTTCCATCAGGTTTAATATTATATGATACAAACATTATTATCATAAAAATAAAAATGGCAGAGACTCTTTTAGTATAAACGTGTTTATCATTAAAACATGTCACTGAGCATGCGCAGAAGTCAATTTTTAATTGTAAATTGTCACTAATTAATAGAAATTGCGGTTACAGAAACCAAATTTGACAAATCTACAGATTACAATCTTTCGTTTAAGACCAAAATGAAGTAAATCGTTGCAGCAGTTTTATCTTGCGGACTGCCTAAAATGTCGGCTTAGAAACTTAAATACTCGTATATAGATGTTTACCTTAATTTTCTCGTATTTTTTTTCCATTTTGTTAATTTTTATTATATTGAACGTACAATTATTCTGTAATTTCGCATACATAAATTAAAAAATATGGAAAGTTTCACCTATCAGAGCACTATACGTGTTTTTTACTTCATTACACTGCGAGCCAGCCCATCAGTGAATAATCATCGTCAATCTTGATGGCTTAGTTGAAGTGCCGTCTAAAAAATTAATGCATCGGTGTTCCTCCAGCCACCCTTTAGCCGTTACCTCAGCCGACCACAAGTTCGACAATTA
This sequence comes from Dolomedes plantarius, assembly GCA_907164885.2. Classification (NCBI taxonomy): domain Eukaryota; kingdom Metazoa; phylum Arthropoda; class Arachnida; order Araneae; family Dolomedidae; genus Dolomedes; species Dolomedes plantarius. The sequence continues at coordinate 112,375,634 of OU015497.1, read as the reverse complement.
TAGAGGACAATAATGTTTTTTCCCTAAGCACCCATTAGCGTTTCAGCGGTACCCATTTCTGTCCGGAAATCTTCTTACCGCATCCTTCCTTGTTTTTTTATTATTATTATTATTTATTTCCTTTTTTAAAATGGATCGGTGAGTTGTGATTTTACTTTAGCGTGCATTTACGAACTGTACTTTGATGACAATTTTGTATTTAAAATTCGCACTTCCGCATTTGTAAAGCGTTAACTCTGAAATGAGTGAGTTTTCGAACTGCGTTAAGGCATGCACTTTAATTGGCATACATTGTATGTCAATTTCGATCAGGCTTATACCTCCAAAAACCTCAAATACTTTGCCTGTTTTTTGGATTCCTACAATTATTTAAGGGAGTTACTTTATCATAGGCCAAGTTTTCTAAAAGCGTTTTTTTTTTTTCGTTTTAGAAAAAGGAGTCCCATTTTCTTGCGTGATTTAAACGTTGGTTGATTTTGATTCTACTTAAGATCAATTCATTCGATCTATTTAACTAATTTCTCCGCTAAACAAAAAAGTTAATAGAGTTCAATCTTGTTATAACGAGCTTTCGTTTGATGAAATCATTTATTTACCAAAAATTTTTAATATAGCTTTGCTTACGAATGTCACTTAATTGGAAATTAATACATTTATTACGAAAACAACTTCTGTTAGCGAAGTTTTTAGAACATCAAAATACCTTGTTGTTTATAAAATTTTATACGGGGATTTGATCACTTCTATATCATTATTGATTAGTTTTTTGTGATTATGTTATAGACATATAATTAAAAAAATTCTTGGCCAAATAAAAAGGTAAATTCAGTTAAGTCTCCATAAAACAAACTTCGGTTACCAAAATTTTTTAATTACTGAAACTTTTTACAAAAACCTAAAATATGAATGACATTTTAATGCAAGTTAATCCTCATTAAAAAAGACTATTTCTGCATATTGAAGTTTTTAGAAGCTTTACAAATCGTTAACAGTTTTTTAGCACGTCGATAGGTTCTTGGGTGCTGTTTGTACGTTGGGGGGAAAAGAATTCATAAATTTCATCCATAAAAATGTTATGTTAATGTAAATATTTTTACTCCCAAAACAATTTTCATAACGAACCTGAACAGTTTAGAAATCCGAATTTATTTTTAGTATTACATGGAATGCGAAACAAATATTTTTCTTATTTATCATGTTTGAAATTCCACAAATACTCTTTATAACTGCGTGTTTCGACAACCCTTCCTGTCATTTATTTTTAAAGTGTTTCCTTTTTTGCTCCTTGGGTATTTGAAGGAATATATTAATGAAAAGTCTGCGAGATTTTTTTTTTCATGCTATGTTTTATTATTTTTTGGTTATTTTTTTACTCGTATCCTCTGAAGCAAAATGAATTTACTTGCGCTTTTCATAATTTATTATTTTATAAATAATATACTTTATTATATTTCGTATTCCATTTCATTTCTATTTTATTTTTTATAACCAATTTTTTAAGTGCGATGTTGGGACTTAAACAGAAACTCCGCTGCGTCTATAATAATACATATAGTAAATAAAAACATCAATTCATTCACTTCGTAACCACTATACGTATTACTATAAGCAGCTGTGTATTTTGTTCTGGCCACAAACAAAAGTAAGTTACATAATTTTATGAACAAAACATCAAATGTTTCATTTTTTATCCACTATACGTATCACTATAAGCAACTGTGTATTTTGTTCTGGCCACAAACAAGTTACATATTTATATATACAAAACATCAACTGATTCATTTTATATCCACTATAGGTATCACTATAGGCAACTGTGTATTTTGTTCTGGCCACAAACAAAAGTTACATATTTATATATACATAACATCAACTGATTCATTTTGTATCCACTATACGTATCACTGTAAGCAACTGTGTATTTTGAGCTGACCACAAACAAAAGTTACATTTTTTTTTTTCATTACCAGTGTTCGCCTTTCAGAGATTTACTATCAGAAACATGACAGAAACGGGGAAATTTTTTTTTTTTTTACTCAAAATAAAAAGCGTCTTGTAATATCTGTATTCACAATCCGACCGCTAATTCCATTACGGGTAGAAGCAAAAGCGGGAAGGCAGATTATATTTTTATTGAAACTGTGAATCACCAGTTACAATTCAAGGTTTTTCCTTGTCACATACTTCAGAATCTCCCAACGACCGCTCGGATTCCATCAGTGTGAACTGTGACACGTGTTTTCAGCCGTATTGTATGAATGTGAATAGCGGCTTTTGTATAGCCCTGTCCTTGCTCCCTTTAGTGTTGTGCTCATTTTTTATACATTGTATACTGAGTGTTGATTTTTTTTTAATTTTAAGAATTTTTATAAAACGTTACAAACTAATTCAATTTTGTGTTTGCGGCATGTGCTTAGATGAAAATTCGTTATTCGATAAAACATTCTTGTCGAAATGGTCTGTTTCCAATTGGCAAAGTCGCTTTTAAAAACTAAAAAGAAACTCCCAATTTTGATTCATTTTCAAATCGTTTTCAACAGAAAATTTAAATTAACTTTGATGTCGATAATATTCTAGTCAAGCCCACTGGCTTGAAAAATTCTTTTGCTGCAGAAATTTTATTTTTGCACATCATTAATATTATTTATTTTAAATTAATTATAAAAATGGCCTAAGATAAAGTATAGACATAACATAGTTTATGAGTTTAGTAGCAGTCAGTATGTCAGCGTGTACATCACTTATAAAAGTATTCTTATAACCTGAATGTTATGAAATCTTATGAATTTAGTCAATGAGTTTCTCAAAGAGCAGCTATTGTATCGCTGAAACTTTTCCCCTTGTCTTAAATTTTAAGCTTTCCTTTAGCCGTACATGACATAACATTATAGCATGTTTATCTGTCGTGAAGAATTTTTACACTTTTTTAAAATATTGTCCTTTACAACTGTCTCGTATAAAATGTAATAAAGATTAATTTTAGGTATATATAAATCCTCTAAGTAGAATATTTTTTGTCGGCTTCTTTCAAAGTTTTCAAAGTTTGTGATATATAGGAATATTTTACAGATTTTGAGTAATCAAGGTGTAAAATATTCATTCTGTTTTTTGCACAGAACCTTGCATCTGAGTTAAGTCTGTCATAGCATAATTTTGATTATGGAATTCATTACAATATTAATTCAATTACCCGCTACTTGAAATCATTTCAAGTAACTAATATTTCATGTTATGGTTACCATTAAATAGAGACAGGTGTGTTAAATAAGACTTTAAATAAGTGACTGGGTTATGCTGAAAAACCAGTTTACCCCAGAAGAGGACTTACTTTTGCATTATTGTATTTATAAATGTATAAAAGGTTTACATATTTAAAAAAAATCTTCAACTCTCCCCCACCCTTCGCATGATGGATTGCTTGCGCTCATTCCCTCAATACACTAAAGCACTCTGCAAATTGAAAAAGGAACTAGTCAAAAGGATTGTTTAATCAGATTCTTCTGGAACCAGACTTTATTATTAATTCATTTTTCTACTTTACACCCGATACTACTTTATTTTCAATCATAATAACCTTTTTTTCATCTTACCGAAAAGTCCTATAAGTGGGGATAATCAATTTTGAGTCTTGAGCTTAGAGCATGCGCTACTTGTTGCTTTAAAAGGGGTCGATGAGAGCGATAAATCTCTTGCAATTCATCATTGAACTTAGGAATTAATCCACTGCAAAAGTGGGACATCTAGTCTGTCATTAAAAGAAAAGATTAAGGTGTCCACGTGCCTCTTCATTTTTGTTGGAAATATTAGTTTTGATAGATCGCACAGCGTTAATTTGATGCTTGTTGCTTACTTAGCTCAAATTCCATCCCACAGTTTAATAGTTTTTAGGTTGGCCTTATATTGCAATGCATTTTTATTAACTAGAAATATGTATATACTTCCCTGAGGACCAGATTATCTTTCTCGCTTATCTTGTTCACTTGCCATCCGCTAAGGAACTTGTATTTGAACTTTTTTATCTGTATAATGCCTAAGCCCTAATGTTTGTCTTAGATTCAACACAGCTTAAGCAGTGAAGCAGTGGCGCTTAAATTTCTGAAAATATGGTACCCGTGATATGGGTAGAAACAGAAAAGTTTTGTTAAAAATGGGTTAGGGGTTCCTCTTAATTTGTAGAAGCATGACAAATCACATAAGGACGAGGATTACAAAAAGTTATCGGTATTTTTAAGACTGTAGTTATGATAAGCGACCACGAGGAAAATTTTTAGATTTTTAATTTTTTGACAAATTCTCGACGAGAAGGTATTAATTATGCTCTGTTGATCATCCTTAAAACAAAATATTATTAAAATGTAGCCAGATTGGATGAAAAATCACCATCAGAATATACAAGGTGACGAATCGGAATTACAGCCTTTCTTTAATTATATTTTACAGTGATCATTATGTACCATCGTTAAGACTGGACAAGAGATGAGTACATTTCAAATACTATTGTTGCCTCTAAAAATGATTATCTCATTAATGCGGCTATAAGCCAAGGTAAAAGAAAGGAAAGTATTCGAGGATTTTTAAAAATTGCTGGTCGTCAAAAAGAGAAAAAAAAAATAGCACCGAAAATGCTTTTGAGTCCTGACGTGTTGCTTATCAGAACTAAACCAGAACAATAAATTATTTTGTTTGTAATATTTATTCAGTTTAAAATTACATAATCATCAGTATAGGCCAGGGTTGGGCAAGTTGTGGCCCGCTACAGATTTTTTTTGTGGCCCGCCAAGACAGCCAGAAAAATCTGGACAGCCAGAAAAACAGCAAAAATTTTATTTAATTTATATTTATTGATTTTATGTTGCAATTTATACCTTCTCTGAAATGCAAAGGTAACTAAAAAGAAGACAATAATTTAAAAAGGTGCGGTCCTCCGCTAACCTCCGTTTCCACAAAGCGGGCCCCCTAGCCAAAACCCATTGCCCACCCTTGGTATAGGCTAACCCACACTTACTCATTTATAGAGTGTGAGAAAGAGAAGGGGCAATGTAGTATTCAGAACTTAAATAGCATTAAAATTATTTATTTAACGTACAGTGGCAGTACGATATAGAACTACCCTGAGTTTTCTAAATTTTAATAATTTAAATAAAGCAGTTCGAACAAAATGCCAAAGAGATTTTTCTATTTCATTATGAATCACTAAATTGAGTGTAATCATATCTGCAAAAGACTAATTCTTCCTTAAAATCCATATATAGGCCGTATTCCTTGTATATATTCATATATAACTATGGTAACATTTTTATAAAAATTTAGATTTACTGAAATTTATCAGATTATGCAAGTTCGTACATATTTTGTGTTATTTTCGTGAAAATATAAGAATGGAACATTTAATAACAGTAGGGTCATTTTTGTCTAATTAAGGCTACCTCAAGCTTAATAGAGCTTGTTGTCTTTTGTTGTGATAGATCGCTTAGCTTACTGTTTAGATAATTTTTAAATGCAAAGATTGAGACATAAATGACAGATAAAAAAGATTATATTAAAGTCTCGTATCTTAAAATAATAGTTCACAGAATGTAATCTGTGGTAAACAAAAATATTTTGATGTGTAAATTTTGTAGGCGCTAGAATTGTAATCGTCAAGTTGCCAATACCCATGTGATCAATCTGTCAACGCCGCCTAACGGCTGAAACGATATGTTCTGATATAGTCTTTGTAATGTATTCGTGTTGCCTGGACGTAGTTTTTGTCTTAATGTGTTTCGATAAATGGGTGTAATATTATATTTATAGTTTATTACCGCATCACACATCAACAAATTTTGCGTTTTTTCCGTTCTTTATTTTCTATGATAGACTTCAATTTTTTTTTTACAGGAAGAGTTCCCATTTGTTTAAAATGCACTTGTAATTTTCTATCTTTGTTATACGTCGTTTCCGTGTGTTTCTCCTGATTTACACTGATGGATTACGCCGATGGTTGCGATAACTTACATTTCTACAAAAAGGAAATAATTTGAAATCAACTCGGAAGAAAAAGATATCGTTAATGCCCCTGTGATATGACTTCAGATTGCGATTGCGTTAGAATTCCGACTTGCGGCTTTTTTTTTCCTCTGAAAATTTCAATTTAGACAACTGAGGTACTTATCAAAGGAGAATGTTTCTCAATTCATCAACGTTTTTTTGTTTATTGATGCATTCACACTTGAGTAAATGGAACAACCTATCCGTCTTTTGAGAGATGTAGCACAAGTGTTTAGGGTGTCGTTTCTCTTCGAGGAAGTAACCCAAAACAAGATATCCATAAGTTATTGTTGGCAGTTTAAGAAAATTTATTTGTTCTCTTGCGACGAGCCTAAGAGACAAATTTTGCATTCTTTTTGCTGAATCGTAATGTTTCGTCTATGACACTTTTTTCTGCAAAAATATTTCGGATTTTATTTCAAACGTTACAACCTATGCTTTCGCAGTGTAATCTACGTATATACGAAACGTGATTTCGTATATAGGGTATATACGAATTTGCCCTATACGTGTATTAGAGCAAAAATATTACGGATTTTATTTCAAACGCTACCTATAATTTCGAAGTGTAATCTCAAAGTTTAATCATATTACTTGATGATATGGCCAGTAGCTTGCAAGATTTTTATTGATAAGTACCCTTTCGTCATGAATAAAAATCTAAAGCTCTCACCACAATGAAATTTTAAATTAAAAGTTTTGCAAAAAAGATCGCATGGTTGGCTTGCAGGTTATTGATGCATTTCTTAATTTATAATAATTTCTATATTCAATGTTTAAATATGGGTTAAATAAAAAAGACTAAAGAAAAATGGAGCATAACTGTGCAAATTTTAAAATCAACGAAGTCAGATGTTCGTGCAAGAAATAAATGTTTTGACTAATTCTATAATTTTGTTTTCCAATGATGCAGTCACTTGTCATTTGTTGACACTGGCCCATCGACACCGCGAAGTTTTTCTGGCTACTTTATTATGGGAACACCATTAAGGTGAGCCGCACTTCTTCCTATGAGAGGACAACACGGGAACGTCCAGGCCTTATTCGGGATTTGAACCCAAGGCCACTGCGTGGAAGCTCAAGACGATAAGCTCTATACCACGTGGGCGGTACTTTATGATTAGCATTTCTCTTTCTTTTTTTTTTCAAGATTCTCGTTATACAGTCGTTCCTTAGTGTTAAAAACTGGTACGTTTTTAAAATTGAAACGAGAATTATCATTTGAGTGTTCAACTGTTAATTTTTCGTGGATACTTTTCTTAGTAAAAGAAAACTAAAAATTTAGTGAAAAATTGATTGTAAAAATTAAATATGAATTTTCCTTATGCATATATTCGGTTAAGCAATTGGGATATTCTAATTTTTGAGCGACAGAGATGTCTTCTTTAGAAGCCTGCGGCATCCAGCAACGTATGCTGCAGTGAAGACCTAGAGCGTTGCCAGAAAACTGAAAGGCAGAAAGTGTCAAGCGGAAAAATTAAACAAGAATAAAACAGGAAACATGGAAAGAAAAAAATGCTAAATAGATGCAGAGACTTTAGAAAAGATTATAATAATCTTACGTTCTCTCCTGATTCCCTTCTAAGTTTTCAATCTTTTGGAAAAATTACAAATTAAAAAAAAAGTCGCGTTCATCAAAATTTCAAAAACGAATTTCTTTCCCCTCTATATAGAAGACTTGTTATGCCACTTAAAACTCTTCGTTTGTTTCAGGTTTAAAATATTCATTCCACTGATAAAAATTTAGAAAAATGTCTGTCACGCAATAGCTTTATGCAAATAAAGGGATTTACTTCATTAAAATTCTTGCTAGATGCAAATATTTTTCGCGATTTCATAATTCTCATTTATATTTAATTTTTTCTCGTTATATGATAGTTTTTCTTTTGTGAGTGCTTATTAAAAATCAGTAAAAATATTTTAAATAAATTGGAATTATTTTTTAAGTGTGTTATGCTGAATTTCTTGTTACCCTTGTAATTGTAAAAAGAATTCTTAATGATTTACTTTGTCCCTAGTACATTATTACGACTCTATCACAATTTTGTCCGCTTCCTCTCTTTTTATCCTAAATCTTAACAATTAACTTTCCATAATATACATTAAAAGTTTTTATCCATGGCATAAAAATAAAGGTAAATATACAAGCCATGTAATATAGAGATAATAAGTTTATGGCCTGAAGTCTGTTATGTTCTAGTTTCACTGTATGTTTTTGATTTTCACTGATAGCTATCTATTGCTTCGAAATAAAAAAAAACCTTTTCATTCATGTTAAATAATAGGCTTGAATAGTGTAGTAACACAGCAATTATAATTTCAAGGTAGTGCCTGAAAATTGCATAGTAGTACTAAAATTGTGAAAGAAAGACCTCAGTGATGTTTGAATGAAGTAAAACCATCTTAAAATGAATGTAATTATGCAAAGACATTCATAGATAATACAACCTGACATAAATTTTTATGTTGTTTCATTGTTAAAACATATTGTGTCATATTGCTTTATATATCTGCTTGCGTATTTTTCGTTTCGTACCGTATCTGATTCGTTTCTGCCATACTGTAAGCTTTTTTTTTTACTTGAAACAATATGAAATATCTCGTAGAAGTCTGGTATGAGAGCTGTTTAAAGAAAAGTTCTTTATTTTTTTTTATTTATTCGAAATATAAATCAGTGCTTTAGTATTCAATCCTACATGAGATATGGATAAGAAACTGTTGATTATAAGATAGGAATTTCTGCTCTAAATGTCTTTTTCACGTTTTGCAGTATACTTCTGTTCTCTGTATTTCCAGTCATAATAAAAAGAAAAGCATCCGGTTTTTTTAAACTTTTTAACCATTTGAGTCCAGATTTATAATTTTGTGGTTTTAAATGTTTTATTTAATTCATCTTTTTTTTCTTTATACAACTATTGCAAGAATACAGGTGACACTACTAATATATGCATAGCAAAAAATTTTAATTTTCCCAGCCAAAATTCGTTCTTTAAATAAATAGGTCTGTCGGCTTTATAATTAAAAAAGGTGTAAAACCTTGAAAAATCAAGAAAATGGATTAATACTGAGGAAACAATGAAAAGAAGTTAAATATATTTTGTTTTCTTTTTGTGGCAGGTATGGAAACTGTATCAGTTCTTACCTATTCCCGAAGTGGCATTAGCTACGTATTTTTATGTGTGTCATGTAAAATTAATGTTATTTTCCTTACAAATGAGTCAGAATTGGCAAGGCTTCGATATCTTACGTTTTGCAATGAGAAATAATGTATATAATTACGATTAGGATTAGAAATATTAACTTTACGGATGGTAGATTGAAAACTGTATTGAATGCCATCAAATTTATGTAGTTATGGCATTATGGCACTAAAAAAACCTTTTTTTTCCCTCGGTGAGAGTTGAAAGAAAGTCTGCCTTTCGATCGAGGTTAAACTAACACCAGGCAATTTTTTGCTTTCAGTTCCAATAGCTCCTGGGGTGATGCATTAAAGGATATATGACACAGTGGCATTAGTAAAATAACTTAATCTACTATTTGTCTTAAGTTGGTTTCAGCTATCTTGCCCTCTAGTATTAGTTCGGCATCGAAGACTGGTGCGGCGTTATATAAGAAAAAGGATATTAATGTTTGTCATTAATTTGGGGGAATCAGTTTTGATTTGTATATACGGATGAAATTTCATAGCAGGCTTCACAGAAACTTCATCGTAATCATTGATCGTCAGTTTTGCTTAGATATGAGCTTCTGGTTAATGAATTTTGTGCTGAAGGGACACATTTGCATAATTTAAGTGTGATTTATAAAGACACATCTCTGATACGAGGTGACTGTTTTGCCTTAGTTAGTATATGATTTACATCACACTAGTGATCAGCGCCTCGACAACGATGTCAAAACGACCGTGTTGCAGTGGTTGTCTAATCAGGCGGCAGATTTCTACTAGGATGACATTCAAAAGCTGATTGTACGATACGATAAGTGCATTAATATTGGTGGGAATTATGTAGAAAAGTAGACTAAAGTACAGGCTTCTATATAAAAATAAAATTGTTAAGAAAAGTCTACTTGTTTTACTTTTATTTCAAAATGGTACTTACTTAAAAAAACACGCCTCGTATTTTTATGTATGGTAAATCAAATAACTAGAACGTAACAAGTCATTTATTATTGTAGTGACAGACATTTCTGTTTTTTCATAAAGTAAAATGATATGCTGGAATGTTTAGATAGGTTCCGCAATGTTTCTAAATAGGAACTAAGTCTTTTAAAAAGTACTTGATTTTTGAATAGGGAAAAGAATAAAAAACATGGTAGTAAATATAGTTGGAATTGTCTTGACATCAATTAAATATAACGTTTCAAAATAGGTAAAATCATTCTAAGAATTTCGGGTGAGATCGACTATAGTGTATATCCATAACTGGAATATCCATTATTTAATAATACCATTATCCCTACAATAATATTTTTTACTTCCGACTTAAACACATTATGCATTAATTATCAGCTTTGCATTAAATGTGTATTTCTCTTTTGATATGATGAATGTATAAGTACCTCTATTAAGCACTGATAAAAACGGTGTCTGTACACTTGGGTAGTTTTGCTTCAAAAATTGATGAATGAATATTCATTCATCCTTACTCTTTCATTCTACAGACCCAGTTCTCCAGGGGAAGCTCGCACATTTTAAGAGGATTCAAAACTATCATTCATTATGCTTTATGACTGTTATTTCAGGCTCAATTTTTCTTTCTTTTATTTATGTGTTTATGCTCTTTTTCCTTACTAACTAAAGGAGTTCCTAGAAGAATCAATTTCGAGCTTTTTCAGCTAGTATCGAAATCAAAGCATCTCCGATATTGCTAAAAAAAATGAATATTCCATTTCACACTTAAAGATTGCTCTAAATTCCAGAATGGGGATTTTCTTCCTTCTGCTATTCGGGTCGTCTGCTGGAGTTCTATTAAGTGAAACTGCCATCTAATTTCATTCCTTTGTTCCTCCGGGCAACGATATCCGTTGTATATATCTCTTCCCAGCTTCTCTCTTGGAAGTGAATCTCTGGAAGTGATTTCTCGTGGCTTATTTGGAATTCGCTGTTCGTGAATCCATTAGCAGTGGAGCGTATCCTTTCTTCAATGGTCTAGATTCCGGAGAGAGAGAGACTAACTATTACCATCTCAGCGTAGTGTTTTGAAATTTTAACTCACACCTACACCATGGCACGAAGCGAATGTGATTCAAGTTCTGGAGGCAGTCTAATCAAGCCGGGGTATGATAGTTATTGGGCGATTTCCTCTCAATTCTTGACCTGCAAATAATTGCGCTTTCATCTTCAAGATAATTCATCGCAGTTTGACCCTTCCTAGTTGTTAGCATTATATGTTACTGAAATTGTTTTACAAAAGTTTCTAGGTATTTGTTTTCGTTTGACCTTAGTGTCATGAGTTACTCCAACTTGTATTTCTCTAGGAATATTTATTTTTGAAATTCTAACTTTCTTAAACCTTACACAAGTTGTTTGCTGACCTGCAATGAGGTTAAGCGGAAGTTACTGTGATCTTTTTACTGGGTGTCAAAACTTTATAATATGCTAGTATTTTGGCTTCTTGTTTATGTTACTAATTAATTCATTAAATACAGATACTTAGTAATATTAAATATTTATTAAATCATAAAAGTACTCTAACCTTTCTGCGGCGTACAATCTTTAACAACTTAACTGGCCTTCTCTTTTTTCAAATTAAAAGATAATATACCCGATACATACATACAGCTGTTGCCATTCCACTGTATACATTCTCTAACGTAATAATAATAAGTAAATATGCCTTTTCACAATCACAAATAAAATACGCTTACATTCGACCATCCTGACTTTTCAATTGTCCTCAGTTGAACCAAATATTGACATACATTACAACAACAGTAAAATACACAAAAAAAATTATCTCTCCATCTTATATAAGATCTCTATAACGTAGTGGTCTATACATAGTTCACTTGAGTCGTTGTTGGCTTTCACATTCGTCATCAGAACTTGCACTGACATTCTCTAACATAATAATAATAAATAAATATGCCTTTTGACAATCACAAATAAAGTACGCTTACGAGTAATATAGGGGTATTAATATGTATGGTTGCTTGAGAACGCTGCTATCAAATTTTGCTACATTTTGGCTAATTAGACTGGTACCTAAAGTTAAAAGATTTTGAATAGCTGCAAATATCCATGCCAACAGTGAGACTCACAGACTTTGGTAACGAATATCAGCGCCCTTGCCATTCGACCATCGTTCGATGTATATGCAAGTATCCATTAATTGTCGTTTGTTTTTTCTTAATTATTTTAAATTGTGTACATGTTTATACCAAAAATATGTGAAAACTAAATTAATAAAGGCCCAATGTGGCTTCTTTGGAAATAATATTTACAGTTGCAAATCAGCTTAAATGCTAACAGGAATAGAAGCTTTTTACTTACATATGCAGGGAAATTTTATAATAATATAGCATACATAATACTGAAACTCACTGTGATTCTCAATGTAAATCAGTTCCACCAGAACACTAATGGAGTACTGTAAGTAATGTTGTTTTAACACTAGAGTACCATGAAAATAAAAAAATGTCTGGCTTCAATATTCTTAAAAACTACACATATGTTTATTTTCTGAAGTTATAGTGATCAAAAGCTGTCAAATCAAACAGAAGAATTAAATGTAATGATGCAGAGCTCTAGTTTTCAAGTAACCTGATTAAATTGCATTTTCATACAAGATATTTTGTCTAAAACACCTTTGATTTACCCCTCAAAACGTATGTTTTGAGAGGGTAGTATAACATCTTTAAAGTTTTATTTTACAGTTATTTAAACTTTTATTGTTAACTAACCTAATATTGATTAAAAATTGTATAATTCTCTGAATCATTGATTCTTTATATGCTTGTTGTGTTAGATAGAATATGTAACTTTCTACCCATTGAGGTCATTTTCTTTCTTTGCTTTCCCTAGATATCGATTTATGGTGTAGTATTAAGGCACACAAGCGTAACATTTTCATTAATAAATGTGTATTTAATAATACTGTTATACTTTAATAATCTTATGATAAGTCGTGAAAAAAAATCCCGTCTGAGCTAAATCGAAATACGGGGAGGTGCTATTTGATAGCTCAAAGTACTTGTACTCACTGTAAGTGTAAAAATTGTATGTTTCTTGAAATGATTGATTCTTGGTTTGGTTTGGTTTAGTTTGGAGCGCTACGGTCAAATTTTTGCTACACGGGGGCTAATTAGACCGGGACCTACTGTTTAAAGTCGATTCCGAACGGCCGCAAACATCCATGCCAACAGTGGGATTCGAACCCACAGGATGCGAACCGAATGCCAGCGCCCTAGCCATTCGGCCATCTCCTGGCATCATTGATTTCCTCATCAATCAATGATTCACCTCGGAATCATTGATTCTTTATATGCTTGTTGTGTTAGGATGGAATATGTAACTTTCTACCCGTGGAGGTAATTTTCTTTCTTTTTTCCCCCTGGATATCGATTTATGGTGTAGTATTAAGGCTATTGAATCTCTCAAAGAACTCGTACTCCATATAAGGGTAAAAATTGTATATTTCTCGGAATCATTCATTCTTTATATACTTGTTGTGTTAGGATAGAATGTGTAACTTTCTACCTATGGAGGTCATTTTCTTTTTTTTCCCCCTAGATATCCATTTATGGTGTAGTATTAAGGCACACAAGCGTAACATTTTCATTAATAAATCTTAGGCTTGTGTCTTAATCTTATTCTACCTTAATAATCTTGGGATAAGTCGTGAAAAAAAATTATCCCGTCTGAGCTAAATCGAAATACGGGGAGATGCTATTTGATCGCTCAAAGAACTCCTACCTCCCTATATGGGTAAAAAGAGAATGTCCTCATCTTTAAGGCTGATCATATTTACATATTTCAATTCCCTGCTTACAAAATAACAAAACCAACTCTAACTGTACTTGCCACACTTCCCTCCGTGTTCATAATCCACCACAACAGCCGGAGGGCCCAAAAAAACGCATCGCGTTTCATTCCCGAAAGAGGAAATAATTTTTTATTGGGAGGTCGTTCGTAGAATCGTCCTTGAGGCATGGAGAGAAAAGAAAAATAATAAAGAAAAAGGAACGATGAAGAGAGAAAAAATCCCTCGCTGCGATGACTCATCTTTCCTACCTGTGCGCAATTCACGCTTTACCTGTGCGGGGAGACCACCTATAGGGAACACGGAGAATGGAGGTGTATTTAAGTCGGAGCTATGCGGTGGAATCGGTGGAGAATTCCGGAATTTCATCAAATCGCGCTATTTCTTGGTTTCAGATGCGTTTATCAGCAAAGGAAAAGAAAACTAAATTTGACGAGGTAAACCTGCATGCAACTAACCTGTATGTGAGCATTATGTCTCTGTAAAAAAAGAAATAATAAGCCTTATATTATTGATGGCATATTATCTAAATCGTCAGGTGCCACTTTCCCTAATTCAACTATTAAAGCCTTATAAAACTGAAGTGGAGCTTCATTCACACATTATTCTTGACACTTAAGAAAAAGAGTATAAGTGTTAATAATTAATAAATGAAGTTTAATTCGTACCGGCAAAATATAATATTAAAATTATTTACGTGAAAAATCATATCGAAGTATGCGTTAAAGAATCGTTGATTGTCAGTTGACAATCGTTGACAATCTCTGATTGTCTTCTTTTATTTCATATACAGGTAACCCTCCTATAACACGGTAGATATTTTCCCAGAAAATACCGTGTTGTATGAAACCGTGTTATATGAGACCCAGACACAGTTCAAAAATGGGGAGTTACGTTCTGAAAACTTATTAAGAACAAACATTTTTTTTTTAATTCCATATAAGCAACTTAATTTTTATTAAAAATATTAATGTATGTATAACACAAAACGAAAAGAAACAAAAAGATATTTTCTTTTAATGCGACCTTAATTTAATAAATTTCTTCCTCATCACTGTTCAGTTCAATCAAACGAGAACGTTTTTTCTATTGAACGATATCACCTTCACTTTCAGAACCTTTTTCTTCATTTCGATTTTTTGTACATTCTATCTTCTTTAAAAAATCTGTAATTTTGATTTATTTGCTGGTTCTTACAAGGTCATTGTAGATTCACGGTATGGAAATAGACAATTTTGCAACTCCCTTTTGAATTTTCGCTTCTTTCAGTTGAAGGGTCTCCATTCAGGAAAAATAATTCAAGATTCTCAGCTAAACTTAGGCCATCTTGTAATTTTATAGAGTTATAAATGAATAAATTATAATTTGTTTATGCATTTTCTTGTAAAGCCACGATAGTTCATTATTCCTTCCCGTCATTATTTTAAGGTAATTTAGTTTTAAATGTGTTAAACAAAAATCCTGTTATCTAGTGCTGTAGAAGTACAGTGTTGTACAAAGGTTTTCGCAATTTTTTTATCGTGTTAGAGCGAAACCGTGTTACAGGTTGCAGTGTTATACGAGGGTTCCCGCAATTTATCTTATGGTGTTAGAGCGAAACCGTGTTGTAAGATGCCGTGCTGTAGGAGGGCTACCTGTAGTTGATTTTCTGTGTTGTATTAAAATAATTTAGTTCCCCTTTTAAAGTTACAGCAAAAATTTTCTACAATTCTCTGAATTAAAATGCAATTTTGATTAAAATATTTTAAGACATTAATTTTTTCCTGCTGTGTAACTCTTTTAGAGGTATTTCATTCGATAGATCTGTTAGAATTATCTCTTGCAATAACATCTCTTAAATCTATACATTTAAGTTTCTAAGCCGATTATTTGGGCAGTCCGTGAGAGAAAAGTACTGTATCAGTTTACTTCGTTTTGGTCTTGAACGAAAGATTTTAATTTATACATGTGTCAAATTTGGTTTTTGTAACCGCAATTTCCATTAATTCGTGATAATTTACAATTTAAAAAAATTGCTTTCTTCGCATGCTCAGAGACATGCTTAAATCTGGTTTTAAATACTCACTAAACACGAGGCTGCATAAATACTTTAATTTGTTCCTGAGCATACTCATTCACATGTTTAAATCTGGCTTTAGATATTTACTAAGCGCGAGGCTGCATAAACACGTTAATTTGTTTATTTGGAGGAATCTGTCTAGCTCTCTCTCGGCCATTTTTAGTTTTAATTATGTTTGTGAGATATAAAATTATACCTGACGGAAATTGTTTATTTCTCGCTGTTGAGTAACCATATTTAATTTTATTGGGTTCAATAATTTTTTAAAGTGTATTTCTCTATTCTTAATATTATTATTTTCAACATTTGGCATTGATGTGTTGAGTATAATTTGTGTATTAGTACATAGATTCTTAAACTGTGGTCGCGTAGCCATTACCGGGGGTCCACGAAACAATTTTGACATTAACAATCTGTACTTGAACTAGATATTCTCGAGGAATTATCATACGATACGTCTTTGAAACTACAATTCAACAAAAATGAACTCACAAACTTTTGGTTATTTCTCAGATCTGATTACCCTGCACTTGCAAATGAAGCCCTCCAACATTTGATTCCGTTCTGCACAACATATTTATGTATACAGGCTTTTTTGGTACTGTTATATATATGAAATCAAAGTACAGGAACAAACTCAATGTAGAAGCGGACCTCAGAATAAAACTTTCCAACATCAATAGTTCTAAGTACTAACTATTTCTTTTTCGACATTTTTGACACTTATGTCAGATAGCAACTCAATTTCATTAGTTTCTAGATCAATTCTAAAATCGATAAAGCTTTTGTTTCCGTACAGAACTTTATTGGAAACCTATTAACTGCATTTTCAACTTTGTCAAAAATGGCTGAAGGAGTGTAAGCAATTCTTTTACGTGCTACCTCTGGCCTGCCATAGGTCCGCCATCTATGTTTTAGTTCCTTTGTGTTAGGCATCGTGTGAGTTGTGTTACCTTTAGAGCTGGATAGGTAAACCCAGATGTCAATGAATCTCTCTGATAGGCTAGACCTTTTATTAATGAAATAATGCTACCGTGAAATTTATTGCCATTTAGCTCAAGAAGTACAGGAACTATGGTTATTTTCTTGATTACCAATTTAGACAACTTCAGTAGTCATTTATATTTAGCCTCTCATAGACTGGTTCAGTCATGGATTGTAAACTCGACTTCATATGACGAACTTCTCGCAAGCTATTAAAAGAGAAGGAAACGCATAAAATAATTAAAAAAATTAATTTTTCCGGAAGCCCTGAACTGATGCTGTATTTTTTTCACTGTCTCCTAATTGAAATTTGTTAGATATATGTAATGAAATTGCAGTTTTTATGATGCCTTTAATAACCTTTCTCCAAGTTGAGCAGCGAAAATTTTGGTTTCAACGTGTCTTTTATTTTTATATTTTTTAGTTAAATAATTTTCCCAGAATATTTCTATGATTACTCTTCCACTACTACTTTTTATAGCCATTTTGTTTTGTTATTTTTAATGATGCGCTCCAAAATTAATTTTCGCAAATGTCCCACGCTAATGCTCCATTCGTTATGATGTAGAATTTTTAATTTTTTTTTACTGTCAGCGCATAGACTAATATAATTTAAAAACTTACTCATGCAAGTTTTTTTAAAAATTCTTATGTAAATATTGCTCCTCAAATTGCTTAGGTAAATAGCTTTAAAATTTATCAGTATATACTAGGATATGCTTGCGTTTTTAATCATTTTATCGTCTCAATTTCAATTTTTTTAAATACATTTCATTGTAATTTCTTAGACGTTGAAATGAAAAAATTTTTTGCCCTTTGTTTCATCTCATAATTCAATTTTTAGGACCAAGTTCTTGATTATGGAAACGTCTGTTTAATACGTCTGGAACATGCAGCTGCAGGTCGTGTGAAAAAAAAAATTTTTTTTCTCTACTCCTAATGCGGAGGCACTTGTCGTGAGGCATTCATTCGTCTTTTGTTATTCACCGCGAAGACTTGATGGCTACTTTAATATGGGAGCACCTTATAGGTGAGCCAGGATTGCTCCCTATGAGGGGATAACACGATAACGACCAGGCTTTATTCGGGATTGAACCCAAGACCACCACGTGGCAGCTCACGACGCTAACCACTATATTATGTGGGAGGCGTTGTGAGAAAAAAAACTATGAAGTATGATTCTCTATTATTTTTAGAGGTCTTTCCAGTTTTCTAAATTGTTCTTATCTATATATATATAACAGTTACGTAACTGACTGACTCACTGACTGACATACAACGCACAGACTAAATCGCTGGACCTAAAGTACTGAAATTTTGCATGGCGATTCTTCTTATAGTGTAGGAGTGCACTAAAAAAGATTTTTGAAAAATTCTTCTTAGATTTTTTAAAATTAAATTTTCAAGCTGTTTTTGTAACTTTTTTAAAGTTTGCATTTAAAATAATTATTTGAGGGTTATAAAATTTATATCACGAGAAAGATCATAAAAATTCCTTTAAAATGAAATATTTTTCAAATCTTTATCTCCATTTTCTGATATTTGGTGAATTTTTAAAGATTAATTTTTAGAATTTATTTTATTAAATGCTGATGATGAGATTTCTTTTTCTGGTACTTTAAATAAATTTATCGTCAACTAAATAGACACAAAAAATATTTTTCTTTTCTTGCTAATGTGGCAGACGATTGGACATTATCCAAAAAAATATTAAAATGCAGTAACAGATATGTTCCTCAAACTGTACTATATTCTTTATTATGTCCTATTAGATTAATTTGAATATTTTCTTCTACATTATTTTGTCTATAAAAATATCCGTTACGATTTTTTTATAAATATATTTTTTCGTTTTTTTTACATCAATTGCATACATTGATCGTTGTATTTATTAAAAATAAATTTATACATATTTTTGGCATTAATTGCATACATTGACCGTTGTATTTAATTTGTATGTACTCCGTAGCGAAGTACGGGTTTTCAGCTAGTCTTTTATAAAATTCATCTACAACTTGTTAATATACATCAGAGACTCTTTGAAGTTATAGATCGTTAGATATAACAGTTTTTTTCTCATTTTTTATGCAGTGATCAAAGATCTTGCTATACAAAACTCTCATAAGACCAGTGCTAACATATGCCTCTGAGACATGGCCATTGACATCAAGGGAAGAGAGGGCTCTGGTAATTTTTGAAAGAAGAGTTTTGCTGGCTATCTTTGGTGGTGTCATTGATAATGGTATTTGACGAAGGAAACACAATTTTGAACTATAAAAACTGTTTAAAAATGACGAAATTTGTGAAATTGAACAGAATGAGATGGGCAGGTCATGTTTTGAGATTGGATTCAGAGAGAGCACCATTGAAAGTTTTTACTGCAGTCTCCTTCTGTGAAAGACAGAGAGGAAGACCAACAAAGAGATGGAAGGACTGCCTGGATTCGGACTTCAGTGCCATGGAGATTAAGAACTGGAGATCCAAGGCTGGTGAGAGGGTAGTCTGGAGAACTTTTAGAGAAGGCCAGGGTCCACGTGGAGCTGTTTTGCCAGTTATGATGATGATATGATAAACAGTGAAACTTTTCTATGGCGACCAGTAATGGTACAAACAAAAGTGTCCATTTTGAAGGGTAGCCTTCGAAAAGAGGTTCCTTTCCTAACATTGTCTCTATGGAATCATCAATCGGTTCTGAACAAAATATGGCCGTTTAGAGGGTTGGCTGTATAGTAGAAGTGGCCAGCTAGAAAAGTTTCTCTGTATCAATATAACTATATAACGCAACACATGCATATAAATCTAGCAGTTACATTCTTGGGGATAAAGCTCGATTGGAGCTCGAAATGGAAGATTAGTGAGTTTTTTTTCTTTTAGGAATCAAATTTTTAAGTGATAAAACATTGGTGGCTCAAGTTCAACGGGCTTTCGCCCGATCGCCCAACGGTAGCTAATCGGAATTGTAGCCTTAAATATACCTATAATTTAGAAACAACTGGATAGACTTTAACGAAACAATTTATTCATTTTAGGGCATCATGGTCTTACAAACGGGGCGCTATTGACCGCCTATCTTGCTGTGTCGCATCCAGAGATACGAATTCAGAGTTTTCGCATTTTATTGTTTTCCATTCAATGTAACTATGTGAACAGGAGAAAATTAGCTGATAAAACAAATATTTCTACCATATCTAGAGAATTTTCTGCAGTTATCTTTTCTGACCATCATTTTGAAAAATTCTCTCACGTATATTACATAAGTATAATTTTATTAAGTTTGTTCCCTCACTGTGATAACAAAAAGGATTTTGAATATATTTCCTGCGTTATGTGAGTAAGATATTCCTCTTGAAGAAACGTGAATCCCAACTAGCCTCCTAGCATACTCTTAAAAAGAAAAGAATGAATTACGATTCCCTTTTTTCTGTGTGAGAGAACAAAAAGAATAAAAAAAGAAGCGTCCATGAAATGTCGCTCTGAATTTACGTTACTCTCTGTCCGAGTAAATTATGCATGAATTTGAGCTTCATCGCAATTTGGAGCACGTCACTGTTTATTGTTACTTTTGATTCTATTTTCTCCGAGCACGAATTTAATGAGTGTGCGTCTCCAGGATAGCATAGCGTAAGAAGTAGATTTATAGGTAGAGTGTAGATTATATATTTTAGAGTACGCCACATTCATTTTTAATTCCCTGGGAGTTTGAATATATATGAATGCTCTTTCAATTTACTGATATTGAAGCTTTTTTTTTCATCTTAGCGCGTAAGTCACTTTGGGACTTTAAAAAAAACATTTCTTCTTAAAGAGTACGTAATGATTATAGATTCATTTAGTATACATATTTGTAAATAAATCATGTGAATGAACTTTCAGTGAGTGTTTCCCCGTTACGATTTATAAAGTATTTCCATATAGGTTTTTTTCTACCTGTTTATTTGGACGTTTGCTGTCGTTGCGCATGTTTGGATAATGAGAGCGTATACCATATGTGTACAGATGTTTTTTAATTCTTGTCTCTATACATAAAACGCATGCATTTAACTGATTGCAAATCTGTAATCCATCCATAGAAAAGGACTAGTTATGTTTGCTTATTAAGTATTTGTAATCAAATTTCTATCAAAAACACTTCAAGATATTTTAACGTAGGATTACGTTCCTCCAAAACGGTCCTCCGGAAAGGAAAATTTCAGACGCTAATACCGTCCGTCCGTACCTTACGAGTTATAATTTTGGCAGCGCGCCAAACCCAGTCTGTATCGTTTGGACAAGCAGAAAACAGTTAAACAGAAAAGTAACAAAATGCGTCAAAATTTTGACATACATATATGTATATATATATATATATACATACGAACATATATATAGATACATATATACATGACACATATACATACATATATACATACAAAAGAGACAAGCAACGATAAGTAATCCTACGTTAATAACCCGCGGTAGTTTCGTTAGAAGAGACTACCTGAAATTTTTTTAAATAATAAATTAATAGACAAAAAAATTAATGACTAAATTAATATTGCAGCCAGTAAAGTCTGACGTTATATAAAACATCTATAATCATAACTTTTTTTTAAATGTATACGAATGTTAAAAAAATCTGTATTCTCTAACTTTAATATTAAAATTAAATGTTTAGTTGATTCTTAGTGCACAATAACTATCCAATAAGAAGGAGATGGCTGAGCCTCAAATCATTTACTGACTTCTGATCCATTTCCCGCATAAATAATTAAGCTTTATTAAGGTAGCCAGAACATTTTTTCAGAAATCATATTCTCGAAATACCTTATAGAACTGTTATAGAAGGTGATTTGGGAGAAATTTTTATAAAAGAAACTGTATTGAAAGGAAAGAGGGCTCAATACCTCTGGCACTTTGTTTATTTAAAAATAAGTCTTCCTGTTGAGAATGTCCATTTTGACACCATAGACGCGATGGAATCGTCTTCAGTCTACTTGATGATAAACAGGTGTTATACGTTCTCCTTCCGTTATCCCAAAGCTTTTTCCTTGAATTTCATTGAACTGCTTTGTACTTTGCATTTTAATTGTTTCGGTTTTTTGGCTACTGCTTCAAACTTCTGAGATAGAATCATAGAAGATGTTATTTCAATCGTTTCATTTCTCCTCGTGCACCCCTCTAGAGTAAGAGTCTGCCAAAAAAAGTGATTTCAACATCTGGTTTGCAAATGAAATTCCCACTAATTTTTCTTACAGCTCTGGTAAATTTTGAAAACGGCCGAGTATACCAATATTCCCTGAGAGAAACCCTAGTTGTTGACTAGCTGATCTGACTGTGCTTCAAAAAGAGTGTTTATTAAGCTTGAATTCCTGGTGTACCAGCGGTTTTTTTTCTGGGTTATCTTCCTACCTCTTTCTGTACCATCTCCTGTAAATATTTTTTTCTTCAACTCTTTTCTGAAATACACCTTACTGGGCTCATGTTACATAGGGATTAGGAATTATATTTTAAAACTGACTTTTATTCGAAATCCTCGGGAATTTTCTTTTCTTATTGTGGTAAATGCCCAAACAACGACTCTTTCAAAGTGGAATGTTGTCGTTCTTACAGTTTATTTCAGTCTGTGCCTTTTTTTCCACACGTATTTAAACGATGGAAATTTGAACTGGGTTCAATTTCAAGGATGTTCGAACGTCGTGATGTTTCCGTGAATCCGTCGTAATATAGGTACACTACAAATCGACCGGCAAAATAGTTAATCTCAAAGTGCTCATGTACTTCTCTAGATACCAGCAGGAGTTCTAGGACAGGTACCACTTACAGTAGTGAACGGAAAAGAATAGGAATGATCTAATCTCGTACGCAACAGCAGAAACTCGAAATGGTTCCGGGAATACGTCGTAATATTGGTACACTACAAATCGACCGGCAAAAAAGTTAAATCTCAAAGTGCTCATGTTCTTCTCTAGATACCAGCAGGAGTTCTAGGACAGGTACCACTTACAGTAATGAACGGAAAAGAATAGGAATGATCTAATCTCGTACGCAACAGCAGAAACTCGAAATGGTTCCGGGAATACGTCGTAATATAGGTACACTACAAATCGACCGGCAAAAAAGTTAAATCTCAAAGTGCTCATGTTCTTCTCTAGATACCAGCAGGAGTTCTAGGACAGGTACCACTTACAGTAGTGAACGGAAAAGAATAGGAATGATCTAATCTCGTACGCAACAGCAGAAACTCGAAATGGTTCCGGGAATACGTCGTAATATTGGTACACTACAAATCGACCGGCAAAAAAGTTAAATCTCAAAGTGCTCATGTTCTTCTCTAGATACCAGCAGGAGTTCTAGGACAGGTACCACTTACAGTAATGAACGGAAAAGAATAGGAATGATCTAATCTCGTACGCAACAGCAGAAACTCGAAATGGTTCCGGGAATACGTCGTAATATAG
Organism: Dolomedes plantarius; assembly: GCA_907164885.2. Classification (NCBI taxonomy): domain Eukaryota; kingdom Metazoa; phylum Arthropoda; class Arachnida; order Araneae; family Dolomedidae; genus Dolomedes; species Dolomedes plantarius. Next base: position 112,352,145 of record OU015497.1, on the reverse strand, counting down.
GTACACTACAAATCGACCGGCAAAAAAGTTAAATCTCAAAGTGCTCATGTTCTTCTCTAGATACCAGCAGGAGTTCTAGGACAGGTACCACTTACAGTAATGAACGGAAAAGAATAGGAATGATCTAATCGTACGCAACAGCAGAAACTCGAAATGGTTCCGGGAATACGTCGTAATATTGGTACACTACAAATCGACCGGCAAAAAAGTTAAATCTCAAAGTGCTCATGTTCTTCTCTAGATACCAGCAGGAGTTCTAGGACAGGTACCACTTACAGTAATGAACGGAAAAGAATAGGAATGATCTAATCTCGTACGCAACAGCAGAAACTCGAAATGGTTCCGGGAATACGTCGTAATATAGGTACACTACAAATCGACCGGCAAAAAAGTTAAATCTCAAAGTGCTCATGTTCTTCTCTAGATACCAGCAGGAGTTCTAGGACAGGTACCGCTTACAGTAATGAACGGAAAAGAATAGGAATGATCTAATCTCGTACGCAACAGCAGAAACTCGAAATGGTTCCGAAGAGTTATTTCTCTTGTTGCGCTAAAGCTTGTGATACTCCACCCAATATTCAGATGAAAATTAATATCTGTTTGTGTTTTTACCTTTTTTAATATATGGTAACTTATCAAATTAAAAAAATATGAGAAATGGCTGTAATGATTTATGTAATAATCACTGCATTGAGGTGAAATCTTAAAGTTGGGCTTTTTCAAATTACAGCTCAATTCACGAAAGGTCAAAAGATATCCAGAAAATATTATCGTTGTAATTGATTGGGGTTACCGAAAATGAAATCAATTTCCGCTTGAGGGAAGAGCTTAGAAATGAAGTATAAAATTTATCAGCAAATTAAGACAGCAGTGATCGCTTTCTCCATTAGCTTTATATTTTGAATCACGTCGAACGCTTCGTAGTTTTAAAACAAAATGAGAAAAAAAATATTCAGTACACGTACCTCGTTCAGAATAAAAGCTTCCAACGGAAAATTCCCGGTTGAAAAGGGGGGAAATACGGCATCTGAATTGCGTATGATCAAAACGAGATATGAATAACGATACTGCGGGCTTTCATGTTTGTTGCTAACTTCGTCCATGAGATGTCAATGTGAATTTTCCACCCTCTTTGTTTTTACCAAAATATTACATGAGTTACTTAAATTCATCATTCCAGCGTCTGCTTTATTTATGATATGAAAGCGTCTGTAAATGAAATCTGCTTAGAGTGTTCTTAGTAAGAACTGGTGTTATTTCTCTTCAACGCAAATCTCACTATTTTCTCATTATTAAATATCAAGACGTGAATGAAATATAAAAAGTTGCATAAACTTTTTCTTACAAATGACTTTTGATGTATCTGAAAATTTTATACATATTTATTTACATTACTTATTAAAACAAACTTAATACTGAGCTGTCCACATTTTATGATTTATCTAACTCTTTCTTTTTCATAATTGACACACATTGAGATGAAAGGGTGAGCAAAACTAACTCTTTATTTGTTCGTAAATTGAAAATACTTTCTACGTTCTCGGGAACTGTTTTCGTGTGATTGATTTTTGTACAGCGTTCGTTTTTCTTTTGTAGTTTTATTAAAACATAAAAGTTTCTAATAAGTGAGACCTTTGTTAATGTTAATGCTGTAGTCCAACCTTGTTTTCACTAATGATCCAGTAATGGACAAACTTCATTTGTTTCGGGGGTTTTGGAGTGTTCCCAAAAGATGTTTCGATACTTTGAGCAAATTACGTTTCCCGAATTTTCTTTCCTATTTTGTGATTTATTCTTGGTAAGTGTAAAAAAGAAATTCCTGAGTTTTCTAATTTAGCTGCCGGGTGGCTTAAGCTATTATTTGCTTTAGTGATCGTTAGTACTGATTTAAGTTTTACGCAAGATATCTTTACATTATCCTTTAAGTGTATATATCTTCTGTATACAAAAGTCATATTTACGAATATTTTGCATACATTCCAGTTATTGACTAACTCTTTCATAGCTTATCATTACATGTTTTATTCTTAATCGAAGGTTATCTAAAAATTACAAGAAGTATGAATTTTTTCTTTATAAATAATTAAAATATACAGAGTGTTTCAAAAAGAATCATCTCATTTAAAAAAATCATAGCTATTCATCTTTTAATCCGTTTTGATCGAATAATGTATAGGCAGAAACAGGGAAATCTCGAGTTTCACACAGTTGCCAACAAGTAGCGCTAACGCTCTTCCTTCGCCCGCCACTTCAGTGCTTGTACAGATGGCGACTGCACAACAGAAATCATTTTGTGTTCTACGTTTGCGAAGTGTGAGTCCGTAACAACTGTTTAGCGTGATTTTCGTCGAAAAAAGCCTGGTAGATTGAAGTTCCTACCTCTCAGAGCATTAGGCGATGGTATAAACAATTCCAAGACACGGGTTGTCTGTGTACGCATAACAGCCGTGGAAGAAATGTATGCAGACATGCTCGTAAAAGTTTGGGACGAATTTTCCTAACGTATAGACATATGTCATGCATCCAAAGGTGGGCATATTAAGCACCTTTAATTTAGTTTGTAAAAATACTTTATGAATAGCCATGTAATATAAAATTAATTTTAAGTTTCTGTGTTCAATATTTTTTATATTATAGTCATTTCACATCGGGTGATTCTTTTTTAAACACCCTGTATATTAAAAACATTATAACTAGTTTCGTACCTTACATAAAGGGCTTCTCTGAAAAGATCTGAAAATTTATCTGTTTTGTTTGTTTGTTTGTTTGTTTTGTGCTCTTCACTTCCTTTTATTTCCGTTTTCTTTTGTCACGCAGATAAGTCCATTGCATTAAATTAATGGAGATGGAAAAACTTTGTTTTGGAGTAATGACTTTTTTAATGGAGTAACCGAAGAAATAACTTGCTGCTAAAAAGTTTGTTTTACCTTATAACCACTACATTTCTTTCAACATTGCAATTTTCGGTGTTACCGAAAAACCCATGATTTTCACCAAAAGTTCATGGTCGGGTCGCATTTAAGTGGCTTATATGTCGCTTGGCCCCGTAATGATTAAAATCCTTTAGATTGGGAGACATCTGGCGGAACTTCTTTGACAATGGCAAATTTTTACATCTTCTGTTTATTATGAATGTAAATTTTGTAAAGTTTGCTTATTTGATGTTGCAATTGTTTTTTTTTTGTTTGTTTGTTTCATATTATAATATGCTGTAAAATATAGAGCTTTTCCTTTTTAAAATAATTATGCTAAACTCGTCTCATTTCATTGAACACATATGCATTGAATATAAATTTGATGAAGGTGTAATCAGTCTAGTTTTAACTGATAGCTATAAATAGACACTGAATTTGCATTTGCGGTGAACTTATTTTTACACTATATTTTCAAGGTTTTACTTGCGCATTAATTTATCACCTTTTCTGTCGTAATAAATACTCCTTTTTAAGTGTTACTAGAGATTTGCTTATTCCTTCTAATTCTAGTTTACTTACTTTTTATAAGCCCTCGTTAAATGTTTTAGTTTTGAAAACATTTCATGTACCCCATGTATGTAATTACATTATGAAAATGTTGTATGACAGAATATACATTAATAGCTTGAATGCGTACAAGAATTCTCAAAGTTAAAAGTATCACAGCGTAAATTTTATATTGTTCTTGCAAAAATTCTGTACGATGATCAAATGGCTAGTGCGCTGGCATTAGGTACCAGACTCTGTGGGTTCGAATCCCACTGTTGGCATGGACGCAGTATATCCCGGTCTAATTAGCACGCGTGTAGTAAAAAAAAAAAATGACCGTTGCGTTCTTGACCAAATCTAACCAAACCTTCAAAGGTTCTTTATACAGGTACAAAAGTAATGTAATAATTTTATATTCTCTCTCAAATGCAAACTGATCTGTTCATCTGAGTTAATTTCTAAGTGAAGAAGATATGTTTTTCAGTGGTACTACCTTTTGTTTCTCAGCGGCATTAAATTGTATCTAATTCTCTTTTAGTAATTAATTTACGTTTAGTAATCATTAGACATTCTTATTCTTATAAGGTTTCGTTTTCTTTTAGTAATTAATTAACGTTTAGTAATCTACGGTTCGTCATGACTAGGTATTAAGCTACGTTTCAGAACTTTAATTTTCGGAGTAAATTACTGTCAGCTGTGGACATTCTCGTGGTTAAGAGTGCATGACTTCTGCGGAGGCGAAAAATCCTCGAACTTCATCCCCAATGTTAAATAATAGAACTGTCGACTGTTGTAGCACGTTCAAAAAGTAAAAATCCTACACTGCACTACCACAGTATGTTCTATACATTAAAATTTCAATGTCAACAAAAGTAAAATCTAAGACACACGTGCGCTAAATGAGAGCGAGGAAATGAGAACACGTGCAGGATCTGATAATGGTCTTGCATACGAGGAATTTAAATGACGGTATAATAACTAAAGTTTATAAAACCCGCTCGTACCATACAGTGAATCCCACGCAGAGCTGTTTCATAACTATAAATATTTCAGTATTGCAGTAAGTTGCAAAACTCAATATTTTTCTGTTTACGAGTAATCATTGATGACTTACTCGTGTTTAATTAAATAGAGGGGGAGTGCTGGAGAAGTTTCTTCTCTAAAATAAAACTAAACTACACTCATGGCGCAACAGTCCGCTGTGGACCAAGGCCGGAGGTGCCCATCTCTGCTTTCTTGAACGTGGGCTTGTGTTGCCATACAGCATAAGTCTCGCTCAGATGGTCAATCTGACGTTGGACCCCCGGAGCTCAGTTCTCAAGCATGCTTGGTCCTCATTTTATCGACCCACTCAAGGAATGAAAGGCTAAGTCGACTTTGCCAGTCGTAGGATCGAGCCCTTGACCTGTGGTGTGGCAGATTGACGCTTTTAACCTCTACACCACCGAGCGTCGTAGTTTCTTCTCTATTTTAAACCATTCTAAACCGACGTTCTCGAGCACTACTTTTGTCTTTCCCTCCCACAGGGCCGAACCGTGGCCAGATGGCTAGGGCGATGGCTTTTGGTACCAGATTCTGTGGGTTCGAGTCCCATTATAGGCACGGTTCTTTGTCGGAATCGGCTTTAAGCAGTATTTCCTGGTCTAATTAGCCCTCCTGTATCAAAATTTGACCGTATCGCTATCAACCAAGTCAATTCTTCCACAGGTCTACATTGACCTATATGCTCTAGTCGTTTCAAGAAAAAGAGTTTAAAAAAATGTAGTGTAAGTTATTAATGAGTTAAAAGTTTTGAATGTTTCGAAGTAACAATTTCAGTTACTCTCGATACCCGTTGCGGATTTTTTAAAGTGGATATATTTGGTGCATTTATTTTTATATGTGTATGTGTATATATATTTTTTATTTTTTGATCATACCGAGTACATAATGAAATATGTGTTAACAAAAGTTTTCATGCTTCCAAAATCTTACTCTGTATTTTTGTTCAATTCTAGCTCCCAGTAAGCTTCAGCTCCCAAAGCCTGAAAATGAACTGATGTTTGGTCTTGCGCCGGTTGCGGTCAGGGAAGAGGATCCCGATGATGGTTACTGTGAGCATGTTTTAATCCAGCCTGCTACCATTAGTCAAGTGGATCCAGACTTGTTGCATTCTCAGATCGCCCTGCTCCCCGGTAAATCTATATTCCATATTTTAAAAGCATTTTAGATTATAATAAGTGCTAGACTTGATGGAGTTGAATGAACAATATGCTTTTTCGGTGGATAACTTGTTAAATACACGTGAAATTATGAAATTATCTATACTTATATATAAAGAGAGAGAGCGATTTTGTACGTGGAGGGTAATCTTCAGAACCACTGTACCTATTTGAAAAATTCTTTCACTGTTTGAAAGGTACAGTATTACAGATGGACATAGGCTATATATTATGTATATATAATCAGTAGAAATAAAGTCAGGGGCTTAATCCTGACAATCTCCATTGTTACCGCTACTGTCCTCTACCGCTTTTTATGCCGAAGTCTTCAACGATCCTTTGCGTGGTGCTATCTATACTTATATAAAGAGAGAGAGCGATTTTGCACGTGGAGGGTAATCTTCAGAACCACTGTACCTATTTGAAAAATTCTTTCACTGTTTGAAAGGTACATTATTCCAGATGGACATAGGCTATATATTATGTATATCTGATCAGTAGAAATAAAGTTAGGGGCTTAATCCTAACAATCTCCATTGTTTCCGCTACTGTCTTCTACCGCTTTTTGTTCCGAAGGTTTCAACGATCCTTAGCGTGGTGCTATCGCGGTGGGCTTCTGTTCTGACGCTAGTTCATTCTGTTCTGACGCTTCTGTTCGAACCTGGCGGTTCTCCGGCACGACTTTTTCTTTCAAAAAAATTATTTTAATTATTAACTAACGTAAAATTAATTTAAGGTATTATTTAGGTTATTATTAAGGTAAAAAAAGATTTACAATTTATTGGCTATCAACTGGAAATTTATTGGTATAATAATTTGTTCAACCCGGACAAAGTCGGGACAGGCCGCTAGTAATCATATAAATGTGTTTTCGCGGATGTCTGGATTACCGCGATATAACTTAAACAGAAATTTAATTTACTCTCTGTGTATAAGTTTGTAATAAAATTTATAAAATATGTAATAAAAGTATGAAACTACATAATTGAAGGTTATTCAAAAGCTGAGTAGCCTATAGAGATAAAAATATATTTCAGAATTTTCAGTTTAATTCGTTCTATTCGGTAGAGTACATTTAGTATTGCTTCATGTGTTTGAGATTACTATTCAGTACTTAGTATTGAAATATTAACTATACTGGATATATATATATATATATATATATATATATATATATATATATATATATATATATATATATATATATATATAATCTATGGCTTGGTATCAGAAGTGCCCAAGTCATTTTTTTTTTCAAAAATGACTTGGGCACTTGGGAAAAATATTTTCAATGTAAGAAGTAACAAGTCTGTACAATGGTTTAGTAAACACTTTTAAACCATCGGACAGACTTGGGTACATCTTACATTGAAAATAATATTTTTTAAACAGGCATAAGCAAACAGTCATTTTTGAAAAAATTCACTTAGGCATTTCTTGTACCAAACAGATATATGACTGAGGGAAATTTTATTTCTTCTGCGTTTTTTCCCTTCTGTTGATAAATGCAGTCACTTGTTACAACTCTAGGTTTTTCAATGATTTTGTAGGATGTAGCGTAAAAAAGACTCACTTCCGCTTAAGTAAAAACAAACGCCTATGCCTACCCTGTAATTCTAAATTGCATACACTGGTTCCGAAAACTAGAACCCTCGCTATTCGTCCATCCTCCCAGCTCTTTTGAAGGAATCATTTGTGCGACTCTATTATTGTAGTTCTAATCCTGTTTTCATTCATGAATTTTCATGAATGAAAACAGGACATGTTTGGAAACTTACACCTATTCATGAAACGGTTGACAAAAATAATTGTTATAATAATATTAAAGATAAAGGCGATGAATCTGCTGAAAATTGGATAGATGGTAGACTACGTGTAATAACCACTGATCCTCAAGGCAAGTATGATGATTGGTTTGGTCTGTTTAAATCGGAAAATTAATGTTCTTTTGTGAATCTCACTTTTGTAAAACTCTAAAGTATACTTTTGTGATAGGGTAGGTGTCCCAAATATCGCCTACTCTAACCTTTTTTCGATATTTCATCCACTTTTTAGTTTCTGATTAGTCTGGAAACTCAAAGAACATCCCTAAGAACTATTTCCTTTGGTATCCTGAGATCAACCAGCTCCAAAACCAATGCCAGTTTAAGTCATGTAGCTAAATTGGAAAAACTGAAATTTCCAGTGAACTCCAGAGCGGTTCCTAATATCGCCTACCAGGTGAAATTAGGAGCACCTGTTAAAAGGCGTTGCTAGCAAAGTCTCTGTTTAATGCACTTTCATATGGTATAAGCAAAATTAGAATTTGATGCATCTACCTGGTCATTCAATGGATTCTGATTCTTTGGAGCCAAAGTTACGAAGACAACAACCAAAACAACTTCAGACGCCATATAGTTTCTATTGTCAGTGATAAGAGCGCTGTCGCTATCGCCGCTGTTAGTACAAACCCAGAACTAAGAATTTACTGCATTTTCTCATACATAGCGCGAATCATACTTTAGAAACACGAGTAGGCGATGTTAGGCACAGGGGCGATATTTGGGCACTCCCCCTACATACCATATCAAACATTTTTAAACACAGGAAATTGTATTTAAAAAAATCCTAACTTAAAAACATAAAATAGCAATAAATTGCATCATTCTGTTTTATCATTACATAAGCTATACAAACAGTTTGACAAAATAAAAGGTTGGGCTCTTAAAAAAACTTCGAGCAGTTTTTTCATACATAAGATATCAAAAGCAAAAGAATAAATAAATAACATAAAACCTAGGCAGGCCGATATCAACTAGGAAAATAATTATAGTGCTAATGGCGTTTCAAGTTTCATTAGCAAAACATATCATTCCTTGTAACCTACTATCCAATTTCCTCTAATAATTATCTTTTGCCGTAAATACTTTTCCTTTGAATATTGTATATCGTTCTGGAAAAATATTCAGTCCGATGTCGATTATAAAATTCATGCTGCCGGTTTTCTGTTTAGTAGAAAGATTCTGAATTCGAACATTGAACTTCAATTCCGAAAACCTGTCGCTGTAAATCATGGAAGAGCCATAAAACCAGTAACGGTTGGGTACTCTCTCGAAGCTAAATTATGACTTATGTTTGCGTATTTTTTTTTCAGATTGTACTTTGAAATTTATCGTAATTTAGGCTGCGAATTTACCTGGATTTCTTGGAAAGTGTTTGTGGTGGCATTCCTATCAAATGGAGTACAAAACGACTCCGGGAAAAAAACTATTTTTGGTCCGAATAATTTCGCTGGGATCTCTTAATGACCCCTTTTGTTGGGCTAGCATGTTTCATATCCTGATACTGTACAAATTAATAAAAGGCTTTTGCACTTTGACTGTAAATATAACATTTTCAAGTTACCATATTTTTAGACCATAAGACGTAACTTTTTACATAAAAAAAATCAACTTAAAATTGGGGTGCGTATTGTGATCCGAAGATTACATTAAAACAAAATGAATATTTTAAAACAAATATTATATATATTTATTATATACTAGTTGATACCCGTCAAAACATGACAGCTAGATAGTAAATAAATGTACTAATACACAAATTATACTCAACACATTGTTACCAAATGTTGAAAATCATAATAATGCGCAGAAACGAATTAATGTGTTTATGCGGCCTCGTGCTTAGTGAATATCTAAAGCCAGATTTAAAAATGTCACTGAGCATGCGCAAAAAGCAATTTTTTTTAAAATTGTAAATTATCGCTAATTAAACAGCGTGAAATAAACACTATCCATGAGGTTTAATCTTATATTTCACAAACATAATTATCATAAAAGTAAAAATGGCAGAGCGAGATCTAGAGACTCCTCGGAATAAACGTGTTTATCATTAAAAAATACCACTGAGCATGCGCAGAAATCAATTTTTAATTGTAATTTATCGCTAATTAATAGAAATTCAGGTTACAAAAACCAAATTTGACAAATCTACAGATTACAATCTTTCGTTTAAAACCAAAATGAAGTCAATCGATGCAGTAGTTATCGCTCACGGACTGCCCAAAAAGTCGGCTTAGCTACTTAAATATATAGATATTATTTATTATATTTATTATATATATTTTTTATTTTATTTAGTTAGAAATCGAAAATATTTTTATATACCTTACAAAATATTCTTTTCTAAAAATCCTCCCATAAATTTGAGGTGCATGTTATAGTCCGAAAAATATGGTACCTAATGGATACCAAATATTGTTTTGAATATATTTTATTTGAAATATTAAGTGTGATGGGCCATTTCCATTTCAAAATCTCAGTGATACTCAAATATTGAGTTTGTTTATCTGTAAATCAGTGCAACAGAATTTGTTCGCAATAACGGTATGTGTCTCAGAATACGCTGCATTTAAAAATAGTTGAAATACTAAGCAGAATTAAGTTCCATTGAACAGTTATTAAATTTAATAGGTTTTTTTAAGGAATCTGCTGATGATTAGCAACCAATTGGAGGAATCTTTTAGGGTTTGCAGTAATTTTTGATGAATATCCGAAAAACAAATATATCATCTGTTTATTGACCATCTTAAAACAAATATATAAAATCCTAAAGTTGTCGAATTTTAGAGTGGTAAACCATCCCAAAATGTGGATTAAATACAAGAACGTTAACTATACGGAATTACAGCTAAATTTAGTCGTCTTTCTTCTCATAGTCGTTACACGAAAGATAGGCTCATTATAAATTTCATATCTGCCATATGTTGCCCGGAAGAGGTATCATTTTTTATGGCTTTTATATTTCATTCGCAGAAAAATGGCTCTGATCCGAGGACAAAAAAAAATAATCAAATATTTGCGATGATAGAAAAATTAAACAAAAAATTTCGTCAAAGACTCTGTTGAACTCAAAGTGTGTGACTTCTCAAAATAAATAAAGCGTAATTAATTCGGATTCTTGAATTTCATTAATTTGAACAAATTGAGTTATTTAATAACTAACCCAGAGGAAAACTTAACTTCGTTATTGTGAAATATTGCAATTAGTTTGGATTATTCCAATGCACCAGGCAAGGCCCGACGTAGCAATTAATGCCTTCCGTGATTGAATAGCTCTTCGTGAACAAGCTGCCACCACAGTTTTGGCCGAGCAACCCCAGGGTTGGCATCTGGTGGACTCGTACCTCCTTCCACCCTCTCTGACATCATAAAAGAATTTCCCGATCTACAGATTTAACGTGCCCATATTCGACCTAGACGTGAAGATATTTCATGGCGTCGTCAGGATTCGAACCGAACACCCCGATCTGAAGCCCAACGAGCTACCACTAGGCTTACCTTGAGCCCTAATTTGGATTATTTATATCCTGTGAATAACAGGCGACCAAACAATTTCCGGGATCTGTACAACAATTTTCAGCAGAACTCGTTTATTCTCTAGATTTTCATTAACGAAGCTGTAAAACTTATTCTATCTACAACTATACTGCTAAGTAAATAATTTGCTTGAGAATGGATTTCTTTTCTTAATAAATTCTTTCATTCGCTTCAAAAACAAAGAGTGTAGAAAATGCTTTGTTTCGGCGATTTCCACTTAAGATACCCCAAAAAAGGGCTGTATTTACTTTCCCAGTTTCAAGGTAGCCGTTATTTGTCAGGCCATTCTTTTTCCAAGCAGCTTTTCTGAGCGCTGGGCAAACAAAAATCTCGCATAATCCTTTACATCTGTTTCGTCTGCGCAAACGGATGTCAATTAAGAGAGAAAAAAAAATAAAATCCTTTTCGTGTTTCCCCAAAATATTTGAATAAGATATATATTTACATTTTGATGCAAATTTAAATTTTTTTTTCTTTCGGAGATGTGAAGAATGCCAAGTGCAAATCGAATGAGTTTTTTTTTTTGTTGGTTGTGGTTATAATTTTGCAGTAAATTAATATTTTAATCAGCTAGTAAAATTAAGATGCATGATTTTTTTTTTTATGTTGCAATATATCAAAATGTTTTCTCTATTCTATGTGTTAAATTTTCTATTACTTAATATAGTTAATTACTGATGTTATCATGACCGTGTACACGTGTTTAATGCAAATGGAAAAGTAATGAGAAAACATGAGTGATCGACATAATACTTTAAAAAGGAAAATTTTTCGATAAAATTTGCGCTTAAAAACTCAAGCGTAATTAGCAAATAAGACCTAGGTGTTGTTTAATGTACTTTTAATGAATATTAAACATATGATTAGAATTTAGATATAATGAACTATACAACGAAAATAGGAAATTAAAAGTAAATATATGTTCTCGAATAAGATTTTATAATAAATTAATATTAATTTTCTTAATGATTTGCCGAAGGGGAATTTCGTCGTCTAAGCAATTTCGTGCACAATATTAAACAAAATTAATTAGTTTTAAGTGCAAGTATGTTTCACATTCAGCTTTAGTTTCCATGAATGAGCATGCAATTTTTTTTCTTTAAAAGTAATCATAGCACTCAAAATATTTTTATTGAGGATTTTTAACTTCACCTTTTAATAATAACCATTGAAATTTGTAATATCCCTTCCTTGGAAAAGAAATTCAGAAGATGTGTGTACTGCAGCATTCTCGATTATTGTACAGTAGAGTCCCGATAATCCGAACTTCGGTAATCCGAAAGTCCGCTTAATCCGAAACTAAAAGTCAAAAAGAACAAAGGTTACAATAAAACCACAGTGATACTAAATAATATAAAGTAAGTTTCAGAAGAAAATCAGAAGAAAATTAAAAGTTAAACAATGTACTGAACTAATTATTACTGGACTACATTGCTTTGAAAAAATCTGCTAAATTTTTTTGCCGAAGAGAAGATACCCTCTGCTCGCTGTCACCGTCTGCTCCACCTTCACTCTCATCTGACACATTGGCAGGTTCTTTCAAAACCATTTCAACAATCTACTGATCGTCCAAAATCTTACACTCTACTGAACGAACAACTTACACTCTATTGTACTGTACTAGGCAGCGTTCCGCTCTCTTATCACCCATTTCGTCCGGAGAAATGGTTATGTTTAGACAGACCTTATAAAATAAACTGTGTAATCACACGTGATATGTAATATTTATGTAATCACGCTTTATTATGCAATTTAAGTATATTTTAAGAATGATTTCGTTTAATCCGAAAAATTCGTTAATCCGAAAAGGGTTCTACTGGGACTCTATCGGGACTCTACTGTACATACGCCCTTACATTACAGCATCACGTTTGGCAGTCGAGACAAAATTCAAAAAGGAGACCTTTTTCTGCAACATTAAGGGTGTCGAGGCCTTTCGGGGCCTAATTAGTGACCCGCAGTCTGTCTGTGTTTATTGATCGCGCTCTCGATTGGGGATCAAACTGAACTAGTAGAATGAAACTTCACTTGCAGTTAGAAAATTCTTGTAAAGAAAGTTTAAATGATTATGGTAAACACTTTCAAGATGATTATTATATATATAATAGCCGTTGTCTCTGTATAACACTTCCGGGCTGTACTCATCTTTCAATTGAAGCCCTCAGTAAACAAACAGCCGGTTAGGTTTAATTTCAATTTCAGATGTGGATCAGAATTTTTTCTTACCTAAAAACTAATAGCTTCTCCATCAAATCACCTTTGTTCAGCCTATTTTTCTATAAAACATTCAGAACTAAAAAAAGTCGGATGCTTTTAGCTGTATATTTAACAGTTTTTAAAAATCTGTTTACTTTTGCGATGAATTTTGAAAGTAAACAAACTTGAATGTGAATGAATCAAGTAGCTCAAGTATTCATATCGCGTAGTAATCTGTAAAAAACTGGATGGCAGTCTACTACTCCAATCGCATGAAAAACTAAATAAATAAAAAATAATGAAAGGGTTTGCTTTCACACGGTGTGGATTAAAAGCAATATTGTTAGATAATTCGGGATATTTTTTAACTTTCATATACTTTTTCCATTATGACGTCATTATTAGCATTATGACGTCAAAATGACGGGTTACCTTCTAGTTAGTAAATATCAATATAGAAAAAAGGTACAGTTGAACCCCGTTATAACGAACTTTAAGGTACCAAAGGTTTTGTTCGCTATATCCGAACCGTTAAGAAAAATGCCAGAGTTCACAAAATGTATAACTCACTTGTTGCAATTTGTATTCAATAATGATGTATCAAAAAATGACAAAATCTATTAAAAATTATCATTAGTGAATTAAATCGATTAAAATCGATTACAATAAACTGACACAATACTAATTAAATTACGTACAATAGGAAAACGGCGGGACCAAAATTTTCGTTCGTTATATCCGTTAGTTCGTTATATACCGGGTTCGCTATAACGGGGTTCGACTGTTTTTACATTCCAAAATAGGAAGAGTTTTTCATAAACTATTTAATTTGCTTAAAAATCTATACAGCAATTTTGTACATGGTATTTTTATGTGTATGGTTGAACTCGAGTTAGTCCGGATGACAGTTTGTCAAATAAGTTGTGTGTTTCTGGTAGAGAAAATTTATCTTTGTGCTCTTTAATCTAGTTTTGTCCATTTTAAAAATAAATCCGTGTATAATTATCAGAAAAAAAATCAGATTTTAATTAAAATTTCACTTGAATGTACAATATGCGTTGAATTTTGTTTTTAGATTAATTAGGTTTTATAATCCATTCGGCACAAAAACAATATCAGTAGTAGAAACAAGATAAATATAGAGATATCGGCCTCATAATGCGAAAACTTCTTGCAGTATTTTAAATTTGAGTAATTTAGAATCATATCACAATGCGATAGAGTTTACATCAAAAACCCTATAACCTTATGATGCAATGCAAAAAAAAAAATGGTAATCGTATTTAATCGTAGGTTATAAAAACGGTTTTGAAGTAACGGAGAGAAAATCTGTGGGCATTTATCTTAATTATTTATCAGAGTTATCCTAACTAATTATCAGAGTCTGACATATCAAGAAACATTTTTAAAACTATTTTTTAAAAATCACAACCATGTTTAAACGTTTTGTAAATTTCTTTTCTTTTTTTAATGTTCTCTGACAAATCTTAAAGATTCGATCATACGATATGTTGATCATGAAAACCTCTTGTTCCTCAACCTTCAGATTGCAAAGCATAATGTAACGGTTGGCGAATTTTTCACACAAAGGACGTTATATGATATTTGAATTCCTTTACACTCTTCTGTCTATGAACTTGCTAATTCAGACTGATCAGAATTTGGCGTTGTGTCTATCGAGGGATTTTGGCATGTTAATAATGCTTACACATAGGATTCTCGTTTGAGAAGTTCCTGTCAGGTCTGCAAAATCCCACGTTCACCAGAGTAGAGTTTCCCAGATTAACACTTGCTGGCATCATGTTAAGTATTTTCGTGAAAAATAATGATAGACATACTATACCAGGCTTGCACAACATACGACCCGCGGACTACATGCGACCCGCCAGCAGTCACTCTGTGACCCGCGGAGCCTTTTGTGAGGTCACGTAGTATTTTAAATCTAGAAAATACGGTACATTATTTTTTATATTTATAATATCTCAAAGGGAATATATAAGCAACGAATATAAATATTTATTTAATTAAAATAATCAGTAATTTACTTTTTGTTTGATAATATATCATTCGAATTCCCATCTATCATATTTTCTTGCAGCCAGCGGAAGCTCTCCCTAAAGTAATAGGGCCTCCATCCCATTTCGAATTGTGCAGGCCTGCACTATACAGATCATAATTGTCACAACGGAGGAAAGGATATTAAAAGGATGTCATAAAATGTATAAAAGAAGAATCTATTAAAGATGATATGAATGCAACAAATGAATGTGTTCATTAAAATTGGTCAAATCTTTGGGTTGTTCAGGATGTACTGTTAGCACTTCTACAAGTACTGTTGAATTTATAATAATGTATTTTTCCTTCTCTAAGCTTTTGACGCTGTTTGCAGTTATTTCGAACCATATGCTTCTTTTGCATTCAAACCTGTATCTATTCTTCCACGGCAAAAAAAAGAGAGAAAAATACTCAGAAAATCCGAAATGAATTAGTTTTTTACTTGATCTGCGAATCATGGGAAAAGTACAATCGCATAAATTTTCGCGCAATTGAATAGATAAAGTTTTTATGTTTAAGGCCTTACTAGTTTCATATAATCTGAAAATTATACCTGTGTGTTTCTCTAGCTTTCAAATCTTTATTGTTCATTGTGAAATGTGCGCTCCTGCTTACACAATGAGCACGAAAAATCGATTTTTGTCGCCTTCAGTTTCTTAGAATTCAGTCGTTATTTCCAAAAGAATATTATAATTGCGTTCGTCACTGCTCTCGGTGGCTTGTATATTAGCATTTGTTTTTGTTTGATTGCTTAGCTTGGGACTCAGTCTGCCATTCTGCCTTCATGAATAAAATATCGTGAACTTGCGCCGGAATATTCTAGAAAATGGCTTAAGATGACGTCGCTTCATTGCTTTTATTTTTCTCTGTCTAAATTATTCCTTTATCTTTTAGAATCCTTGAGGGAGTGTAATTTTCTGTTACGCTTTGTTACGGGGAGGTTATATGCTTCTTTAATTACTTATATGCATTTAAACATTGCATTTACATCTGAAAGAATAAGTGTGCAGTCGCACGGCGCGATGAGCATCTGCCTCACGGAAGTTGTTAAATATATGAAAAAATTGTAAACAGTGTTTTCCTTCCTTTAAATATTCTCGAACATTAACCAATAATGATTATCTGTTTGCATTTGCGATTGTATAAAACAATAGTTTTAATTTCGGTTAATCCATTTGTTTCATTTCTGACGTCTTTATTGTTGAGGCTATTCCGTCAGAAACTCAAAATTTCTTAGGGCTGCTGTGTATTAACCCTATTGGATTCGCTCACCTCATTGTTAATCTATGGAGAAAATGTGTCTACTATTTACAGCTACATAAATGCTGATAATCCAATAAAAATAGTATTTTCAGATAGCCTGAACTTTTCTTCACCTTGCAACAGGATTCATTTTCTAAATTTCGTACACGAAAGGAATTTATGAGCGTTTAAAACACACTGTACCAGATTTTACTCCGAATGATTTAAATTTTTAAATATTATTTTAGTTTCTTTTAAACGAAAAATTCCCCAAGGTGTAAAATTTCTTTCTCTATTAAGGAGTACAATTTAAAAAAAATCTTTCAATGCAAGTCGACAATCCTTGAACACGTTTTCTCCATAGGTTAACATTAAGGTGGGCGAATCCAATAGGGTAAGTACACAGCAGCCTTAAAGCTTTAGTGTACGGATTTTTCCACATTAGCGAAACATTATAGATCAGAACATTATCTTATCATTTTCTGATAATTTAAAGGGAAATATTAAATCTGCCAATCAGCTTCTATACGCAGATGTTAAACCCCACCAATGGAAAAATGTTAAAATGGACAATCAATAAGCACTATCAGCTAAGAAATCCACAACTTAATGTTTTTTAGAAAACTAATATGATTATCTGATGTATTTTAGAACCACTAATTCTTATCGAAAACATACAGTAACTACTTATTTACGATTACAAAATTTACATTGTCGTTTACGAAAATCAGTAGGGGAATCGTAAACTTACCTCAACAGCATCGTTTTTCCTGAAACTAATATTAAATATCTGTTCATTAATTTTCTTCCGTTGTGCATTAATTTCAAACAATTTAAAAAAAGAATACTCTCGAAACCGAGTTGGAAAATATTCAGTGTTTTCTTTTTTGAGTAGGTGTGTTTTTTTCCATATTTGAGCGTTGTTTTTAATGGCACTGGAACTTGTGTAAGTAGACTATCCAAATACTTGTTGTCAAAGTCTGTAGGGTCTAAGCACATTTGCCTAAGTGTAATATGTTATTTCGGTTTGAACCCATGTTTAGACAATTTATGTCTGTTTCATGTATACTTTGTAATCAAAAATTTCTTAATGAATGCAATATTTTAGTAATTTTGAGCATAAAAATGCATGAGCTCACTGAAGTATCTGGAAAACAGCCCATGATGACAACTCCGGTCGTTTACCTTGTTCCTAAAATATACCATAAATCATCATCCCCAATTCTAAATCGTCTTTCAGAATTGCATTCTTCTGATAATTAATCATTTTTCTCGCATTTATTCACTTAATAGGTTCCGGAAAGAAGAAAATATAATGTCAATACAATAACACTAGTTGAGTTTAGGTGTGGAATTTACCCCTTTCGAACTTCATGTCGAGGCTGGTAAAAAAAAAAAAAAAAAAAAAATCTGATTTTGGGACTTTTGGATAAGGAATACCAAACCAATACTTCGTTTTCGTTTTACCTGTGTCTATGGTAATAGAATCTTTATTAAAAATTAGTTAGTGCTTTTGCATAATTGAGAACGGGTGCTTTAAAAAATAATAGATTTACTAAAAATGCTTCATCGACTAAAGCATTCTTTCTCGGTGAACAGAGAGAAATTTTGCATTTAAACAGAAATCTTGTTTTCATCGTTGACAATATTTATTAATTACATTGTTTCATTGAAGCGCTGTTTTTAAAAAATTAATTATTAGGTGTTTTACACCCTGTAAAATATACATGTAACATTAAAATCGTCTGCCTAAGCATTTATTATTTTAGAATATTTCTTAAAAACATGAATAAAATCTTTTCCAGAATTAAATGAAGTATTTTCACCGCAGCACTTGATAGACTGTGACTCTTCCTATCTCCGAAGAATTGCCTTAACCCTTCAGCGGGCGCGCCAATTTTTGGAACACCAGCAGGCGCGCATTGCACAAAGTGCAACGTCTCTTTCAGCGTTGATTATTCCTTTTGTGAAAGATTTTTTTTATCAAATTGAAAATAATGATTCTGCGTTTTAAGACAAGATATAAAATGTTGATAATATTGAGACATATTTATAATTAAAGGCCAAAGAATACAGATACAATCACCTTATTTCAAAACTGTCTGGTTTAATGCATATAAGACATTTTGCGAATCGATTCCTATTATGTCCTAAATCCTAAAAAACAATGAGAATTTCCATCTTCGTGATATGAGGAATACCGTGAATTAGCTGCACATTTGATGTACTACATCAGCTCATAATTTTGTCGTATTGCAATCCAGTATAATCACCGGTTTACCACGGTTAAATCACGACTAACAATGATTGGAAAGGAATACAAGGGCCAGAAAATCAGACCTGCATTATAAAGGGTGTAGCTATAAATAGAAACTGCTTAGAACATTCAAACCTTACTTGTAAAAACAAACCATTCAAAATTACGAAAATGTTGCACTTTGTACACAGGCGCGCCCGTTGAAAGGTTAAAGTAGAAAATTTCTGAACCCTAGGCCTCTAAACTTTAGTTTTCTTAATACAGTTCACCATTTTATACATACTCTCAACAGAAAATAATACGCTACACAGAGCAACAGTATGGTTTATAAATATTAAATAATAGTTTCATCAATGTAAGTTGAACCACCCGGCGATTTGAGAAAGTGTTACTTTCAGTGATTTTCCTCCCATATTTCTCACTTGCTTTTTTATGTCAGCAACGCAAGGTATTGGCCAGTACATATTTTATTGTTTTATTTATTTTTAATTAATTTTTTTGTCGACACTGAAAATTTTTCCTAATGAAAATTCTAATGGTCAGTGCTACTGTTAGACTGTCTTTCAGGAGCGGATTTAAGCTCCTTCTCCTGATCCTTTGGCCGTTATTCTACCTTCCGAACTCGTATTTAAGCAATGTGATATGCGGAAGTGTTATATAGATTCAACAGAGTTATTAAAATCTACGAAAAAAAATAATTTTATTTAGTACAGAGTTGTATTTAATAAACATCTAAATACATGTTCTGGACTGCTTTTCGTTCTCTCTTTCGCTCTCGCTCTCTACCTCTCTCTCTCAGTGTTTGTCCACATTTTTTGAACGTTACTTTACGGGGTAAATGGAATATTTTTTTTTTCCTTTAAAAATTCCACTCACACTTTTTTTTTAGTTTGTCGACATTACATTTTCAGTTGTATGTGCGTCGTCCTAAATTCCTTGCAGTAAGCTGCCAAACTATGAAAAAAAATTCTTTCGCTGTTTAAGCCGCACTTGCGAATAATCAAGTCCAAACGTTGAGGTTCAAATGTATATGATTGAAATCTCTAAATTGTACGTTTTCGAGCACTCATTTATTTAAATAGATTTTAAAGATCCTATTTTTTTTATATTTACTATGCAAGACCTGTTTCTTCTTTTTTCCCCCGCAACTACTATTACTTTGTCCCTAAATAATCACCAAGCGCGACCGTCTTATCTCTTCTTGACTTCTCTCCAAAATCGATTTCTGACACCCATAGGTATTTACCTCTATCTGGGTGTCCGGTGCTCAGTCTCTAGGCAATATTGACTTTTCCATCGGAAACTCTTGGGTGTAGGATGTCTTTATTTGTGGTTCGCATTCTTCTCGTCGAAAATGTTTATTACGCCGCGGGCACTCATTGAAAATGTTTGCGCATTAAAGAAACGTTTTTTTTTTTTCACCTTGATGCTCTACGTGAGTGGGATTTTACATTACCGCATTTGTCTCTGATGTGAATATTGAACGCCTTTTCTTATCTAGGGTTTTAGTTTTAAATTTCTGTTAAACTGCTGTCAAAAATTGTTTAATCAGTTATTTTTCATGACGAGAATGCCTAAGTAAAGCATAAGGAAAGAAACGAAGTAAGATCTTTTCGTTTCATTTCGTTACATGCGCGAACGCAGTGGGAGGATAATCTGTTTAACCATAGAAAGACTGACCATCCTGTACTATCATCGATTGACTATCTTAACTGAAGGCCTTATTTGAATAGTGGTCCAACTCCTTTCTTCTTCATTTTGAGATACAGAGCCTTAAAGTCTAATGAGTGCTGAGAAATGACTGCTGATTTGTAATGCCCTCTGTTGGCAGCAGAAATAAGGTGTAGGTGTACCAGTTTAAAAATAAGATAGAAATGACTTGTGTGAACATGAAAGTGAGGCTAACTCCATTTTTTTAAAGTGGAGTTGGACCACTATTCAAATAAGACCTTCAACTGATCTGAACATTTTTGCTCTGTCTTTTCCCTTTAAACACCATAATATCCACACAACAAGACTTTGGCAAGTTCCAGCATATTTATTTTCAAAATTGGCGGAGAGTAGGTATACAAGAGGGGCTAGGTTTAGTTCTATAGTGCCTGACATGATTATTTGGCATTATTTATTCCAAATAATACAGTGAGTGTTAGCAATTCCGTTAACATGTCTCGTAACGTAGTGGTGTTTGAACTCGCTATCAGGGCTGTCTTCGCAGCACTCTTCTTTCTGCAAGATGGGGCACCTCCCCACTGTGTTTTCCTGAAGCTATCCTGACAGCTTCTTCCCACAATTTTCGTTCAGATAACATTATAGTAGTGACTTTTAAATGGTACGCTCACCAGATGACACCTAATGCCCCCATTTTGTTTTTGTTTTTTTTTTTTTGGGGGGGGGGAGAGGGATGTTGAGTGAGTAATAAAGATGTTGATGAGGAATTCTTCACAATGAACTAATCGGTAAGAGGTCCTCACGCAAGTATTTATAGACATTAGTGCTATCCGGATTTTTTTATTTTACTTTGCGTTTAATTGATGAGGACATTTTTCAGTAATGTATGCAATGTTGATAGAGGACTATTCGAGTGCCTAAGAGACTAAACACGCACGATGAGTAATTTATAGATACTTTTAGACTTTTGGGGGAAGTTTGAGGTGCATGCAGATGCAAAACACAAGACTTCTTGAGTGAGAAGTCTTACTTTATTGATATAAATAAGACAAATCACTTATCGAAGTAATTCTCGGAACTTATCCTATGTTAACAGACAACGATCAAAACTAGCGAAAACGCAAAAGATCAACCTATAGAAAATGTAATTCATAGAATTGTTGGAACATTTAGCTCTCAGTCATAAAGGGCGGCAAATATAAAGTGTCTAAGCATTTCACGTGTTATTTGAGAAGCTAAAATTTGAATAAATATGTGTCCAATTAAAATGAATCAGTCATATGCAGGCATATGTTTGTCAAAAGCTAATACCTTTTTCACTTCTTTTGTCACCCCATAATTCTTTGAGTGTGTTTAAATATATTTACTTAAAATTCTCATTAGAAACCGCTATGCAGGACTCTTATAATTTATTTTACGAAAGGAATGTGCGCTAGTAACATTATAAACTCGTGACCTCTATTTTCTAGTATAAGTCGTTTGCAATCCGTCAACAATATTAATCATAATTAAAGAAATATTTCAAATCCTTGGTCAACTCGTGGTATATCCGCTCTTAAATTAATAACTGCTGCTTGTGCCAACAGCATGTTTCTTTCTTTTGATTGTAAGATATCATCCTCGTGTTTAATGAATTCCCAGTACTTATTAAGGTAACCATGCATTTCCTCTTGAAAATCAATTTGTATGTCTAAATGGCTATCATATCCATGAATAGCTGACAGAAGTCCATTCATAAGTGATATATTTCTTTCGAGCACAAAATGCATGGTGCGCCTGTTTTATTGCTTTTTGGCCTAGTTTGCTAACATCTTTTATAGTTCATCGTATTAAATTTTTGTTTTCCTTCTAGCCTGATCTACCCTTTATACGTTAGTGCTTGTTTATTGTTGCTTCTGAGAAACGCTTGAAGAAGTTATAAAAATGTTGGCTATAAAGAGCTCGAGTAACTTTTTTTTCTGCCCATTTGAACTTTTATTTCGGCAGTATAAATATATCAGCGTAATATAAAAATAAAAAATTATTTTTTGCTTGTTTTATCAGGATGCGATGCCCAAAAACATCTGTGTCTTAAAAGTTTTATAATAATTGAAGTTGTTAATAGTTTACAGTAAAAATATACTGGTCTGCCCCAACGGGTATTTGATATATTTTTTCTTAATTCGTATATTGTACAAAGACCTTTTGATTAGAATGTCAAGAGTTAAATTATTAACTCACGCTCGCACTCATTTTCTCGTAAATTCTTTTGTCCGAAAGCAGCTTATATAGAGCTGATTTGATAGTGAGCATACCATACGATCGGGATTTATATGAATTTCAACGAGGTATGATAGTTGATGCTCGTGCGATGATTCGTGTCATTTCGGAGATACAGCCAAAGTCTAGATTTTCAACTGCGGCAATTTTAAAGGTGTACCTCGAACAGAAGAATTCCGCTAAAAGATGGAACTTGCTGCAATAAAATGGCCGTCAAAAGACTAAATGATCGTGACTGGCGTCGTCTGTCGACAATCACATCAAGCGAAAGGAGTGCAACATTGGCGCAAAAATTATCGCAATTCAATGCTAGGGGACTCTACTAACATCAGCATTAGGACTGTACAACGCTCACTGCATGATATCAACTTCAATAGCCATTGTCCAACAACGTACAGTCGAACCCCGTTATAACGAACTTCAAGGGACCAAAGGTTTTGTTCGCTATATCCGGTGGTTCGCTATATCCGAACCGTTTAAAAAAATGTTAGAGTTCACAAAATGTATAACTCATTAGTTGCAATGTGTATTCAATAATTATATATTGAAAAATAAAATCTGATAAAAATGATCATTAATGAATTAAATCGACTATAATCGATTACATTAAACTGACACAATACTAATTACATTACGTGCAATAGGAAAACGGCGGGACCAAAATTTTCGTTCGTTATATACCGGGTTCGTTATAACGGGGTTCGACTGTATTAGACAGGTATCCTAGTTTTTTGGCACCTCGGTGTACATATGCAATGAGTTTTAAAAGTGTTTTTTACGTATTAGTTTTCTGGCAACAAAAAAAAAACCTTCACATGGATTCGCAAAATGTGCCACCTTAACCTCTACAGAATTTCTTAAAATTAGTTTTTTAATAAATATACAGTGCCTTCAGAAAGGGTTAGGACATTCCTGCCTTTCATAAGTATAATCCCACTAAATGATTATGATTCAAAAATTGAAAGTTTACTTCTCACGTTCAGTTTGGTATCTAAATCAGATTTTTTTTTTTTGGGGGGGGGGGGATTAAAAGTAATATAGTATTAAATTAATACATGCAGTATAATCTATATTGGGTTAAAAGAATATAGTTAGAAAAGTGATCGAACCCTTTTAGTGTCATCAAATAAAAATCAAAATTATTCTGAGAATTTTTCTAACGCTAAAATTGAATTGATGGATTACTATCAACTTGTAAAATATCAATGAAAACTCATCTTAAAAGACTTCAGGAAACGGACTATTTAAACACCTAACTGATCAGTTTTGACAATCTGTATGAGTTTTTCTTTTTCAGTGCAGATTAAGAACTAACCTATTTCAACCTGTTTCCTTTTCTGAATCAATTATGGCAATAAAGAATTCAATCCAAAAAATTCTCAAAAAAACTCGTATATGATTTAAAGTTACGGGTTTCTTATTATTTTATATCTAAAAAATTTTAAACCTCCTCTTATTATTAATAGCAGGTGAATCTATTTGCATAGCGAATTTTGTGCGAAAGCCCTTTAGGGAATTTTTTTTTACCTTGTTCAAACGTTGATGTTACTTTTAAAGCTTATATATATATATATATATATGAGAGGGAGAGAGAGAGAGAGTAAGTGAGTGTGTGAGTGAGAGAAAGGGAGAGAGAGAGAGAACGTACAAAAATATCGCTGACTAAACGCTTCCTTAAAAAAAAATCACATCTTAAAGTTTCAGTTTAACACATTTTTTCAGCAACTTTCATTGAAAATTATAACCATATCCATCACTTTTTGAAGGGTTCGAGGGTCTAGTGGTAGCGCGTCGGCTTTCGGTGCTGAGAGTGCTCGAATCGCAGCGCCATTAAATACCTCCATGTCTGTGCCGGATATAAGCACGTTAAATCCGTAGACCAGAAAGTCCCTCTATGAGGTCATGGAGGGTGGGAGAGGGTACGATCCTCCAGATGCCGCCCCTGGGTTAGCGCTGTCAAAATTGCGGTGGCACCTGGCTAAATCGGACTGCGATAGTTGTGGTGCCGTTATAAACCGGACCCGCAGTCCTCAGCCCGCTAGCCTATATGGCTCTAGTCCGGAATAAATTTCGCCCAGGGGGTATTAGAAACAACAACAACTTCACTTTTTGAGAGAGACTGTAAATTTTTTATCGTAGCAAATCTCGAGTCCCCTTAGACCCTGGAGAATTAGCGAAATGGTCTACTTGGCTGCCGTGTAATGTACTTCCAATTATGATTGGACCACTGGTCACATGAAGCTACTATTGCTAAATACGAGGTGTAATTTGGGGATTAGTAAGAAGGCCCTCAAGCTGGCCGTTCTAGGTTCGAAATTGAAAAAGGTTTATACGTCCCAAAAGAACTCCACCTTCCTTGATAATACTTCTCTTATAGCATATCGCTTCTTTTCAATACAACTATTCGTCACGTTTTCAACATTCCATTCTCTATTATATTAAGCGTTTCACTGCCATTTTTATCACACAAGAACCGATTTCCTTTACTATTGCATGTTAGCAAATACTTATTTTAGAACACAAAGAACTTTTCCTGGGGGAAATTTAATAAATCCAAAATAGACTAATTGCTCTTTATCGTTAAAATTGTATCTTTGTCTTTTCTTTCAACCCTAGACTGAGCTTTGTTACTTGTTACTCACTATTATGTATCCTTTCAAGACTTTTTCGAATCTCCTTTTGTTTTATTTCCATAGCTGTTTAAATGAGGGGTGACGAAATAGAATGTGGTTTGCGATTTTTATCCCACCTTTTGAATTCTATTTTTGAATTCTTTTATTTTTATTGCTTCCCGACAGTTTGAAAGCGATGTAATCTGCATGTAACTAGAGTGTAGTCATTTTTTTTTCAAGTTTGGATTTATTGCGTGATTTGAAAGCGCATCTCTGCTAATCTCTGAATTTATGGAAGCTTACGGTGACAGGTGTCGTAGATTTGAAACCTATTATGCCCTCTACGCGTTGTGTGTTCAGCGAATCTCTTGTGTTTGCGTGAAATAACGTATTGTTATCATTAATGAGCTTATTATTTCCGTCAAATTTTTGCATTATCTCCATATGATACAGTTGAATGTTTACATCTGATTTTTATCCAATGAATTTATTGTCTTTGTATATTTAGCTTTTTTACTTGGCAGATAAGAGTTTTTCCGGTATCTTATTTAAATCGTTTTATCGTTTGGATTTTTTTTTCGTTTTTGATTTTTAAATGACACAAAGCTTTTCTAAAATATATTTAGAATGTTTTTAATCATGCGGGAAACACTGCGTTCTCGAGTTCGACACAAATCAGAGCTTTTATCGAAACGAAAGCAATTTAATTTCTGGGAAGTCAACGAACTTATTTGAAGTCTATATGTCTCGATGTCTATCGCTTCTTAACAATGTTTGAACTAAATTGTGAAGGCGTAAGAAAAATTTACTCTTTAAAAAAATACTATTTTATCTGGCCGAATCCTTTCTGTGTCGAAATATTTATTCCTTCTGCAACTAACTTGTTTAAGAGCTACAACTCGGCAATTTACTTATTATATTATGTTTAAATCGGTATATATTCCATGAAAATCAACCTCTTAATGTTAAATTAGGTAATATATATTTCAATTTCATTCGCTCTAATTTTTCATCGTGATCTTATTTCCTTTTTGAAACCGAGAGAAAACTCTCTAAGTAGAACTGATACATTTTTTCTATATATGGGTCGGTCGTAATTTCCGAACTTATCTGATTACCTGGTATTGTGAAACCTAATATTCTTGACGACATGTATCGCAGTTTAAATGTTTTTATTAGTTAAACGTTTGTTCCCACGTCCCTAATTAAATGCTGCGGAGTAATGAATAGCAATATCGGTTCCTTCCTCGCCATTTATTAAACGAATGACGTTAATAAGCTAATGCTCTATTTCAGGCCTTCGCAATATACGGTAGCATGCGACCGGCCAGTACTCACACTGTGGCCCGCTAAAGCTTTTGTGTAGACGTATAATATAATAAATCTAAAAAATACAGAATTTTTTTCAGATTTATATTATTACGGAAGGAATATTTAAGCAATGAGCATTTATATTTACTTAAGGGGGTCCAGGACAAAAAATTCTTCAAATTTTCGAAAAAATTTTTAGTTGCATTAAAAATTTTTGTGTTCTTTTCCGCTTAAGATGACTTTTAAATCATGTTTCTATGTTAATAAGAACAGGAGATATTGTTATTATTTATTTATTTATTTATTTTTATTATATATATATATTTATTTATTTAATTTTTATTTAATTTTTTTTCAATATTCTAATGTAGCCAATCTGTGTTTAAACCTGTAAATGCGTTTTTCTACATGATGGGTTTTTTTTTCACCATTTCTCGTTTTTAAATTGTTATAAGTCAAGAACTGTTAAAGATAAATGGTTCAAACTTGCAACATGTCTTTTTCAATTATTTTACTTTAATTTTGATTCAACAAATTTGGAAAAAAATATTTACTTTTAAATATATGATTTTTTAAAAATAAGTTAATTTCTTTTTTAATTTTTACTCTAAATATTTTTATTTTTTTTTAAATTAATATTTTAAAAAATGCTGAAGCAAAATTAAAACTTATATATTTCTGTTTAATTAAATGAAAAATTTTTGAGATTCGAGAAATAATATTTCGAGTTATAACGATTTTAAATTTCCCCACTTTTTTTAAAAAATTTAAATTTTAAAAAAATTTTTAACTTCATAAGAAGTTTTATCATGTGATTTTGTTTACAAATTATATGGTTGACCATCACAAAAAAATTCAAAATTTTAACTCAATAAACAAAAAAAAATTTAAATGTGTCCCGGACCCCGTTAATTTTAAAAATAATCAGTAATTTGTTTTTTTTTACATAAAATATTATTTGCTTTCTCATTTATCCAATTTACAGCAGCTTTCCTTAAAGTAATAAAGCCCTCATCACTTTTCAAATTGTTCGGGCCTGCTCTGTTTCATTTTCACTATACAATTTTTCTGTATATTGATCAGTCAATGTTAATTCTTTACTGTTCTTAATACAATTTTGAGTACATATCTATACTTGTGAAACATTTCTCAGTCTTTTAGAAAGGATATTAAATTTTAAGGATCTAACAGATCTCTTTGAACTGAGATGCTCTGGGATAAAAATTAGTTGATGTTGCCTCTGTTTTTCTAGTATCATACGTTTCAATCGTAGCCATTGATTGAGAAGGAAGGGCTTTGTATTTTTCTTTGCCTGGGAGGTAAATTTCATTGCAGCTGAACTTCGTATTATGACAGCTGTAAATCTGTGTTGTCAATCTATTAATAAACTAAATCTACTATTTTGTAATTCAGTGTGAAGTTATTTATTTACCTCGGACTTCAAAGTTAACTTAGGCGAGGGTCAGAGACCTTTGGATGTTATGAACTCTTGTGCTGTTTCACTCATTACTTGAATATAAAGATGAATGTGTTAGGTACCACACAACTTTGTCATTTTCCTAAATGGCCTCGTATTGATATACTCGAATGTAAGTAAGTGATATAATATAATTATAATTCATACTAAGAGGCGTAATTTCTGGCTCTTAGGCGGAGTTATATGCAGATTATCTACGCTCTCTTCCGGTCTTTATTCTAATCTTAAGAATATAATATGAGCTGCGGATAATTGATTCTATTCTGATTAACTCATTATATTCTTCGGTGATGTCAGTCAAATTTTAAGGAATCAATTTATCCCTTGAAGAAAATGTTTTATCAGCCCTAGATAGGAATTAACGAGTAGATTATGACAGTAATTTGCATGGATGATGCAATTGTGACAACATATTTTGTCGTCTTTTGTCCCAATAATGCGGAAGCGGGGGCAATGCTGCATGAGCATTAGACAAGAAGTCATGTTTATTCATTCCCGGAGCAGGTAATGCGACATAGTTGTTCAATAATTAAAGACAAAACTGTGCTGGATTGCAAAACCTCGGTGCAAATAATTATGGAAATAGTCGAGGGAAGTCTTAGTTCTTCGAAGTTCATCGAAGTTTGCGTGCAAAATTATTCAGTTTTATTCCGCCATGATATAAACTCTATAAATAAAGATGTGAAGTTTCAAGATATGAAGTAAGTTTTTTTAGTCGTAATAATATATTTATGCGTACTTCTGGAATATATGTTTTTAGTTCTGCTTGATAAAACTTACTCTGAGTGATTTGTGTAGAACTTTGAGCGTTTTGATTTTTGAGATGTTGGCATTCTAAAATTTGTGTGATTTCACTAGCTGCCAATCAGTGAGCTAACTTATTTGGTTTTGTTTTCTGGTGACAAAACTTCTTAGTAACAAATTTAAAATTGGAATTAACCTTTACCATTCGCATCAATGTAACTCCATTTTTGCTGTTAATGCTATTCGATTTCGCAAATTTTGGTCGATACTGTTGTATAATAAGTCAATATTTTTTGTGTTATTGTTACGTAAAATAGTGATTGACGCTATGCAACTGAACGAGTTGACAAGATTAATAACAGCCGTGATTCTGACCGTGTACTGATCTAGTACATGAATCAATTAAGGTTGCGGAATTTTTGTGCGTGTTTGCATCCTTCTTTGTGTCATTCAACCGTATCCATATGAAGATTTATTTCGCGGTCGAGCACGGTGGTGGATAATTCTTTGTATCGTATTAAAGATATGACACGATCATGATGTATTAGAAATCGGTCTTTCTTTAAAACATCCAAGAAATGATACAAGATACAGATACAGCCATAGGGAAGCTTCCCGTGTCATGGAGACTACATTGATCATATATAGATGTACAATCGTGGAAAACGAAATGGGTAAAGACACGGATAGATTAATCGCAAGACCTCGTTTCATTGTGTTGTATTATGACTTGGTTTGATATGACGCTTAACATATCCATCCATCTGGACAAATATAACTTCCTTACATTCAGGTATCATTGAAGAATATAATGAAATAATCACCAAGGAATCATTTAATCACATGACATCAGCAGTTCGTCTAATAACGCCATGGAAGCAGTCTGATAAAGTCACTTAGTTGTTAGAAAACTTCACACAAGTAAAAACATTTTGTTTTCGCTTACGGGTAATGTAATTTAAAAATAACAGATAAAAGCTTGATAAGAAGTCAGACCCGTCCACTGTCGTATAATTTTTAGGCTTGGTTTCCAGTCGAATTCGTGCACTTTTCCTAACAATTAGATCTTTCTTCCTCGAGATCTATCATAAGTGTTTAGTGAAAATGTGAGCTTTTGTATTTCAGTAATTTTCACATACGTTCGAGAATCCGGAGTTTTAAAGCCCAAAAATTTGTCTACTGGTAATTTTTCATTGACCTCTTATCCATGGATGAGACTGTCAAAAGAATATTTTTACAACTGAAATTCAAGCGTTATACGTCTCTAGTTTCTAATAAAAATTTATTCCGGGTGCAGTCCGAGAAGTTTTATTGCTACTTAATCGAATGAAATGATTTCAATATTGGGAATTTCAGCTTTAGAAATAATTTTAAAAACTAGCATTGTTGTTAGAGAAACATTTCTTTGCCAGGATGTCACGCCCAAAGCAATCCTAACTCAATTTGCTCGGATTAGACTTCCTAATGTTGTAAAATATTTTCATTCATTACTAATCATTATAGAATTCAATCTAGTATTATTGAAAGAAGAAAACCGTCGGCCTTGAATGGAAGAAAAAATATATGAAAACAAATCGCATTATCTTCCGATTGAGTCATCTTTTGTAAAGGAAAAGTTGTTCTGTAAGTAATTGTAATTGAATAGAAAGAAAGAAGTACATTTACGTTCATCTGCATCAGTTTTCAAGATAAAAGGCTCCATACTGCAAGTAGAAAATCAGTGTCCCTTCTGTAGAGATAAAACCTGGAAGAGTTTGGAGATTTCAAAAGTCAAGCAAAAAAATCCAGCAAGAGTCCGGAAAATTTGGACTTCTACATAATAGTCAGCAAAATTAAAAAACGCAGTTTGATATTTTAAAAAACCCTCAGATTCAAGAAAACTCTTGTTTATCCAATGTTAATACTCGATTCCTCCAATTTGTGTTTTTGCCGGATCATGGCCGAATGGCTAAAGTGCTGGCTTTTGTCACCGGAGTCTGTGGGTTCGAATCCCATTCTTGACATGGACGTTTGTAGTCGTTCGGAATCGGTTTAAACAGTGGGTCCCGGTCTAATTAGCCCTCGTGTAGCAAAAATTGGCCATTGTGCTTTAAACCAAACCAAACTAATTTGTGTTTTATCCATTGGACACAGTGTAGTATAGTATATACTATAAATACCCTATAAATCGGCAACTAAATAAAATCATCAGAATTAAAAATCGATTAAAAATTCGATTTATGTATATATTTTTTCCATTTCCCAATTGTTTCTGATCTGAATGCTTGTACCAGTTGATGAGAGAATCTATTAATTATCTTTGCTACGAGTAAATTTAATTTTTATATTAAAGTTTTTGAATGTCAAAAAAGATTCTTAAATACCTAAATCTTTAAATTTTACTTTCTACCTCAAATGTCTCAGAAATTTTTTTCCAAAATTTTCTTGAATTTTCTTTTTCTTTTTCCCTCTTACTTTTATCACTGTCTGGATAGGATTATTCTATTAACTTACCACAATTGGGTTGTTACAGAAATTGAGAAATGAAATTGTAAACAGAAATAATTGTCGCTACTGGAATGACTAACCACGAACACTGTATAACCGTACAAGTGTGAACCATACAAGTGTGAACCATACCAAGTGTGAACCATACAAGTGTTCGGGCCATAATATGAGAGTCTGCTTTTTGTCATCATAAAGTGGCGCACCCAGGGGGTCGGCCAAGGTTGTCCTCCCCCCCCCCCCAAGAAATAGAAATTGCATTATGAATATTGAATTTGCATTATAAATGTTTTTATCCGTTCAACTCGCCCCCCCCCCCCCGAAGATTAAATCCTTCGTGCGCCACTGTGATCACATACTGATAAGTATGAATCTCTGATAAGATAATCTGAGTATCATATTCAGATTATCTTATCAGAGAGATAAGAGAATCTTTTAAGAAATCTAGATATGGTATTCCACACTTTTTACTCAATTTTTTATATGAATAAATGTTATATTTAGAAAGCGTAATAATTCAGTCGTATTTTACTTTACTGCTAAACCTATAGAAAAAAAACTATATTCCATTTTAATGTCTACTTTTTAACGTTCGAAACTGGCTTCTGTGTCAAGCATGGGCTCCTACCTGATCGATGAGTTTCGAAACCTATTTAATGCAGCCTTCAGAAATTTTCCAGAAAGTGCTTGTAGGGAGATGATGCAATAAAATTATCCGAAGCTTGGAAACCTTTCGTCTTCGGTTCCAGAGAACGATAGAATCATTAAGTTCTCTGTGAACGCAAGAACTCCATCAGTACTACGATAACTATCTTTCGAGTAGAAATGTTTTTGGAGATAAGATTGAGAGGGAGGTCTTTAACGGAATAGCATACATGGTGTTCTCATGTACACCCTTTCAGGCATATAATTTTAAGATCTTTAAGTCGTTGAAAACCATTCTGACATGCAAGACTTACTGGGTTTGCTTACATACGACAATTTATTATGTCATGTAATGCACGAATTTAATTGCGGCTTTTGCTAAGAAATAATACCTTCTGATATTGACTCCTCTGAAATGAATTTAGATACAGTGGATTCTCAATCGATCATTTCCCGAATCATTGTTCTCCAGTATGTGTCGTTCATTTTCTCCAGTCCCAACGATCAGATTGCTTTGTTATGTTCCCGCATCTATCTTTTTCCCACATTTATCGTTCATTACAGTCGGTCCCTTGAAAAACGATAGATCGAGATTCCACTATATTATTAAATAGTTTTTTTAAACAAAAGGAAAAAAAATTTCAGGTAGTCTCTTCTAACGAAACTACCGCGGGTTATTAACGTAGGATTACTTATCGTTGCTTACCTCTTTTGTACATATGTATGTATGTGTTAGGTATATATGTGCGTTTTTGTGTATATATATATATATATATATATATATATATATATGTATGTCAACATTTTGACGTATTTTGGTACTTTTCTGTTTACTGCTTGCCCAAGCGATACAGACTGGGTTTGGCGTGCTGCCAAAATTATAACTCCCGACGATGGACGGCTTTAGTGTCTCGAAGGACCGTTATGGAGGAACTTAATCGTACGTTAAAACAGATTTTAGTTTCTAGAACACTTTCGATATTACTCTTTTGCTTTAATGTGTGACATTTTGTAACAAGAAAGGGTTGTCGCCTTGGCTCTTCTCTGATAATCGGGTCTTTAGCTAATCAAACTGTTTTTAAGGCTTTTTCACCTTTTTCTTTTATCTTTAACTGTTCGCTGTAAAGTCCCTATTTATCTTTGAAAAAGTATTGTTAAAATATCTCTGGACGTTACCTTACTTCACCCAGTTGCAACGCCGGCGTATATAAGCAAACATATACTCTTGGCTTGCCTTGCCTTTCATTTCTCTAAGAAAGTAACCATATTCCTATTTCATGCGACAGTGATAATATATCGACGTTTTAGTGATAGTAGACATACTTTTTTGGTGATTCAATCTCGGGCTGCTAGTGTCCAAGAATCATCCATTTATGTCTCGAAAGCATTTCGGTCGAACTGAAAGGAAGTCACTCTGAATGTTTGCCAAAGTTGAGTTGCGTTCAAAATGCTCACTTCTCGAAGCGAAAGAAAAGGCTTTAAAAATTTTGTTGGAAGAATGTTTCCGCGAACGACCGGTAGTTCGGGATCGATTGGTCACCAACCCCTAGTTTAGATACAACTGTTTCTGTCTCTCTTTACTTCTTCCTCCATTTAAATTCTTTCATTTATCATTAATCTTTGGAGTGTCGGTAAGAAAATAAAAACCAGTTTCTCAAAGCACCTGAAGGGTCCTGGCTCATCTTTTCATAACATTTATCTTAATTTAGAAGAAAAATAATCTTTTACTTTTTTTTTACGTTTGTCTCTGTTTAAGGTTTAATTGCCTAACATTATTACAATAAATATTTAAAGCCATGTATTGGTATCCTTACGTTTAACAAAATGAGAGAAAATGTTGTTATAGAAAGTTAAGGAAGACATAGGAGGGTCAGAGAAAATTATTTTTAAATGTTGCAAAAATAAGAAACGCGGTATTTTAACCCTGGAGACGGAGTGATCATCATGCACAAAATAATTTGAATAAACGGAAGCAATGCAGTTTACTTTATGCTCCTTAAGCTATGTGTAAACTGTAATAATCCTATTGACATTTTTTATACTATTTGTAAAATTTCTTTCTCATAGTTTTCTTAAATGAAAAGTTGTTGGTTTTTGAAATGGCACTAGTTATCACCCGCATATCCGCATGAATGAACAAACACTAATAAACACTAATAATTACCATACAAACGTGAAATCTATTACGCCCAACTAATTAGTATCTGCACCATGTACTTTGTTTAAATTAATTCCTTGCTTCATTTTCCTTTGTTGTTGCTGTTGCGACTTATACCCCTCCCTCCCTTCCCACCTTCTTGGCTAGAACATGCTATACCAGGTCTTGTCTGCGGGCAGAGGGATGCGGCTCCGGTTTACAATGGCACAACAAGGGTCGGAGTTCGACTTTAGCCAGGTGCCACCTCAGTTTTTATCAAGGACCCCTAGGGGCTACATCAAGAGGGCTCGTAGCTTCTCTCACCCACTGATCTCATAGAAGGACTTTTAGATTCAATATTTTCTTTTACCGATTTAACGTGTCTATTGCTGGCCTAGACACGAAGGTATTTAATGGCGTTTTTCGGGATTCGAACTGACCATTTACTAGTCCGAAGCCCAACGCGCTACCACTAGGGGTTAAAGAAGGTGAGGCTACCTCCAGCCTCACCTTCTTTAACCCCTTAACGATCGCATCATTTTCATGAAAACGGTAATAAAAGTGCCTATTTTTTCTTGAGGATTCCATTTATTTATTGATCTGCGACATCTAGTTTTTTAAAAAAATCCCCAATTACATTATAAATAGTCTGGTGCTGCCATCTGGTGTGTAAAATAAGAAATAAAAAATTTTCAGGGTAATTGAAATGGATTTTTTAATCTTTTTGGTGCGTTACTTTTAAACACTTCAGCCCGGAGATCACGGGCACGAGAAATAGAAGGGAAACTTCACCCCGTAATTTTGACGGGCGCGAGAAGGAAAGGGTTAAAAGAAGATTGATTGAGCGATAAATATGCGCCTTCAAATGACTACTTTGACTTTATTTTTCTTTAAAAAAAACATTCGTTGACATTGTAATAACTACACTCTGAATGCTCTCCCATTTTGCTTAACTGAAAAGAAAAAAAGCTAGAATACCGACCGCCTGCATATAAAATTTGTTTTAATTTGATTTTTAGTTTTCCTTTCACTAGTCTTGTGTGTGCGCAGGTATATATTATTTTAAATTATTAAAAATCTTTTATTCGCTTGTAAGAATTCTTCCCTCGGAAGCAAGTTAACGGAAGCAAACTTTGAAAGATGGGAAGATGTGACCGTAATCGATTTCCTTTGCAAACCACGTTCTCTTGGTAATATGCCAAGGGAGAATCTAGGGCTTTTGTAACTTAGTTCGATAACTCCTGTGTTTGCGTAATAAATAAAGTTATAAAAGGCCCAGCTGGTACAAAGGCTGTGGAGTGGACATTTGATGACCTTTTTGTGTAAAAATGGATTTTATCTACAGTCATTCAAAAATATGTTGCTTGCAAAATAAAAAGTTAATTTAATTTTACTTTAAAATAAAGTTCTCAATTTTTCCCCTTTTTGTAATTTTTACTACCACATTCTAACTAAACCATTTTGGATTGAAGTTTTTTTTTTTCGAAGTAAACTTCTTATGCCTTTCAAAATCGAGCAGAAAGGAACTGAATAATCTAACTTACCTTTTTAACTTTAAGTAATGGTTGAAAAAAAAACTTTTTGAAATAATAAAAAAATTTATTTCTCATATTTTTTATTAAATTGTTTTTTCAATATTACAGAAAAAAATTAACTAATTTGTAATAATTTATATTATGGGGTTGAAAGGAATTTTTATTTGAATACAGTTTCGGATGTATTCGAAATAAAAATCTTGAAAGGACATAAATTTATTGTCCAGGTATTCCGGAATAACAATTTCGCAACCGCTAAATACAAAGCTGAGGGCAGAAAGGCTCTGTAAATGCTATCAAATGTCTTTCATATTGGTAGAAACGTATCAACCCTTACATAATTCGACATTGGCTAGCGAAATTCTTGGATGTTATCATAATGATCGACGAACGATATAGGGGCCAGGTAATGATTATATTCCATGAGAACGACGTCACCTCTCGATGCCCTTGTCTGATGCCTTTGCTTGGGTGACTAATTGTCCCATATTTTTCCGACTTTGGAATTTTTATCCTATTTGTAAAATTCTTTACCAATGCTGAATGCTATATTCGGCCCTGCCTATCGTCACTTGAGTGCAAGAACTAGTCAACTCCAAAAATATTATTTTTGAGATATCTGGCTATTTATCGCTAAATTGCATAAGAATTGAATGCAATAACTAGACAACTCACTTTGCTGCTGACCTAGTGCCATCTGTTGGCTAGTGTAATAATTAGACAAACAGAACGACGAGTATTTTCTCACTGCAAGAAGTAGACATCTTGAAATCTTCAAGAACTTGAAGAATCGAGTTACCTAGTTCTTGCACGATACCTAGTTCTTGTGACGATATTCAATCTCCACCCCTAAGTATTAAAATCGGCACTGAAAAATACAAAGTATCAGGTTGTCCAGCAATTATTTAGTTATCTGTCTAGCAACATTTTGCGTCGATAAGGCTATTACAGTATTTTTTTATGTTTGATATAGCTTTATACATAATTATATAGTCCGTGAAACATTGGGGTAGAAAACTCGGCCTCGCACTGGATACTAATAATGATAAGTTGCTGGAAAACGCGATCGCCTAGCTAGATATAACAAGAGAACTGTGTTTATTGCGGGAGAAATAAAAACACTACTCTCCAGGCAATTTTTGCTATTAATTCTGATTAAGAGAGACGTGGAAAGAGCGCGAGAGTATCGCGTTCTCGTGAAGATTTGCTATTTTCTCTGAATCGCTTATATGCGAACTCTAACATGAACTTTACTGTGACATCAAGCTTTTGAATGCATGGGGTTTCTATTTTTTGGATTTATTGAATTTGATGTATATAATTAATACATTGCTAAATTGGGAAAAAAATATCAAAAGGCATCCATTTATTGTTATCCATAATTAAAGGAATAGCAGTATGTTGTTACATATGGTCGACTGGAACTTAATCCATACAAGTCTGGCCACTCATTCCTCATTCAAAAAATACAAACACACAGGACAACAAAAAAGAAAACCACGAGGTACTAAAAAAGAACGACCAAAAGGCCTTAAAACCGGTTAAAAACATTAAAGTTCTAGGACAAAAGGTTAAAAAGCCAGAAGCACAATAATTGAAGACCGTGAGATCAGGACATAAGTTCTCTGGCCAGACAATAGAGAGTACACAAATCATCATTCTGCCTCTTTACTACGTGTTTTATGACTAAATTTTATCCAGTCATCCCCAATAGACTCCCAGTATATAATAGCAATATAGAATCGTACAAACAACAAGAATGGGCAATATCGAATATTGAACAATTCTTATTTTCTGTTACTCTTCTTTAGAAAATATTTCTTTCATTTATGTATTAAGCTCTCATCTCGTTAACTCCTTTCTCTCTCTGATTTGGAGACCCATATAGCAAGTATTCCATAACATCACCATACTCTTTGTATAAAAGCTTAATATAACTTGATGTCGGGTGCTATTTCCTGCACTAACTAAACATCGAAATTCGTGAGCTACTTGGGTAATATGGACATTTCATGTTACTGTCAGATCAATTCGTTTCGCGATTATTGTCCAGTTTAGCAATCTAATGGCACCCAAATTGATGTTTAATAGTTAAGATATTTAATCTCGTTAATAGACGCGATGTCGTAATCGGAGATAGTTGTATAGGATTTTCCAGCTTTATTTTAGCCTTACCTAATTGCACAGTCGGGGGATATCGAAAACAGATTTATGTTCTTAATTCAAAAAATTAAAAAATCATTAACTGTGTTATCGAATATTAGATTCTGAAAAAAACTCCTGGCCGAAAGATTTATTTTATTAAATTTTGTTAATGAACTATTGTACCTTTGCTTTCAAAAATAATTATTTTACCAATACTGACATGTCAGGGACAGTCTCAGAACATGTATGTTCTGAAGTTTTGCGTCTGTGAACCTTGTAAACATATTCTCTCTGCACAATCCATGTAAAATCAAATATGTATTTTTTTTCTTTGAGCTTTTTTATATTTGCCTCGCTATCATACACGAAAAGAAATATACTGGGAACATAAAGATCAAATAGTTGAGTTACCTTTGGGCTGAAATTACATAGTTAATTAAGGACAACAAATGTATCTGAGGCATTCGTTATTAAAAATAATGTTTAAATGTGATACAGTCTAAGACTGAGCCCGTTTTCTTATTATTTTAGATTCGTAAGAAGAGCTCAAGACTGGAATATTTAAGGTGTATATGTACATAAATTATACATAATGTTTCTCGCAGATTTCACGGTTTTTCTTGCTGGATTTTGCTGAATTTATTTTGCTCAGTGTTACGTCACTTACTGAGTGTATGTGTAAAATAAGGCAAACACAAGCCTCGCTTTCTATCCAAATCAGATATGATGGATAATTTTTTCTTGTAGTTTAGTTTTGATACGCTTTGATGATACTACGCTTATATCCCCTTTGATGACAAATATCACTTTTATGATACACTATTCTTTTTCTAAAACAAATCCAAGATAGGCATATGTATTGTGTTAACTATTCTGCTTCAATATCACACTATTGAAGCTCCATCAAAAAACGTTTAATATGTGGCCGCAGCAGGTACCATTTGTTACTGCTTAAAAATGGAATTGGTGCGTACTGAACTTCTTTCTCTTCTTTTACATGAGAGATCTTTTACATGATGAGCGCTTTTGAACTACAACGACTGTTTAATCTCAGTTGTTAACTCCTCCTATGTCTAAATGAAATGTGTTTTGTTGTTTCAGGTTGTCGAGATATCAAAGGTCGCAGCGTTGTCGTCATCAACAGTGACGTCATCAGGGATTGTGTGCAGTTATCGGCATGCCACCTGGCTCAACTTTTGCTATACTTTCACACTATTCCAAAGTAAGTTATGCTTTCATAGTTATTTTATCTCTATATCACTAAGAAAAATTAAGAGTTCGGTTTTTTTTGTTTTTTTTGACAATTTAATGACGTTGTATTCCAGCATTGACAACAACTGCCAAGTCAGAAGAAAATGGCAAGCGAGTTTTGTAACGTCCAAAATGCTAATATCTTTCGAGACACCTCGTTTTCGAATGCTTCTTTTTTTTTCAATCTTTTTATTTTTGTTCTGATTATCAACACAAGAACAGTTCTTAGCCATGAATGAAACGCTTCACATCCTTATCAACTATAGTATCACCTTGAGGGCTTGTCAATGAAAAGTGGTATCCTCCCTTCTCGCCACGATCTTTCAATCAAAAATCATTCTGTCTGTCTTCAAATACCCCACATATAATCTATCTCTATCAATTTCTTAAAGAGCCGTGTTAGCATTAATTTGTGTGATTCATTTCGGGTGGGTCTCGCTCATTTCTCATATCGGGTACTCACGAACAATTACTTGCATTATTGACATTGATTTAACCACATTGACGGTATTTGTCTGTAGAACAATGGTTAAAGATCTTAGTTTCCTTTGAGGGTTTTTTCTTTTTTTTACTTCGGGTTTTTCCGTCGTGACTTAAACTTTTAAAACATGGTAAAATAGTAATATTAAACCGGTTAACACCCTGTATTTTCTTGTCGTAAGTCGTGCAACCATGCAAGGCCATAACGAATAAAATTTGCTAATTAAATATTCACTGTTGGGATGCAGCCTTTTTTTCTTATGATTATTTCTAATTCTTGGCAAAGAGATCATGATAAATGGACATTAGACTCTGTGTGTTTCCGAATAATTACGATTAATGATGCTGATGTTCTAAACTCAAACAGTCCACCACACCATTGACGTATCTGTGTGGAATTAGGAATATAAATAAGTATGTAATATAAATGAGTATTTGCACTTCGTACGATCAACTATATAGATCATTCCTCTCAGTCGACTTCAACCCCGTATGCAGATTTAAAAGAAAAATGTGTTGCGTATGTTATACCTTATTCCTTACTTACAACGTGTTCTGCAAGTGGATAAAATCTTGAGCCCCGAGCTACGCTGAAAACTCTGATATATTGTAGCTTTTACTGTCATAACTTCTGTTTGCAAAAAGTAGAAAAAAAATTATTGAGTAATTAATTATATTTGTCCCCTAAAAAATAAGAAAAATAATTCATATCGATTGTAATCCAGAGAGCAATAAGGAATTGGAAAGGCAGTAAAAATAACCAAAACAATCGTGCACATGTCCGGCTGTTGAGAGTTATTTTTAAAGTGTGAGTGAAAAAGTTCCTGTATTCAGAACATACTGGAGGACAATGGCCGAATGGCTAGGGCGCTGGCATTTGGTACCAGAGTCTGTGGGTTCGAGTCCCACAATTGGCAGGGATGTTTCTAGCCATTTGGAATTGGCTTTAAACAGTAGGCCCCGGTCTAATTAGCCATCGTGTAGCAAAAAATTGACCGTAGCGCTCCAAACCAAATCAAACCAAACCAGAGTATACTGGATCTTTACATGTTTCACATAGAATAATGTGTTCGTCTTACATAATCTTTGTTTTGACATCTTGGGGGATTTTTCAGATCTGATTTTTTTTTAGGCTAGTAACCTATGCTGTCTAAAAAAAGCCTTAAGTCAAGCATGACTTTAGTCCAGTTTTTGAATTTTCTCGCAAAACACTTTTTTTAATTATCGATCGCAAACTCACCAAAAAGCAAATACGCCGAAGTAAAATCCACGAATGTTGAGGATCGACTGCAAAACTTTCTAAATTAAAAAATAAATAAAAAATAAAATTAAGCGTAATTCTTTATCATTCTTTAACTGCAAGCCAAACGTATAATTCATTTTGCGTTTTTACCCAGAATGAGTGCGCTTTCGACTGGTTTATAATAAATATTACTCACGTTCGTTATTATGAGATTTCCTTGAATGAAAATAGAAAAATATTAAAAGTTCTCAGCTACAGCCACCTCTCCAGTTTTTCACTCTATTTAATCATTTTCGCCTTTTGTCATAAACATCAAAGGAATTCCTAAACAGTTATGATATATTGCACGTTGTTTATCATCTGTGTGTGGTCCCGAAGGCTTAAATAATACACCACCATATTACAACGTGCGAAAAAAACTACAGATGTTAATAAATGTGAGCTGCCAAACGTGTCCTGTGTAAAAAAATGTAGGGCAAAATGCGGAAAAGAAACTGAGGTGTAAGAGAGCAGTTTTGCGTCAACATTTGTTTACAGAGCCCCCTTTTCTATTTGGGTTAAGAGATAGGTCTTTGAACATCTATTTTTGGCGTTTGAACAAACCCTGTCATATATATTCTCTGTGCACTAAGAATTCTGATTTTGTACCACAAATGATGAGAACTGCCGACAAAGGCGTTCATTTTTTTTTTTACCACTTCTAAATATAATTTTGTTCAGAATCTTCTTTAATGAATCCTTGAATTAATGTCTGTGGTTAGTTCTCGAAACTAATTGCTTGGAGAGATAACAAGTGCACCGAAATTGAATCTGTAATGTAAAGCCTATTTCCTTACTTGTGATGACTTTATAATAATTCTTCTGTCGAATATAAATACTAACTGAAAACCCGTACTTCGTTACGGAGTACATTCAAATTAAATACAACGGCCAATGTATGCAGTTAATGCAAAAAATATGCATAAATATATTTATAATAAATACAACGATCAATGTATGCAATTGATGAAAAAAATCGAAAATATATATTTATAAAAAAATCGTAAATGGATATTTTTATAGACAAAATAATCTAGAAGAAAATATTCAAATTAAATCTAATAGAACATACTAAAGAATACAGTACAGTTAATATAGTACAGTTTGAGGAACATATCTTTTTATGTATTTTAATATTTTTTGGATAACTTCCAATCGTCTGCCGCATTAGCAAGAAAAAAAATATTTTTTTGTCTATTTCGTTGTTATGCACGTGACGACAAACTAATTTAAAGTACCAGAGAAAGAAATCACGTGATCAGCATTTAATAAATTAAATTCTAAAATTTAATCTTTAAAAATTCACCAAAAATCAGGAAATGGAGGTAAAAATTCGAAAAAGATTTCATTTTAAAGGAATTTTTATGATCTTTCTCGTGATTTAAATTTTATAACCCTCAAATTATTATTTTAAATGCAAACTTAGAAAAAGTTACAAAAACAGCTTAAAAATTTAA
Organism: Dolomedes plantarius; assembly: GCA_907164885.2. NCBI lineage: Eukaryota > Metazoa > Arthropoda > Arachnida > Araneae > Dolomedidae > Dolomedes > Dolomedes plantarius. The sequence goes on along the minus strand of OU015497.1, from coordinate 112,309,886 downwards.
TTTTAAAAAATCTAAGAAGAATTTTTCAAAAATCTTTCTTAGTGCTTAGTCCCCTATATTATAAGAAGAATCGCCATGTAAGATTTCTGCTCTTTAGGTCCAGCGGTTTGGTCTGTACGATGTCTGTCAGTCAGTCAGTCAGTCATGGAACTGTTTTATATATATATATATATATATATAGATTTGCTTTTCTGGGGTCAATTACCCGTAAAGTATGGCTCTCAAATGGGTACTAACGTTTTAATCAAACTTTGATCTTAGTGAACTGACCGGCTGATTTTCCCTCTTGAAGAGGCAAAACTTTCGGACTTCTTCGCATTTGAGACAATAAAAGGCGTACTAATTTACGTAAATTAATCGAAAAAAATTTATTTTCTGTAACATATCAAAACTTTAAAGTTTGCATTGAAAATATACGTGTTCTATGCAAAAACGGAATACAGCAATATGCGTGCACTAAGACTGTACGAATGCTATACTGCGGTATAATGAAACAAGGACTTTTTTTAACATCTTGGAATCAAGAATAATAAGGAATAGTATCAAAGAATAATAAGGATTATAGAAGAAATGATTTATTATAATTCTTAATTTAAATATCAATAGCATTACTGATTTTAAATTGTTCACAGAAAATAGCAGAAAAAAAGTATTTGTACGAAGTCCTGTGTACTTTAATCACAGATTTCAATCTTACTTTTGATGTAGCTTCTGATATTTTAGTACAGCTCTTGATTAAGTTTTCCTTAAACTGTATAAGTAAAATACTTTCTTTTTCTATTTGCAAAGGTGTACAATTTTACCCCAATTTTGCTGCTGAAGAATTTTTGAATATTTTGAATTTCCTCCGTTGTCTTTTTCTCTTTCTTACTGAAGAGCGCAAGTAGCTCTGTCAAGAGTATATTTTAAGAAATCTCCGATGAGAATTTGATTTCATTTGCTGCAGTCTCTTGAAATTTCCAGCGAGAATCTGTCAACATTTTCCTCTGTTTCTCTCATTCAGATTATATTTCTGACGTTTCTCTGGCATTTGCATTCCTTCAAAAAATTTTAAATTTCAAAATTATGACATACAAATTGGTACACTTATGAGAAAAAATCTCAGGTCGATAAAAGCTCGAATTCTGAGAAAGCAACTGATATTTACTTGGTTTGGGAGCTCATGGAAAAAAATTGAAATTATATTAAAAGGTAGAATAAAAGTTATGATAAAAGCACAAAAATTTTGCACAAAATATTGTTTTTGTACTTTTTATATTCATTAAATATCCCTTCCTTTTTTTATTTTTTTTTTGTTTGTTCATATTATAGTAAAAGAAAGGATTCTGCTCTATTACTGCAAACAGTAAAAGAAATACAATCGCTCTCATACTTTTGCTCAAAATAAAAAACTTCATTGCACCAAAAAATTTTAAAAATAGTTTTTGTTTTATTCAACTGCTTCAGTGAAACGTAATTTCCGAAAAAATTTAATTGCAAGCTGGTTAAATAAATTTAGATTCATTTAAGTTTTTTTATTATTTTGTCTTAGGTAGATTATGACATTTAATTCAGTTGGAAATATGTATAACATTGATATTTTTAATCTTTATATTTACAGTAAGAAAACAATCCATGGAACTTTAACATTTTATTCTTGTATGTTTTCTAATTTCTATAAAATTTTAACTTAAAAAATCGATAATCTTTAGAAACTGAAAGCGCAAAAACAAGATAAATTGGGAGCAAAGAGTAATCTTAAAGGTTATTTGACTAGTAAGATAATCTATCTGTTCGACTATCGAAGGCATAAAGCGATCATCTTCTTCAAGAGACGTGCATCGTTCAGAAAAACACGATGCAATGACAAACAACCTCATAGATCACAGGCTGAATGTTGCGATCTTGAAAAATAGAAAGACTGAAATGTTGTGAGAGCTTCCCATGATGAAACAGAAGGGAACGTACGATAAAGAAAATGAAGTAAAAATGGTAAGGTGGGAGAAAATAACTGACAAATGGTCTCGTGTATGTATGTATATGTAATAAATAAAATTAAAAGTATTAAGGTATAATATACTTCCAAGCAGAATAAATGTAAGGAGTAGAACTGCTGTCCATTACCAGAATGTCGTTGTTACGAGTGATTAAAAAAACTTTGAAAATGAACTGAACTTATCATCCGTTTCGTGGATCATACAAGTTGTTCGAAATGTCAAAACATATATATTAAACATAGGAGTATGATATTTTTTCTAGAAAAATACTGATTTTATATAAGTTTGAAACTTAATGTGTAATTTATGTAAAACGTCTGAATAGTTCCTTTTGTACGGATTTGAGCTATTTTTTATTACCCTTTTTCCGGGTTTCCTAGTACACCTGCGCATTCAATAGCCAGGATAATCATCATTTATATGTAATCTAGTTCATTAATCAATCTACGAATACAAATGATGCGAACCTTAGGAAAACTTTTCTAAAACTTCAAAGTATAGAGTTCCAATAATCGGACGCAAAATGCGTTGCTCACTCTATATAACACTGAATAAATTTATAGATATCGTCAGCATACAAACTTTTCAAGTTACATTTATTGTAGTTTTACAGACTGCTCAAATATAACTTAAAGCCTGTATTGATACGTATAAAATGTCATTATCAGTTACACCTGTCACTGTTTTACATACCTACCTGCTTGTACAATTAATTTCTTACCCAACGATTGCACCTGGAAGCTACGACCGTACCGCAGAGAGATAAATTAACTCATTGGCATCAAACGAAAGCAGTATGTTAATGCAAATGGAAAATTATGCATTAAACAAACAAGCGTATATGGCTGGAGAGTTTACTGGGAAACGAATGACCAACTCAAGAAGGGTGTGGTCGCGGTCCCAGACTGCTTGTCATCAGCGCAGACATAAATCAGGCCTTTCAATCTAGCCTCGATATCAACATCTTTAATTTATAATTCTTTCAAAAGTGTCGATATAAGGTAAGGTTCACTTCTTTTGTGCACCTGTGAGAGATGGTTATGAAAGCTCTGCAGTTATTAATCTTGAGTTAATTTCCGAACCAGAAGCAAGATCGGTAATTATCGAGCAATCTGTTCGTTATTAGGTGCGAAAATGTTGCATTGCTATCTTAATAAAATCGGGGTTTATTTTGTAATGTTAAGAGTAAAGAAAAATGAGGTTTTTCTTTTTAATCCTTGATTAGGAAGCAATTAAGAATCTGATGAAATAATTAAATGCTCTGCCGGCCTTTGAATATGCAGAGTAAAGAATTATATGCTAATTTTACGAAAGTGCATACCGAGCCACGCCTTAGCGTGGAGTGATTAAACAATACACGCATATAATGCTTGCCAATCCGAAACATAAGATTGATTCGTTCTCTGATTTGCGGGAGATTGATTCGCTCCTTCATAGCGTGCCCCAGCAAAATCCTGAATCAGCATCAGTTCACCAGCTGAAGAATATCTTGGAATAATAGAGAGTATTATAAAAACTTGTGAAAGTTGGAATCGCTTTTAAAATGTTTGAATAAGATGGTGCAGTATGAATTTTTATTTCACTAGCTGGTATTCCTTTAATAAAAATTACGATTTCTTCAAAATAGAAACATTCATTGAGTATGGCATTTAAAATAGTGGTATAAAAATTATTTGCTACTCGTACTTATTGATTTCCTATTAAGTTCAGATTAAAATGGCGGTTTTGACTGTTGTTTTTCATTCAGTTTGTGTTCTTGCTTCTTTTTATATGTTACAGAGTATTAGAAGTTGAGTATTATAAAAACTTGTGAAAGTTGGAATCGCTTTTAAAATGTTTGAATAAGATGGTGCAGTATGAATTTTTATTTCACTAGCTGGTATTCCTTTAATAAAAATTACGATTTCTTCAAAATAGAAACATTCATTGAGTATGGCATTTAAAATAGTGGTATAAAAATTATTTGCTACTCGTACTTATTGATTTCCTATTAAGTTCAGATTAAAATGGCGGTTTTGACTGTTGTTTTTCATTCAGTTTGTGTTCTTGCTTCTTTTTATATGTTACAGAGTATTAGAAGTTACAGTAAAAAATTAATGTGCCATTCCGTACAAATCATTCCTTAGAGACAAAGTTTTCTGTTTGTTTCCTTGAATTATTACGAACTGAGGTATATACATTTTAGTTTATTCAGTGGTATTTCCGAGACACGACGATACATAACACATTAACCACTATAGGGCAGGATATATTAACCCCAAAGATATCAGTGCAATAAAATTAACCTTAATTATTCACCATGAGCATAATAATAAACTGTCTTCAAAGATACGAGACATGAAATTGCCTCCTTTCTCAGAGACGTGTATAATTCAAGAAAACGTGCATCAATGATGTTTATTACGCAACGGGAGAACATTAACTTTTCCCACTAGAAAAAAAACTTTGAACGAAGTTGGCAAATGGAGAAATTGAAAAAATAAATGGTATAAAGAAAACTCTAAGCGACGAAAGAAAAAAAAAATCAGCGGTACAAATAAATCATTTAGAGTAAAAAATAATTAGAAAAATAAAGATATATTATACAACATTTAAAAATGTTCAATATGGGAATAAAAATAAAGAGAATTTAAGCGGAAAAAAAGTTTTAAATGAAAATGCAAAAGCATTTATTTAATTTTGACGTATAATGCGTCTTTCAAATCGATTGAATAAAATTATAAACAGAATATAAGGTGCCATCCTGTAGTTGGGGTGTAACAAAATTAGCAATAATTTATAATAGCCATTTAACTCAGCAACTAATCAACGGATTGCAACAATCCCGTAAGAAAACCAGAGGTACAAAGTTATAAACAGGTTACAATGCGTATATGGCACGTAGGGGGGCCAACATAAGCCAAAATTGCGTCAGTCTGTGACCTCCACAAGCCCGTAACGCATGAACTACGTATAGGGCTTTGTCCCAACGAGATCTGTGTAAAGCACTTGCATTAGTGAAGATAGGTTACGAGTTCTGAAAGTTATGGCTGTTTTAAATATCTGACAGCCATAGGTGACCTCTCATCGACTCTGTCGCCATATATACAATCAAAACCAGGCGAAATGGAATAAAATAATGATAGAGGGGTCTGGGGAAATCCGAAAAGGGGCCACTCACTGCTGCCGAACGCATGAGCAACAGGTTTACACGCTAAAACGTGACTGAACGCAAACAACCAGAATATCGGTGGCGCCACCTAGCGGCAACTTTGAGAAAATGCGGGAAATAAATGTAGTCAATGAATGTAATTGTCGTTTAATTCTCAATCCTCAACCACAAGACGTATTCTACGTTCAAACACACGCCTGCATCTGAAACGCAGGTAATAGCCATTTTTTTTTCAGTTTCTACTAATTTGGGTACTTTAATCTTCCGTTCACAGTGATATTTTGATTAATTTGGATTGTTACGAGGGTTTGCTCTTTTTTAATTTATTTCGAGAATATCATATGAAAGCTTTAACCATCCATCAGTGTGCCTACCGTTCAGTGACGTAGTGAGCATAACTGGCGCCAGGGGCACGATACTTTTTTGGCGCCCCCCTTTCCGAAAAACATATAGTATATAGAATTAGTGAAAAGGATCATTTGGCGCCCCTGTTCGAGTGGCGCCCGGGGTATGATAGACCCTCTTGCCCACCCCACGCTACGCCGCTGCTACCGTTATATGAAATGTAGTGGCAACGAACGCTTCATTCTTGATAAATCCAAATACGATCGTAATTTTAGCATAATTACTACGACTGGGTAAGACCCTAATGGCCTAATTGTGTCATTATCATTATTTCATGCACACACGATAACTCGCTTCCTTTCCGTCACTGTTTGTTAATGCCATTTAAATTATTAACATATACGAAATGGTGATAATTTTAACCATAACTGGGAGAAATTAATTACCACCTAAAATGCTATGCAGAATTGTAAACCAAGCATAGCCTTCTCCTGTCATTCAGGATGATTTTTTTTTTCAAAAAATTAATCTTCAAAGTGAGAATAATTTGCTCTCGCGTATGCAAACTTTTTTTAAAGCATTTTTCGTCGTTCTAATTACTTAACACTGAAGCTATTAAAGTTGGGGAAATAATCTCGAGTTCTGACGTGTAATTTGTATAATGTATACCTCGTGTTGGAATTCTCAATGAGCTGCTTCGCTATTAACTTGATTAATCCCGAATCGTATCTGCCTTTTACACTCCTGATACACTTTTGCTTTGTTTCGGTCGACGGACGGAATATTAATGAGTTGGCGCGAACGTTGCCCACGTGCGCAAAGGATTTCGCGCGTATTCACTTAGCATTTCGTTTGAAGGCTCTCATTCCATTCTTATGTACACTGTATACCTGTCAAATATCAGTAGTTTTATTTCACTGTTTCTGTGGCTGATAAATGGTATCCTTTTCAGTTTAATTATTATCGAATAATAAGGGTATTTTGCCTACCTTTTTTGCAAGAATTCAAAACTGAATTTATTATTAACCCTTCAGCGGGCGCGCCCATGTACAATGTGCAACATTTTCGTGATTTTGAATGGTTTGTTTTTACATGCAGCGTTTGAATGTTCTAAGCAGTTTCTATTTATAGCTACACCCTTTCTAATACAGGTCTAATTTTCTGACCCTTGTATTCCTTTCTATTCATTGTTAGTCGTGATTTAAACGCGGTAAACCAGCGATTATACTGGATTGCAATACGACAAAATTATGACTTAATGTCGTAGATCAAATGTGCAGCTATTACACGGTATTCCGCATATCACGAAGATGGACAATCTCATTGTTTTTTAGGTTTTGGACATAATAGGAATCGATTCGCAAGTTGTCCTTAGATACATTAAACCACACGGTTTTGAAATAAGGCGATTGTATCTGCATTCTTTGGCCTTTAATTATAAATATATCTCATTATTAGCCACATTTTATATCTCGTCATAAAACGCAGAATTATTATTTTCAATTTGAACAAAGGTAGTTTATTACAAAAGGAATAATCAAGGTTGAAAGAGACGTTGCACTTTATGCAATGCGCGTCTGCTGGTGTTCCAAAAATTGGCTCGCCCGCTGAAGGGTTAAAAAATAAGATTGACGTTTTAGGCCCCTTTATCAAAAACGTCAAAATTAAATTACATTTATCACTTCAATCCTGCCTTTTAGAGACTGAACAAATAGAGATAGACACTATATCGAAAAGATTGCAGTACGTTCTGGCAAACGGCCGGAAACAATGCATTTGGGTATTATCTGCTTCAGTCAATCGGCTTTTTGTTCCAAAATTCAGAAGCTTTAATCTTGCCTAGAAATATAGTTTTTCTTCAAAACGCCAATATATTTTTTTCTGTTAATGAAATGTAGAATCCGGAAATTGTATGTTTTTATCGTTTGAAAAATAAGCTACATGTAAAAAAAAATTAATAATCGTCTAATAATTTGTCTAATAGCAAAGCATTTTAACAATATGTTTTACTTACAGATATTTACTTAAAATTATTCTTCTCTAGACCACCTATCACCCGTTCATAATTCTATATTGCAGAGATATGAAAGTATATTTTGAGAAAATTAAATCTTTTAATCTATTCGTGTTATAAATAGTTTAAGAATTGGTTACAATTATTCCTCAACATTTCGAGAAGCAGTTTGACAAAAAGTAATTTTGATGACAACTATTCGTACGGCAATATGTCCTATATTTCAAGTAACTGATTAATTTATTTTTGTCCACGGTTAGTGACAGACTACCGAGTTAATAGTATCAGTCAGTTTTGCCGTAAACTAAAGATTCTTATTTCAGCCGACATAGAGCTGCAAAGAGATTTGAAATATAAGCGCGACATCCTATTTCTATACTTAAGAATGAATCGACAATGAAAAGTAATTAAAATTATTAAAGACTAATTGAAAATTAAAAAGTATCGCTTATATTTATAAATGAAATATAAATAAAAAATAAATGTGTTATTAATGAAATATGTGACTTTACTTCTGTTCATGTTTTCAAGTATTAAACTCAATACGCTGCGCTACCTCAGGATTAATACAGTGTTAAATTACCAGTTGAAAATCGAGAAAAATAAATAACCTTTGATGTGTTATTGAAATGCTAATTTAAATATATCAAATCTTCTGTGTTATAAAATAGTAATATTTATTCTGAGATAAACGACCGTAAAGAAGGTGAAGAGAAAACCCTTAAATATTTTTTCATCCAGCAAATTTTCTTAAACTTTCATGTGTACAGAATATGCGTGCGTTCTCAGATTTTTTTTTCTTGTTGTCACTGTCAATATACTCAATCACTCAACTTATGATTGCTTCACTGATCTATGAATAGATAAGTAAAAAATTATGGGGAGAAAAACGTGTTGCCAGGTTACGTTTCACCTTCCTTCTCCCTGAAAAATCTGCAAGCATGCACGTAAATGCGCATTACAAGAAGTGTTCGTAACATTCCCCTTCAGTTTTCTGATTTGAATACATATTTGAAAGGGAAATGGGAATGGTTCTCCTATTTCTTCGTCACGTGACTCAAATATACCACGATTATTATATGCATACAGGTGTGTATTTTCTCGGTGTTCAGTCGTTTTGCGGACTGCTTTACGCGATAAATGACCATTATCCTTTTGCAAGGATGGTTGGTTTTAATCACCTGAGCAGAAAGAACTTCATCTGCATTCGCGGATGTCCTGTATCAGAGGATATGTTATGTTAGGCCTGTAGTTTGACATTCAAGGACATGTACGCAAAATTGGGTTGCGTGCTTTAATGTCTTTTAATGTTTAATAAATTTAATAGACGACGTCTAACGCTTCCTACAAATTCTGTCCCTTTTTTTTTTTTCATTTGAGGAATATTGACAAAAGGATTACGTTACTTCCGTCCTTAGCTTTAACAATGGCAAAAGATAAATACACGATGCAATTAATTATCGGTTGGTACTGTAGTTATGAGTTTGTATATTTTCACCTGAATTGGGTTTCGGGGGGTTTGCTTTACTTTTTCCGGTATTTGCCAACCGCGGAAACATCGAAAATGGTATCTTCGATAAATCCATAATAAATCTTGTAAGTTCAATTCTTACAAACTTGGACAGTACCAAAGGATCCTACTTACAGATAGGTTTTCTACATTCGCTTGTAACTCTAAACCAATGATTCTCAACCTTTTTTATGCCTAGCTCCACCCCCTCTACTTTGGATGACCAAAGACCCTACGCTATCAGACACACCTTAGACCTCAAACATAACTAAATAAATTTTGAAAGATCTCAATGTGTAGTAAGATCAAAATTTGTGAGTTGCGAACGGCCAATTAACAAGTTTATGATCGCTCTGCAGTAGCAGCTCAGGTGGCCAAACAAAGATCCGGATTCAGGTAGCGCCGATTATGAAAGAAGCGTACGTTAACGGTAAACAACACAACGGTTCTGTGCTTCTTACTTCACCATCTCATTGCAATCATTTTTTTTTTAATTTCCAATGGCGGTTTACAAGACTAATATATATATATATATATATATATATATATATATATATATATATATATATATATATATATATATATATATATATATATATATAATGTGTGTGTATATGTGTGTGTATATATGTGTGTGTGTGTGTGTGTGTATATATATAATATAAAGTCCAATTCCACTCCTAAATATTTTTATTCATCAGGTACAATTTGGCGTATGTAAAAAAAAAAAAAAAAAAAAAAAAAAAAACATATTAGTGTTAAAGGGGTTATGTCCCAATCAAGGACTTAACACTCTTTATCCCACGAAAATAAAATTGGAAAAATTTGCTTTAAAAAATAATTAAAAATTAAACTTAGAAAACTGACTTTACAAAATCAGTATTTTTTTCAATCCCGTTTTTCTCAAAACTACGATTTTGGACTTGACGCTCTTTTCACTGTAAACACAGATATATACATTATGATTAAAGATAGTGAGGGGTTTCTTTATGAAAGATCCTAAATAAGAACGTCTACATTAGCCAATTTTATGAGTTCATTGCAAGGCTAAAAAATTAAACAATATTCTGCCATCTCTACATTATGAAATTAAAAAAAGTCTAAATTTAAGTCTTATATAGACTGTATTTAAAACTACTGTACTAAGCAGAAAAACTCGGAGGCATTTTAATAACTAATTTAAATAAGTAGGCCAAGATATCAGGCAAATAAATGGCACTGCGATGTTTGTTGGTAATTGAGGAAAAGGCTTTGCAGGGTCCCTGAAAGCTATAATCATATTAAATATGCAGATTTGAAATTGTAATTTAAACAAACATCAGGTTTGGGCGTAGTCGGTGATGAATATTTTTCTCGTAAAGAGTTTATGGAATTAATTTTAAAATCCATTTTTGAAATATGTTTGTTGTTGAAGCAAATTTTGCATCTACATAATATAAATGGTTTAAATTAATTTTCTTTTAAAAAGATTACGATCATTCGTCTTCAAGAATTTTTAAATTCCACTGTCAGATGAACTTTATTTTTCTAATGATGAACACTCTAAAAGAAAATGTTATTGCTTACTGTCCTATTCTAATATGAAACAGCGCATCCAAATAATTCGATAGAGTAAAATATTGGCTATTCATGCGCAATTTTTTTTCTTTGATTTTATGTCAAAACTCATGTCTAATCTCCCCCGGAATAATCATAGTGTCGTCTGAAATAGTATTCATTTATTATACAAGTATTTCCCATGCGTGCTGAAACAATGGAGGAAAAAAAGATAAAGTTTATAGATTTATGTGTATAATAAATTCTGGCGGGAAAAATTCGTGTTGGTGGAAAATGTTATCCCGTAAAAAGTAAATAACTTTGTGAGTGGAAAGAGGTCGCAGTTACCGTTAAATTTTGGCTGGAAACCACTTCTACTGACAGTGACAATTTATCAAGCCTTGGACTCCCGATTTCTCGAAACAGAATCTCACATATGTCAACAGAAAGTTCTAAAATGTGTACGAAGTTTGAATGCGTTATGTACCTTATGCTCCTCCAAATAGCACCGTTAATAGCTCTATAAAATTTATTATTCGATCAAAATTCAAATGTCATAATAAAATTGTTTGTTTGAGTTGCCATGTAATATTACAGATAATTGTTCAAACATATGATAACAACAGCGAACAAAGACATTCTCTTCAGTATTTTCATAGTTGAAACGGAGAAATGTTGGACTAGATCCGATTAGCTACGGCTTGGTAATGTTTTAGGTCTTCTGTAATTACGTCCTAAAGTAAATGAATAATTAGTAACTGGAAGCAGTTATATGAAACACGAAATTATTTCATGTAATGAATGTATTAAATTAGTCATATTATTTCATGTTTGCTTTTACACTATTAATTGAAATAATACGGACTTTGAGATTACTCACATACTTCTGGACAATTGAAAACATGGATTATCAAAGCTAACAAAGTTTCAACTTTCCAGACTGCACCCTTTTGTGTTGGATATTGTAAACTTAATACTGTAATTTTTCATCTCATTTTGGTCGGTGAAAAAATTATAATACAAAATTTTTAACAATATTCTTGGAAAACAATTGAAACGAGAAATAAAATGCTCCAGCCATTGTTGGAATTTCTTGCCTCAAAATTTGTACTTAAGTAAAACAAAATTTCACTAATAACTGATTTATCTATGTTGCAGAGGATCCTATTATTCTATTCACGTGATCATTGCGTTTAGTGTGTGAATAAAACGGAGCGGCATTCCATGCATAGAACCAGATATAAATAGAACTTTTTCATGCATGATAAAAGGAACATTTTGTGTCGCATTTTATGCGGTAGAATCCTTGTCGCTATGTGTGACGTCAAATTATACAAAAGGGCCCATAAAGACGGTACACTTCAACTTTCAAATAAACCTCGAAAGACTTGCTATGATTTGAATGTCTTAATTTTTGCTTACTTCAAAATTTGCGTTGTGAGCTGCGATATGGAAAAAGAAAAACCCCTCATTTTATCTGTATTCAAACCTTTACTGTTAGTTAATAATGAACAGCTTTGGTGCAATTTTGTTTGGAAAGCACGTATCGTTCGGCGTATGTAATGTATTTATGATCTTCATTGTTATTGAATTAGCTGGCTGCACGGTAATTCGAAAAGAACGCACTGACGGCTCAGCAATTAGGTGCAATCAAAAATGACACACCTCTCTCATTTTTTAAATCACCCGCATGCATCCGGAATTGTTCAATGTGCAAGTAATGCAATTGATTACATTACCTAATGCTTCTAACGGTTAGTCAATCATTCTGCACATTCTAATCGTGATATCCCTTGATGGCATTCTCCTTGAGTGGTTGGTCCTTGCAGACCTTCGATTTATTCAATTTTCAATCGATATATTATTTCTTTGAAACGACTTGACAAGTGAAAGACCTGGTCTACATAGCTTTTCTTCTCGTTGTATTAGATTTTGTACCGGTTTTTAATCGGTAGCCTTGGATCCTTGACTGCTTCCTTAAATTCGATACTGGTGTTTATGCGAATATCGATTTCACGACTTCAAAAATATTTGCTGTTGCTGTTTTTATTTTCCTTTGATTTACTTCTAATTTCGATGCGTTGTTATGTGACAATGACAAGAATGTCATGGATAAAAAAAAGTATTTCTTTTGTTTTGAAATTTTCTTACTGTGCTCATGATTCTTTGTCTCGTTACTGATCTAGGCATTGAAATTAAGCTTTCTTTGTTTACTAGAAGTGTAGGATTAGTCTTCTTGTGTACATACAAATGTCATGCAAGTATGCGATGCGACATAAAGGAAACCCTCCCACCCTGCTTAACATGACGTCACATTTTCTCTATTCCCTCAAGCGGGAAGCGTCACCAATGTAAGAATGCTGCAATACTGTGCAGCTTGATATTGCTGAGATGAGAGTCCATGCCTGTTATATGTACATGTTATTTTTCCTCGACATCTATGAGTGTGTCTGCATTTTTGCCATTACATTGTACTGGGATTTGGTTTCATATCCAACAGATGGTGTTGCCTTAAAGTAAACAGGGGGAACGCCCCTCGTTTTCGACCCCCTGTATAAAAGAGAAGACGATTGTCTTTATCCACCATGAGGATGGCTTGTCTATGAGTAGACATCTGTTAAATGATTTTCTCATAAACCTATTGTAAATATTGTTTTGTGTTTATGTAAAAAATCTATAAAATGTTAAGACCATGGTTTAACGACAAAAGGTTTGAATTTAGCTTCTGTTTAGCGATCCATTCCTAAAATATGAAGGTCTGGCTTAATTTCTCCACAGCGCGTATCGTATATCAGACTGTGCAGGCGTCGCGTCACATCAGGGTGCAAAATGAAAGTATGAGGCCTTGTTGTTAATCTATTAGTATCTTTTTTCTCAGTCACACAGCTTTCCACCTTTGCACATCTACTTATGATCCTCATTCTATTTACTGTAAGTTTATAGAAACCGGTATACGGGTAACGAGCTACTCCGTTATCTTGCTAAAGAGGGTTGTAAGTTACAACAACCCGTGTACTCTTTCCTCTATCTTCGAGTTTGTGCTGAGATAGACAAAAGATTCAAGGAGGTAGTTGGTAATATACATAAACTGCAGGCCGTGGGTAAGACTTGGAGTGAACTGCTGTCTTGCCCTATCCCTCAGGACTTCTCAAGACACTGTTGCAAATTTTGGAATAGTTACATCGCATGACTTTTTACGTGGACGCCTACATTGCATCGGCGTTGCATTTTCTCCTGACTGCCCCCTTTGTTCTTCTGGGGGCTAACCTTACCATGTTGTACAATTATCCAACTAAATATTTGACTGGGAAACATGCTTACACATATATATTTACATATACATTACTGCTACTATCTGTAAGTGCATTTAAGTCATGCCTGTAATTTTTCATCTTATACAGAAGGTCGTTCGCACTTTATGGAAACGATTTTGTAATTTATTTTTGTTTGCATTTTAAGATAAAATTTTGGCAACTTCAGAATAATCGTCTGCTACTGTTTTGTTTTCTTCAATTTTGCCTTGACTATTACTTATATCATTACAATTATGTACGAGTTTACGCTAGAATTATTATATTTTATTGAAATTCCTTCGTGGTAAAAGAAAAAATTAGATTGGCATTTTATATATTTTTGGCAAACCAAGAGTGGAAACACGCATTTATCTAGATCTATTATAAAAAAAAGTGAGAAAATTGTGCTCTTAAAAATACATTGAATAAACACGAGTAATTAAGTATTTCTTTTATTTCACGCATTCCTTATTTCTTCATGAATTATGCCCGTACATTTTGTTACTGCATCGGCAATGTTGTATGACAGAGAGAGAGCTGACTGCATCAGCCCTTTTATTCTAGTTATATCATTAATATTCATTCACGGTGCACTCCTGGTGTTATGTATTTGATAGATCACCCCTTCTTGGTATTTACTTGCCTCGTTTCATGGTGATTATTTTTTTTTCTCTGATCTATGCGGGTACTTACAAATGCTTATATGTGCTTAACTTGGTATTTTAAATGCTTTAAACGAGTGTTGGTTTTATTGATTGGAGCTTAAAACATTGTTAATATTCTCTCTATCTCTGCATTGAAAGAAATTCGCGTGTTGAATTGGAAATCTCTACGTGCAGCGATGTAAATATTTGAGTATTATTTATGCAGGTGTCTGTAGTCATGTAACCGATGTGTGAAAATGGGTGCACTTTGTACAACTTCACTAAGGTTTAAGGGGAAAAAAGACATGCATCTAACCGGTGTTCAGGTGGTTAATGGCACTTTTCGCGTAATACCATTTGGATAACGTTGTATCGGTATGTGTTCGTTTACTCATAGCTTTTCAAAAACACCCATGATTAGTTTTTTTCTATCAAGCATTTTTCTTGAAATAATCTACAAATGTAAATTATTTCTTAAAATTCTGTTTCTTATTCGGATATCATTGAATTAAGTTTTTAACCGGTTTGGGTAAATCGTTCATTTTTCAAGACATTTATCTGTAAACCATAAAATGTATTTTTTCTTGAATTCCAGGAAGATAATGTACTTAATTGCGAGTTAATAAAATGAGTATTGCAAATGTAGTGTTTGAAACACATTTCTTATTAAAAAAATTGTATTTTGAATTTTTAATGGCTTATTTATTTGATATTGACTTCTATTCTAATATTCTATAAGTGTGAACATTATCGCAGATAATATTTTCGATAAAATTTTTCATTTATCTCGAGTTTATATATAATTATTTGCCATGAACACTGCATTAAATTTGTTGTATTACATTACATCGTGTTATTACTTAATAATACGTAGCAATACATTATTACATTATATTTCCTTACATAATTCATACTTGCGTTGTATTGCATTTTTTTACATTACATTTTTATTTATATTACTTTATTGCATTACATTATATTTTCATTACATTCTTTTATTTTACACTATAACATTAAATTTTATTTATATTAGATTATTACTTTTATGTTTCAATTTTACATAACATTGTGTATGCGCCTTGTACATAAACAGCACTATATAATGTAACGTTATGTTGATACGAAGTAAGATATAATTATGTTGTGTAAGTGAGTGAGTTTGTGATTCATGTGATGATATTATGAGACTGGGAAAGCAAACCTTGTTTCAGATTACAAAACTCATATCAGCCTCAGATTGATTTCCAGAAACAAAGTAGATTACAATTCATACAAGTTATTTTTAAGTCTTTAATTTATTTACATTATACATGTATGATATGCGATACGATTTTTAGTTCTCCTAATGGTCCTTATCAGTAAAAGTCCATTGAATAAGCTATTATTCTTGTCAGTTTACTTCATACGTACAATTATGTTTACAATTTACATATAACCTTATCTGCATATTATACATACCTCACACCGAGTAGGAAATGTCAACTGGTATGATATATGCTAAGTAAAGTGCTCAGAATAGCCCTATTTATCATTATTTTATTCTAATCAGTTATGAATAGCTGCGGCTTAGAAATTTTTGCAAACCATCTTAAGCAAAATTACATCTGTAATTTTTCTTCAGCCGCAATTAAGCCAATAATATTAATTGAAAACAAACAGTTTTACTTCGTCCCTTATCTCAATGAATTTGCCTTGATAACCTGTGCCGCTGCATCGCTCGCAGAAATTGCCATGAAAGATATTAATTTAGATATCCTGGCGGTAAAAAAAATAAATCCGATGATTAATACTACCGCGTGAAACAAATGAGGTATTCACAGACCACCCATGTTTGCAACTACTGTTATCAGACCCTTTTCATTGAAGTAATACAGTGATAGCTACTGTATTCAGCGTAATTCTATCCTATAATTAAGTCTTCAGACTCTTTATCGCAGATATTGCCAAAACAGAAATGAATGCAATGGAAAACTTAGAATAATCGTGTGTAATTAAAAGAGATTGATGTTATGTTAATGGTTTGTCTGTTCTGTGTGCTAAAACTGAAGCTCTTGTCTTTTCAGGAAAGAAGTTGTGTGCAAGGGCTTTCTCGTGTTAATAGATGGGACAAAGGCATCTGAAGAGTTTTGGAATGTTCTTGATGAAACGTTTTGTTTAATTGAGGTAAGAGATATGTTCCTTTTAACTTTTTTTTCTTATCTTTTCCATGCCTATGTAATAATACATTCTTCTTTTTTCTAACAACAAAATTAAAAAAGTTTTGTCTGTATTGAAAATATTAAATTTGCATTAAATTTCAGGTTTTTTAAGTAGTAAGGTATTCCATTACAAAGTATATTTACTTTAAGAATCAATTTTCTAACACTTGAAATTTATCACCGTTTGGCAACAGTGACATTTATGCACTTTGTATTGTATAACTTAACTTGATATAAATTAAACTCCCTAACTTAACTTGAAATAAATTAAAACGTTAATAGAAGTTTAGTTAAAATCGGAAAATTGTAGAAACCTTTTAAGAAAGTGTTTTTCCCCGCTTTTTCAAACTGTGACACTGAAGATTCCGATTATGTCTTTAGCCTTAACATAGTTTTTAATAATGATAGGATCCATACCAAAAATTCAATGCTATATTTTTTCTCATTTTGTTTATATTATATTTATTTTTTTCTTTGTGTGACTTTTGAATACTACTCAAACATCAATTCTATTGTTATTCAATGTTTTTTTTTTTTAAGTCATAATATTTCAAATTTTAAGGACCGTCCGGTAGTCAATGCACTGAGGAAGACCCTAACTCAATTTAATTCGTGCCCCCCCCCCCCTCCCAAAAGTTAGACGCACGCTACGCCTATGCACTTATATGTAAATCATAATACCTTAAAATGAGTTATTGTATCTGTTATTGAAGATGTGTGATTCGTTTTTCGTAGGCACATTATTAAAAGCATAAATATTAAATATGTTGAAACATAAATATGCTCTTACTCAAAAAATCAGTTATTTTTCTACAGAAAATTTAAAAAGTTATATTATTGTTATGTTCCCACGAGTTCGAAATTGCTCATTTGGAAACTATTGCTAAAGACTTTTAAAGAGTCGTGCCAAAAACCGTGAGTTTCATATCAGAAACTGGGTGTGAACTTTCAAAACGAATACTGCTTTTGTATAAACTTTATTCCGCCATTCTTGCGCCTTCTTTTGTTTTTACTGTGAGGATTAAACGAATTTCATTTCAGGCCAATCTGTCGAATGTGATAAGCGAAGTGTTAGTTCTTCTGCCCCCAGGCGAGGAAGTACCCGATTCCAACACCCTTTTCCACACCAGCCGAGTTCAGGTAACATTTATTCTTTATTTATTTTTTATGTAACGTCTTTTCCAATATAACCGTATCTTTGGTATTAAGTTACGCAAAGAAATGGTGTTTGCTTACAATGTAGGGCAATATTGTTTGGAAATCATAACATCGAACTTTTTCGTTCAGTTCATAAAAATCCGAACGTAATATATATATATATATATATATATATATATATATATATATATATATATATATATATATATATATATATTATGATTTTAGCAAACTTTTCCAAGTGTAACATTGTATGTTTTTGTTTTATTTCCTGGTTGTATGCATGTAATGGCAGTGATATGTCTATGTGATGCTTTTACAAAATGCTTTTTGAACTCTCGACATGCTTATTTTACATGTGTACTCGAAAAATCGGAAAACACAAAATTGGCTCTGTATTCTTTAAAAATGAATTGTTCAGTGCTTCTAAATAAACCTCCCATATACTGTTTTAAATGGCATGTAATTAGTAATGATAAAAGTAACACACAGTGTTTTTATTATGTAAAACACTCCTTTGTTAGCTTATAATGTTTACGCTCTTTCGGGCAGTCTATATTTTACATCTTACCTTCTGTTTTTAGCAATGCACTGATAATATGCAAATCGGATAATTTGTTCATAAACTATCGTGAGTTTAGTGTTTATACTACGCAACATGTTTTCCGAAGAATTTTTATTATATTTCTTCTATGCCTTCTTAAAATTTTAATTGTATTTTTGAAACTGTAAAAATATTAATTTTTAGGGGGTTTAAATTTGTTTTAAATGCAGTCTTTTTAGGGGAAATGCCGAATCATTGCGTTTAACATTAATGGAAAACATAAATTTTAAACTCTAAGTAACTAACTTGTTTAATTATATTTATTATACCTCTATACTGCTTTAAATTTATAAATTTATTTTTGCATTTTAAAAGTTTTGTTGATCATTGTGTTATAGTGAAAGAAAGAAAAGGGATTTATGATTTACCTGTAATTAATAAGTCGTCATCAACAAATGTTACGATAAAATTATAAATTTATATTGTCTTAAATTTATGATTCTATTAATGGGATGTGAAACTTTCCATTAATGCCGTTACAAAAAAAAAAAAGGCTCATTCATAACTTATCTTAAAATGGCTTCAACAAACGGCATAATGCAATCAATACAGCCGCACTCATGCGCTTTTCAAGTCCTAATGCATTTGTTGAGTTACAATTAACGTACCCAATGTCAGTAATGATTAAACTTTTCAAAATTGAAATTCATTTATTTGCATGTGATGTATAACCAAAAATGTGTCATTAATAATCTGATTTTCTGGGCATAAACAAGTTATTCTGATGAAAGGTAGTTTGTAAATATTTTGTACAAAAAATTAATAATTCCTGGGGGAAAAATAACTTCAGAGGGTTAATTTACTTGTGATCCTAAAATTAAAAATATTACGAATTTTATTTATAAAACCATCGTAAAATTCAATAATAGTAAAAATTCCAGTGATACGAGAGCCATTTAATGAAAATGTCTAAATCTGTTAAAACAGGACATAATTATACATTCGTCAAAAAGGCTTGATTATGCATTTCTTGAAAAGGTCCTCCTCACAGAGTTAGAAATATAGTTACTCGTGAGTTACTATTCACACGTATTTGTAGATGTCACAGGTGGTACTTGTCATCTATATATTTAAGTTGCTAGGCCGACTTTTTGGGCAGTCCGTGAGAGAAATCTACAGCATCAATTTACTCCATTTTGGTCTTAAACGAAAGATTGTAATCTGTAGATTTGTCAAATTTGGTTTTTGTAACCGCAATTTCTATTAATTAGCGATAATTTACAATTGAAAAATTTATTTCTGCGCATGCTCAGTCACATGTTTTAATGATAAACACGTTTATTCCGAGGAGTCTCTCTAGATCTCGCTCTGCCATTTTTATTTTTATGATAATTATATTTGTGAAATATAAGATTAAACCTGATGGAAATTGTTTATTTCGCGCTGTTTAATGAGTGATAATTTACAATTTTAAAAAAAATTGCTTTCTGCGCATGCTCAGTGACATTTTTAAATCTGGCTTTAGATACTCAATGAGCACGAGGCCGCTTAAACATATTAATTTGTTTCTGCGCATTATTATGATTTTGAACATTTGGCAATGATGTGTCGAGTATAATTTGTGTATTAGTACATTTATGTACTATCTAGCCGTCATGTTTTGACGGGTACCAACTAGTCTGTATTAAGAACTGTATCATTTAGTCGCGGACTATTCACAGGTTATGAAGATTCTAGCTGATTTCAATATGCAGGCAATAGAATTCTATTTTTAGATAACTTAAGTAAATGTTTGAATATATTCGTGTTATTCCAAATTTATTATTCCTCATTATTTTCAAAAGTTGCTAAACGTTTACTTGTGCGTTCGTTAACGAAACTATTGAAGAAAACATTTTCTGTCGATTTACGTTTAAAAAAATCCTCAACCATTTTCCTTTCTTTTTCTTCGGATTAGATGCACATAAAGTTACATTACCGAGTTAACGTTTTACTTCCGGAAATAAGTTTTGTCCTAGAAAAAAGATTCCTCCTTCAGCCGACAGATGGCAGCACTGAAATTTTAATGGACCTGAAAATTTTCGTAAGCTAAATTATGAATAATCTATGAAATGCGATGACCACATTAATCCGTTGCCCAATATTGAATTCCGTTTCTGCTTATAACGTGGAACATGTATTCTAACATGTTCTTTCTATAGTGTGCTGTTTATCCGTATTGAAATACAGACTAACAAATTCAGAATTTTATTATTATATCCTTGTATTAACTTTTATCTTGATCCATTTCAGTGTGAAACGTTGTCTTCCTGCGAGAAACTACAAAATTTCATCCACAGGGAGCAGTTAATGAACAAATATGGCGGTTCCTACATATATGATCACCAAGAGTGGATCAGCTTCAGAAAAGTAATCGATAACATTCTTATGTAACTTAAAATATTCTTTTTCCGGATGGACATATTTTAAACTTCTGTAGCCCTTTGTAAAAACTGTATTACAGCTGTTCCGAATTGTTTTTTTTTATTTTATTTTTTCTCAAAATAAAACTGTGAGTAAGTTGCATATGTAAAATGACGTAATGCCTTTATTTTTTCAGTTTCATTGATTTTTCCTAGAATTTGTGATAAATATTTATGTTAAGTGGTGAAAGATGTATCACATTGTAACCTCTTGGACAACTGACTAGTTCTATGAACCAGCCTTTTTCCCAAGTTTCCTGGTGAAAGAATAGTCCCATGTTTTAAAGATACATATTAAAAAACACAGGAAATGTCCTCGAAAGTTTCAGACGTGACATTAATATTTTTAAATAAATTTGATAATGTATTTAAAATTTTCATTTTTAATAAATTATCAATTTTAAATATTATTTGTCATTTTTAAGTCCTTTAAATATTTTTTTTCAAAATTAAATATATGTTCGATAATATAAAATACTTATGTTTAATCTCATTAATGATGTTTGAATTTGGTTTCTGTCTGATAGCCCGGCTTACAGGTATCTTAAAATTACATGAATGATTTAAATTATTATAAGTGAAACCTAGCTTTATCTTTTTTTCTTAAAATCTTTTTCACTAGTTTTCTTTACACATATTTTCATATAATATAAAGTTATGCTGTCAATAGTTTAAAAGTTTGCTGAAATACTTCACTGTAAACTTACGATTATTGAAAACTGTAAGCCTTATTTACCTCACTATATTGCAAAATGCGATCATATTTCACTAACAATACTCTATGTGATGTAAAATCACTCAAAGGAGGTCTGAAAATCCGCTATTGTTTAAAAAGCTTTATCTAATTGATAACATGTCGACGTATTTGTTTTTTTTATCATATTTTGCTGAGCAATCTTTTTTTTTACTGTGTTTTCCAACTTTTCTCATCTTAATTTTTTTAGTGTCATGGTTTTAACCGTACGCCATCAAAATTCATATCTAATTTAATAGTCAACATTCATATAATTTTAAACTTTTCTTTGCTGTTTAACACACCCCTAATTTTATTTCGGCGCATATTATATACATATACTCAATTAAATATTGGAAGTGTTTAGAAGGAAAATACGCGTTTACTCAATTCATCACAAAATTTAATGCTGATAGCTATTTTGTCTCGTTAAGGTTTTCCGTTACTATTAATTTTTTTTCTTTTGCCAATCTGTGTACAGAATTATGGTTTCAGACATTGATATTATATTCTTATGTATAATCTTTTTCTGGCGTATACGTGTTAAGGATACCTGTCCTACAAAATTTAGAAAATTAGCAATTAAAATTTAATCCTTAACGTTACTTGTACATTACAGTCTTATCTATTTTGCAATTCATTAGATTATCTCGATCTCATTTTCAAACATTTTCTATGTGTTTATAACATTGACATTAAAATCTAAATATTTATATTCAAATACATAATCAAATAAGTCTTAGATAACATAAATATATTATATGTGGGATATATTTGTTATAACTTCGTTGTATATTGTTCATTTTTATATTATTATTTAATTGAGTATGTGTATATATAGGGCTTTTTTCTAAAAAAATAGATGGGTATATTGCGTTTTCTCAAATAAAGGTGCGTATTTTTAGTACCGTGTATTCACACGTCACGTCACGTCACAGGGGAACAAAAAATTCGTAATTTAAAAAAAAAAAACTTTTTGTCGTATTTTAACAATTGATTCATAAGTTTCTTAAAATTTCAGTTTAGTTAAGCCAAAATAATACTTAAAAAAAAAAAAGTGGGGATACGCCGCATCCCCGCGTACCCCTAGAAAAAAAAAAAAAGCCCCCTTGTGTATGCATACGTGTTGTGTTTTTTTTCTTTTTAGAATAATTTTCTTATTCTGTAATGTAGTAGAAACAGTGTTTATCCAATTAAGTGGTTTCGATACTTTGTATATTTTTTCTCTCCGCGTATTAACAAATTCTTCCTTGAGGAGAACGCTTCCATTCATCATCTTTAATTTCTAAACACTTCCTTCCAGTTCCTAGAACCGTTCATCAACGGATGCAGACTCTCCGGTCGCCACTTGGTCAATCTCCTGGAAGAACTGAGAGGCAGCCGAATCCCCGTCTCTTCCAGTCTTACGCATCAAATGATTGAACAGCAAAAGCGGAATGTCAGTCATACTTTCCACGATGAGCAGTTGCGCCATCTAGAGGAAGAAGGGGATACTATTCTTAAAGAGCTTCAGTCGTACAGAGTGAGAGCGCCTCACAATCACGATTATAGGTACAAAAATGTGTTTTTGAAAGAATACCAAGAAGTATCTCATAAAGTAACATATTCCAGTATTGATTGTTTAATTTCATGTTTTTATTTTCGTGTCGTTTTTAATTTCGTGTTTAATTTCGTGTCGTCAAATGTTCATTGATAAAAAAGATGGCAAACGTGCAGAGGGTTATTATGCTAGCAGTTTTGGCTTCAAAAAATATTACCTGTCAATTATACATGTCTATTAAATGATATGAAGCGATAAAATTTTCGCTTTTAAGGATTTTGAAAATTTATTTCCATTAATTATAAACGTAAAATTGATTTCTAGATTTTAATTGGGGGAGATATATGACACTATACAGTGCATAACAGAACAAATGCCAAGAAACTCTCAAACATGTATTAAATCGAGTTAAATTCGTTCATGTCGTTATACGAAAAAGTAAATGACCAATCTAAAAAGCATTCTATATGGTAGATGGTTTTCACGTTTGATGCTAAATCTGTATTTTTTAAATTTTATTTATTAAAATTTTAGGCCAAGAATATCGCCAACTTAATACTGGTGTATTCATCGATTCACTAGTCAAATTGTACATTTCTTGAAGCATTGCTATGATCACGCCTTGAATAGCGCAATCGTTACACCTGGAAGTTTTGATTTTTTTCAAACGTATTAAAACATCATTATTCATATTAAATCACATTAAATATCCAATCACAAAGACCAACCCACATCATTAACCTCATTAAAGGGAAATTTTCAATTGGTTGATCGATTTCATTAGTCTCACCTCTCGGCGAAGGTTTTTCCTTATTCGGACCATCGAAAATTTCTTAGCTTCTTTGAGTTTCACTAATTGTCTTACGGTTGTCAGAATTCTTACAATTGCTAATTTGCTAGGAGTACCTAATATTCGTGTAATCGAGAAATATTTTACTTGCATCATTTCTCTCGGAATTTGAAAAAAAAAAAAAAAAGTATATCGAGATAATGTTCCTTTCACTGAAGGCCCCAGAGCTGACTTTGAGCTAATCAGACCAATTGCTCGATTTCAATTCCCTCTCCCTAGGTTTACTACATTGACAGGACTCGTACGCCCCTTAAAAGTCCTTAAAAACTCCGTATTTTCAGTTTTTGTTTTTAAGGAACCTTAAGTTTTTAAAAAGTACTTATTTTTGTGTTCAAGGGCCTATTAATTTTATTCGTTTACTTCCCGGTCCTTAAAAAATACTTATTTTGGAGTTGAAATACAAGGATTTTCAGTTTATGGCTGTCAGTTATGGTTATGAAAATGCAGATAATTTTTCTGCATTCTACTGTTGTAAATTTGTTCAGTTTAATACAGGGATTACTCAACAGATTGCAATCTGTAAAAGTAATTTTGAAATACTAAGAATTTATTGAGATGATACGGAAGTTATCATAAGGTTGTATACGATCCTAAAACTCAAATTTTCTTAAATGTCTAAACTCTGTAAATAAAAGACATTTTAAATCGTCTTTGAGATCCTTAAAGATGCAAGAGCAGGTTCTTAAAAAGTCCTTAGGAATTCCTTATTTCTGATTTCAAAAAAAGGGGTACGAACCCTGATTTAGTAAGACTTTATATTAGTGAAAACAGCTACTTGAAATCCTTAAAGAATATCTGCTTTTGCTGTGTAAAGGGTGGTAAGTCCAAAATGGGCTGAAATGACGTAAATTTTTTTTAAAAATGTGACTTATAACATTTTGCCATCTAAGCACAGTTTTAACACTTGCATTTAGAATTTTTTATAAGAAAATTTTAATTTAATTTTTTTATCAAATCCCTTTTAAATGATTAATAGTAACGAAAGATGCAATTTGCTAGACACAATTTCCTAATTACTTTTGTAAACGTATATATATTTTTCTTCGCAGCATAGATGTTCGCAGTTTTATATAATAACGTGCTCCGATCCATACTGCCTGTTAACTCACACACACTTTTTAATCTCACGCTGCGAGTGCTATTCTTTCTGGCGAGGATATACAAGTTCTAGAATAAGCTTTATTTATATTAGTGCTAGTTTGTAGCCTTTGGCTGTGAGAAATATTTCCAATTGATCATTGTATCTCCTTAGGCAGATGATTCCGTAGCTCCATTTTTATTTTTCGCGTATGATAAATGCTTCCAATGTAAGCATACGCAAACCGACTAAACTTGTTTATAGTTAATTCTACACAGCATGATGTCGACATTAGGTTACAGACAAAATTTTCTTTTTTATCATAAGTGTAGCCAAATG
The DNA here is from genome assembly GCA_907164885.2 of Dolomedes plantarius. NCBI lineage: Eukaryota > Metazoa > Arthropoda > Arachnida > Araneae > Dolomedidae > Dolomedes > Dolomedes plantarius. Next base: position 112,284,515 of record OU015497.1, on the reverse strand, counting down.
TGGGCACACACACAAAAAAATAGAAAATGGTATCATGCAGCGTGGAGTTAAAGCAATAATATTGTAGAACATTTTTTTTCATTTACGACTCTTGAAAACATTTATGACAAAGATACTGTCAAAAGAAACACGGATATATTATTGTTTTTGTGATGTAAAGTAGGTTTCTTTTCTCCTGTAAAATGAACCCAGTTAAAAATACAAGATTTAATCCAAGCTTATATTCCAAAAGAGTTAACTCAAAACACTTAAATCATAATTAAAATGTGATAATTTTCAAACAGGGTGCAGTTTTGGTTTTGATAAATTATGATTACTTACAGTTTTGTTAATCCTGACTTTTATTAAGTTGTAGTGAAAAAGGATGTGAATTTATATACAGATAATTACTACTAATTCATCTTTATAAATTATTCTATGAGCTAAATATCATTTAAAAAATTGCATAAGTTACGTAATGAAGCATCTTTTATGCTTTGTGATAAAAAATTTCTAGTGATATTATACACAGAAATGATAATGTTAATTAACTCTTTTGCAATACATTTGGGATTATGCAGCCAATAGATTCATATGTTTTACTTCGGTTTTTACTAAAAATAAAAGTGTGTGTTTTGGTTATAATATTAATGAACCTAAAATTATTCAATTGTGTGTATGAAAAAGTTAGTTTCCACTTACTTGCAAGAGTTATAGTAACTAAAACATGCAATTTTTAAATTAAATTAGCTTTTAATCTAATCATCTTATCCTATAATATATATAAAGAGAGTTCATATTTTTAAAAACTTTCATTTAATTATGCTTAATTCAGTTGTTAGTTACCTAAGCTTTAAGAGGCTTTTCAATTATTAATTAATCTGATTAACAAGTATACTTATGTATAGTTTATTCTGTCTCGTGAATTCTTAACTAAGTCAGCTAATTAAGTAACATTAGTCCTTTTATTGGTTAAGAAAATTACTGATTATGTACAAAATCTAATAAATAGTGCACAGAAAATAATCACCAAAACTATGTGTATTTACAAATAAATTCATTCCCCCTTACCAGCTTTATTTTACTTTAAAAGTATTTGTTCCGTAAATATCATCTTAATTTTTTATTTGCAATTTTTAAAAGCGTTTTTAGATATTATTTAACTGTAAATTATTTTATATAAAGGTATTTTTTCTCACTTTCATTTTAAATATATTATTTTTAATTTAACATTTTCTTAGCTCTATTTGATATGAGTGTAAATTCAAATTACTTTATTTACCCACGTAAAACTCAACTGCTAACACAGACCTTAAAAAATGTGATTTTTTTTAACGCAGATATATTTTTAGGACTCTAATGGTATTTCTTAGCATGCTTGCAGTTAGAACTCATTTGGAATTATGGTCCTAAAAGAGGAGATTAAATTTGTAATTCTGCCATCTGCTATTGTATTGCACATAACGATTTAAGTATTAAAATTGATAAATATAGACATCTCCGAGCAATTTATAAGATTAAATATTTGCTGTTTTAATGTTAAGTACAACTTTTTTTTATTCGATTTAAGTTTCTGAATTTAAATAGTGTTGATTACGTCAAAAATTGTAGTCAATATTTTTGGTATATTGTTAGTAAGTTAAATTAGTTTTAGAAATGTTATTTAATTATTTTTTTACCATTAACTGTTTATTTGAGTAGAAAAAATGTGCTTCAAACACGTCCTTAATTTGCTCAAAAAATGATAGTGAATACGAGATGTGTATCTTTTTTATTTTTATGGTACCTATAACAATAATTTCGAGCAAATATAATGATTTTTGTTTTACTCTTTTGAAATGATACGTATTCAGAAACATATTACGAATAATTATTCAATAAGAAGGTTAAGACATCCGCAAAGAAAATTATAATTTGAATAATTTATCTCGCAGTGCTTTTATTTGTGTTCGATTTGTGCAAACATGTGTCTGGTTGTACTTTACAAGGAAATCCTATCTCTCCTCTGGTTGCATCAAATTTAATATGTCTCCCACTGAAAATTACAGGCAATGTTATCTTCATTATGTTCGCTGCCCTAGGCCGTAAAAGAAATATCTCAGAATGAAGACCTAATGAGAAATGTGACAGATTCTCATTAGGTCTTCATTCGGGAGTTGTTCTTTCTTCATTTCTCAAGTGTCAAGGGAATATGAGTGTAATTTTTTGTAGACTGCCCGCTTGAAAAACTTTCGCGCTGAGTTCGTATTAGAAATGTTTCATTTAGGGCTTGGAAATAAAAGAACAATTGACTTTCACCGAAAGTAATTATACAGTGGTAGTCACAACCGCCTAAGCAATCTGTAATATCTAAGATATTGAAGTTACTGTCGCTTTCGCTTATTTTTTATTTTTGTCTTTCTGTTCAATCTGTTCTTGCTTTACTTTTTCATTTTTTTGTGTGCGATTTCATTGAGTTAAATAGTTCGTTAAAATCGTGTAATTACTGAGCTTATTAAAAGGAGATTAATTTTCGATTTCATGACTGATTTAACGCTGGACAAATTTTATGCTGAAAATTATTATGACTACTGATATAAGTGGTTTGCATACCCTGAACTTCCTTGCCGAACTGCAGACTTAAGAAATAGACAAAGATTGAGTGGTCTTCATTGCTTGGGAGCTATGAATGATTAGGTAAGTTCAAACGTTAAAGCTTAAAACTGAGACAGGGATCATATATTTCACTGACAGCGATGACGTAAATATGACGTCAGTCGTGACATCAGTATCGCAGATCTTCAATCCCAGTGTTTTAAGCTACAGGGGATTTCCCTCGCAGTTGTATTGACTCAGCGATAGACGTAGATAGTATAATGCCCTGTTAAACACTGAATTCGGAAATTTTTTTAATTTTACAATCTACGGGTGCTTTATTGAATATTCTTTCTTCGTGCGCAGGAAACAGAATTCACAAACGTCAAATCACCTGTCGCTTTAAAATGTAAGTACTCTGAGAACAGATATTTGCTGATACATTACCAAGAAACTTATTTTACTGCTATCATATGTTCTACCTAAGAAAGGCTTGTTTAAAGAAGAAGAAATTGCCTCTTATTCATCAGTGCATGTTGCATTGTTGCATATCTTTCATGAAAAATACCCTTTAATGTTTTGTATATAGTTCTCTGTACTTGAAAGTTCTGTGTCGTCTTGGCAGATTTATCTGACGTAACATAAATGCTTTATTTCTTTAATTAATGCACTTATTCCATGGATTAGTTTCTGTGTCATACTAATGGTCTTTCTTTTTTTATGACTGAAGAAATCGATGATAAATTGTTATATTTGACTTTTATACTGTATAATTCTTTAAGTGACTCCATATTAATGTTTGTGTACTGCGAATAACTCCAAAATTTGTGGTAAGAACTACTCGTGATAACTCATAAAAAAAATGAATATAGGCAATCCTGAAACGTTGTAAAACTGCTCCAAATGTGCCTTACAAAAGCAATTAATTGTAAATGGAGTGAAATGCTTCAGAAAAATGTACCAATGATTTAATAACGAAGTGACAGTGATTGAATATTTCGATTTTGCACCACCTCGTGATATCAATACGTTTGCGAGATATGGGGTTACATAGCGAAACACGACGTACCATCATGGGCATTAGAGACGGCTTCAGAACTCTCAAATTACCTTAACTGCATCACATGTTCTTAGGAATTATCTAGAGGCATTCGACAATAATACGGTTACCACAACTTTCACTTATAAGACTGGTCCTTGTAGAACCTTGTAGGTCCTTGTAGACCACTGGTCGCCTTGTAGAACCTTCAGGTCAGCCGCCGTGTAGCAATTCCTGCATACTCAGCCGATGGCTATGCACCTGTGCGGTTAATTAGTATGGGCCTGGGCGCGGACGGACAGTACAGATCTACCGACCAAATTGAGCAACCCGGGGCCCTTTCATCTAGGTTGCATATTAGAAGGCTGATGGTATATATTTTTTACTAAGATTACGACATCTCCGGTTTAACGAATGGTATATTTCATTAATAACGCTGATTAAAGACTGGGTTTTATTCTAATAAATTTGCCGTCATATTTTGACATTTCTCATGTTATATCAAATTAATTTTACAACCATTCATTTCAGAGAAAATCTGGAGAGAACTTGTATCCTATACGATGAGCTTCGTAAGGCTATGACCAAGTTGTCGCGGCTTGCCGACAAACGACTTAGTCGGCTGGAAGAATGCCTGCAACTAAAAACCTTTCAGGAAGAATCTAGTCAAGTAAGTGCTTTTGTTACATTTCCATTCAGATCCCATCTCCGAAGATTAAGAAGTAATGGATTAGTCTAACTGGCTCTGGCTAACGTAAATAATATTGATAATGCCACGGACTGCCGAACAGAAGCTAAAATTATTCATTCTCTGGGGAAAAAGTACTGTTGTGTTTTAGTTTCTGGGAAAATATTTTGAAACTTCGTTTCTTGTTAGCATTCCATTGAAAGGAAGTTAATCTATATATATAAAACAGTTCTGTAACTGACTGACTGACTGACAGATAACGCACAGGCCAAACCGCTAGACCTAAAGGGCTGAAATTTTGCACGGTGATTCTTCTTATAGTGTAGGGGTGCACTAAAAAAGATTTTTGAAAAATTCTTCTTAGATTTTTTTTAATTAAATTTTTAAGCTGTTTTTGTAACATTCTTTAAAGTTTGCATTTAAAATAATAATCCGAGGGTTATAAAATTTATCACGTGAAAGATCATAAAAATTCCTTTAAAATGAAATCTTTTTCGAATCTTTACCTCCGTTTTCTGATTTTTGGTAAATTTTTAAAGACTAATTTTTCGAATTTAATTTATTAAATGCTGATCACGTGATTTCTTTTCTTTTTGTGATACTTTAAATTAATTTTGCGTCACGTGCATAACAGCGGAATAAATTGACGAAAAAATATTAAAATACAGTAAAAGATAAAATTTAACCACTAGACTAATTGAGATGGAAGTTTTTTTCGTTGTTTTATGGATATTAAATTAAACCTATGTATAAAACTGCAATTTCCCCTCAAAGTATGCTTTGCCATGATGATAAGTAAGTCTCAAGTCCAAACTTTAAAATACGCTGGCGTAGATGTAAGAGAAAATTATTTCTCTCACGGCCAGTTTTACGTAGCTTGCTCACGCGTAAGTCCTCAGACGAGTCTGGTAATAATAGTTCCAACCAATAAAGAAACAAGAAATATTGTTTATAAGGAAATCCTCTAAAAGCGATTTCATTATTTTTTCATTGTAATTATCCTAAAATGTACTCCGTAGCGAAAAGCACGGGTATTCAGCTAGTCTATTCATATAAAAGCTTATAGTACTACTAAACAAGCACGTTTTCCTCGAATTCAGCTTTAAAAAAAATAATAGTGAAATTTTCTTATGCATTTACTTTACAAACACGCACATCTGTAAAACATACACACGCACAGCATGCATAAATATTTCTCGATATTTTTTCTGTTGTCAGCTTTGGTAAATCGGAAACAACGCATAGAAACCTTGTACCTGGATAGTAGTTTTTACGATTTTTCGTTGTTCTGCAGCTTAGATTGCAAAACCCCGACGTAAACGGTATTAAACCCCAAAGACATTTTCAATTTTACCCAGATTTTTGGCAGGGGAGCAATTTTTTTGTATTATACGGAATCTATATTAAAAAATCTGGGTATTAAATACTTTTACTCAAATGGCAGTAATCAAATTAATAAAATCAACTCAGATTTCTGTGATCAAAGTTCATTCAAATATTTGAAATACCGGGTGTCCGAAAAGTATGACTACACTTTCAAAAATGAATTAAAAATAAACAAAGAAAGATTTTTCACTTACGGTTTTTTGCTTTCCATAAAGAAAATATCAAAGTTTTTTTTTTGCAATGCTTTATTCCACGATTTCAATGTGCGGACCATTAGTCGCGCGCAACACATCGAGACTATACGAGACTTCTCGCCACGTTCTATGAAGCCTTGAAGGATCAACACTCTGAATGGCCGATGTAATTCCACTTTTCAGTTCATCAGTGTCATGAATTGAAGATTGGTAAACAATGTTTTTCACGTATCCCTATAAGAAGTCGTCCAAAGGTGTTATGTCTGGAGATCTAGGTGGCCACGGTATTGGACCTCCTCTTCCCATCCATCGCCCGGGGAACTTTTCATCTAAAACCTTTCGCCCTTCCAAACTCCAGTGTGGTGGTGCCCCATCCTGCTGGAAAATTATATTGGGTTGCAAGTCCTCTACTTGAGGAAATGCGAAAATTTCAAGCATATCAATGTAATTGTCAGAGTGGACAGTTTCTTCGGAAAAGAAAAAAGGTCCAATAATTCGATCGTGCAGTAAACCACATCACACGTTTACTTTAGGGCTGTCTCTTGTTTCCTCCAGTACGGCATGCAGAATGTTGCGAAACGTGGATGAAACGCCATCTAGTTTACATTTCATTAAACAGAAACTTTAATCTTTTCTTTATGGAACATAAAAAACCGTAAGTGAAAATCTTTGTTTATTTTTAATTCATTTTTGAAAGTGTAGCCATATTTTTCGGACACCCTATATATTACCAAAGCAAAGTTTATAAAGTGCAAAGAAAGAACGCCAGACAATACAGCTGAACCAGCACAATTGTATCAAGCTATGGGAAGCCCAACCCATTATGTCACCCGTGATGCTATTCTTGCCACTAGAAATTTGATGAAAGTAGTAAATATTTTTTATTAACTAATTTGTTTAAAAAGAAGCTTTTTTTAGCTTTCTCTTCTCTATTTTTCAAAGATCCTTTCGACGTAAGATGCAAATAATGTCTTTGTAAATCCAAATTAAGTATTTTCCATAAAATAAAATCATTATTCTACATTACTCTGAAAATTGAGGTAACCAGAGTATTCATTTATACGAAATTGCACTCCTTTTGGGTACCACCCACTGTTTACCATAATTCTGCGCTATTGTCATCTCCAAATATAAAACTCCTGAACACTCGAGACTAATTTGGAGAGCATTTACTTTATTATGCTTCTAAAAACATGTGCTTTAGAAACTTATTATTAGAACATGTCCATTATATCGAGAATTTGGTATTTTGATCGATTACTCCCAGGCCAGTGCCGTTTTATTTTCAGCTACTGAAGGGAACTAGAGCTGTTATGCATTTTAATCCACGATTCTTCGAAAAGGTGGGAAACCTGATAGTTCTTTCTAACTTATTTTCTGTTTAATGCGTCGTTTTACCGAATTGTGGTAAGCCGAAGTTAGTAGAAAAGCAATGAGAAATCATTTCTAAGTTTTTACTTTTTCAGTCTATTAATGAATGTATCAGTTAATGAGTGCGCGCGATTATATACATATATTTGGTATATATAAATAGTTTATAAAGGATTAATGAAAACTGTGTGGTCTGTTTCCGTTATATCAGTAGTTTGTATAATAGTAGCCTAGTGGTAGCGCGTCGGCTTTCGATGCTGAGGGTTGCTCGGTTCGAATCCCGACGAGGGCTTCGTGTCTAGACTGGATGTGGGCACGTAGACCGAAAAGTCCTTCTATGATGTCGGATTCCGGCCTTTGTGATTCTATTGTAAACTGGAACCGCACTCCTTATCTCGCAAAGCCTATATAGCAGTGATTCTCAACCACTGTGCCACTGCATTTTAGTGTGCCGCGAGATTCGCTTAGTGTGCCACCGCTGGTTATACCCATACATAAGCGACGTCAGACAAGTAGTTCAATCAGTACTACCTTCCTAGCGGGGAATGGTTGAACCAATGCGCATGACTATTACAGTTCTGGACTGGTAACAGGCAAGTCTGGACTATTACAGTTCTGGACTTTTAAATCCGGTTCACGAAATGAGAGTAGCATTATCATTTTTACGCCCAAAAATAAAAGAAGTTATCAAAAAGCAAAAAGCTCAAATTTCGCATCAAATGTAATTTGTAGTTAAATAAACATTTTGTTTACTTTGCAATGTAATTTCATTTTATATATCAATGAAAATTATTCCGTAGGATATTTTTACAAAATATATTTTAGGTACATCAATCAATTATCCAAGAAAAAATTCTTTTAAATTTATCTTATTGTTAGTGTGCCGCCAAATTTTTAAATTATCAAAAGTGGACCGTGATGAAAAAAAGGTTGTGAATCACTGCTATATTATAGTCTTATCTGGAACTTCCTGCCTGGGCACATTAGCAAAAACAACATATAATAGTTGTTTGATAAGTGAACGGTCGGCTATCGCCACGTTTTGCAGCGAAAATCATTAGCAACAACAACATATAATAGTTGTTTGATAAGTGAACGGTCGGCAATCGCAACGTTTTGCAGCGAAAATCATCCCTGGAAGATGTCTTCCGTTAGGTATGTTTTAGAAGTGCGGTAAATGAAGTCAACGAGAACGGACTTCAGAAAACTGCAGTTGGGAATTTAATGTTGAATGTATTTAGTTGAATTTTATAAACGCCTGGACGATATTATCTTTAATCTATGATGTTGTCGTAAAAAAACGCTAATTTTCATGGATTTCTTTAACTTAACGTTGCATGCACATACTTTCTCTATATTTTTTAAGCAAATTGTTGTTTAACCTGCTTGCAGGTTGCCGCGATATTCAATATCTTCTACTTCTATCTTCTTTTAGGTCGTGTAAATGAATCTCGCTCTCTCTTCGCTCTATGCATTATTTCTTTCCTGTGTTTTCAAATTTCCTTAAAGTACTGTGCCATAATCTCTTTCTTTCCTCTTTGTAATTTTTTTTTTAAATAACATCATCATTGGTTACATAGGACCACCTAAAAAGTGGTTAGTATTAATAATATGAGTACAGTCCATCCGCGGTTGTCGTGACCATTGGACCAAGTTCGCATGTGCTAACTGAGCTTGCTCGGTAACAAAAAAAGCCTGAACTTTTCCGCATTTCTTTTTATTAGTAAGGAGTTAAAAACTCCCATAACATTCGGTAACTAATAACAGTCCGGAGTGACCAACTTCTCATTTTTTCTTTGGAAGAAACCATGAATCAAATCGCCATATTTTTCATGGCTTTCGTATAGCTGTAATCTGTTTTGTACCTCTAACTTCTCACATTTTTTATTTCTCAAGGATTGTGAGAGCAAGTGCATAACATCTGCCCTTACCTTTTTCCTCGCCGCCAAATGCAAACAATAGCAACTATTTTAATGACGAATTGTTATGAAGATAGCTTTCTGCCATTAACCTTGGATCTTTGCTTTAGTTACCGCTTGAAGAATGTCTGTAATTTGTAACTGCTGATTTCGCACGTAATGAGAATCGTTTGCTATATTTTTTTTTATTTCGAAAATATTACAAATGAGCTCTACGTAATGCATTATTAACTAAGAATAATAACTTCTGTCGTTTCCTCTTCGCTGTGTCCGTGAGAGAAACAACTTCTCCGTTGAAAATCAGAACCTGTTATTGTCGTATATCATATTTTTATATCTGGAATTTCTTTAAACTGACCTTAACTGAGAAAGATCAACATTGCGGGAGCCCTCTGAAAAAAAAGAAATAACTGATTTAAAAAATTTTTAAAAGAAAATATATAGGACTATATTTCTTTTTTAAAAGAAATTGTTAGTAAGTAAACGATTTATTTTGCAAAATTACGATAAAATAAGAATTTTAATTTATAGTATTGTAGTCAGTTGACTAGCTGAAAACCCGTACTTTGCTACGGAGTACATTCAAATTAAATACAACGGTCAATGTACGCAATTAATGCCAAATACATATATATATATATATATATATGTGTGTGTGTGTGTGTGTGTGTGTGTGTATGATACGCATATATATATAATACAACGATCAATGTATGCAATTGATGTAATATATATATATATATATATATATATATATATATATATTTATTTATTTATTTATTTATTTATTTATTTATTTATTTATTTATTTATTTATTTATAAAAAAATCGTAAGGGCTATTTTTATAGACAAAATAATGTAGAAGAAAATATTCAAATTAAATCTAATAGAACATACTAAAGAATATAGTATAGTTAATATAGTAGAGTTTGAGAAACATATCTTTTACTGTATTTTAATATTTTTTTAATAATGTCCAATCGTCTGCCGCATTAGGAAGAAAAACAAATTTTTTTTGTCTATTTCGTTGTTATGCACGTGACGTAAAATTAGTTTAAAGCATCACAAAAAGAAAAGAAACCACGTGATCAGCATTTAATAAATTAAATTCTAAAAATGAATCTTTAAAAATTCACAAAAAATCAGAAAATGGATCTTAAGATTCGAAAAAGATATCATTTTAAAGTAATTTGCATGATCTTTCTCGTGATATAAATTTTATAACACTCAAATTATTATATTAATTGCAAATTTAAAAAAAGTTACTAAAACAGCTTAAAAATTTAATTTAAAAAAATCTAAGAAGAATGTTTCAAAAATCTTTCTCAGTGCATCCCTACACTATAAGAAGAATCGCCATGCAAAATTCTTTTTCAGCCCTTTAGGTCCAGCGGTTTGGCCCGTGCGTTATGTCAGTCAATCAGTTACGGAACTTTATACATATAGATTATATAAAACGCACATGTAACATAATATACATGTATGTGCATCTATCTAAGGTTTTATAATATATTTAGCATTGTGAAATAATTTTTCTGCTATGTAATATTTTAAGTTAAATGTTTAGAAACTAGTATTCACCCTAGTCTAAGATACATGGGACAGAATTTATACTTATCTAGAAGGGGAAAAAATTTTACTGGTAAGAAAGAAAAGATCTCATTTTTTTTTTTGTTGTATTTCCTTTGAATCTGGTAAAATAATAAAATGTATCGCAAGTAGAATCAAAACGATGTTATTCAGGTTAACAAAATTTACATTTGTTTACTTACTTATACTTAAATAGGGCTTTGCCGCAATTACAAAAAAATTTCAGGTAGTCTCTTCTAACGAAACTACCGCGGATTATTAAAGTAGGGTTACTTGTCGTTGCTTATCTCTTTTGTATGTATATATGTGTTATGTATATATGTATATATATATATATATATATATATATATATATATATATATGTGTGTGTGTGTGTGTGTGTCAAATTTTGACGCATTTTGGTACTTTTCTGTTTAACTGTTACTGCTTGCCCAAGCGATACAAACTGAATTTGGCGCGCTGCCAAATTTATAACACCCGAGGTACGGACGGACGGTTTTATCGTTTAAAATTTTGCTTTCCGGAGGACCGTTATGGAGGAACGTAATCCTACGCTAAAATATGTTAACTGAGAATTTTTTTTTAATATACAATAAATAATTCAGCGCGTTTGAAAATAAATCGACATCATGAATTTCTTAATTAATCCAATGAATTTCTCCCTTTCAAATATTTTTTGTGCTAGAAATAACTCGATCACTTTTATATCAGTTATTTTGCGTTTAAAGACAAGTAAAGTTAAGGGAAGTTTCCACGTTATCGGCAACTTTGTAGAGCAAGTGCTTTACCAGTTTCTTCGTCAGGGAAGTTTTTTCGGCCCCAACGCTTAAACCCGTAACTTCATTTTATCCTCGCAGAGGCATCTAATTTTTACACCATTATCGACAGCTTAAGGAGTCACCACTGCACTTTTTTCTATAAAAATTTGTATGAGTTAAGGGTTCAGGTACCTTTTAGAAGCCAAGACACTCGACAAAGACATCCCTATTTTAAATCATCAGTATTTATGGAAATCTTTTTTTCAGAAGTAGGAAAATTTTAATGTAAACATACTTTCTTCTTTATAAATATGGCTCTTAAATTTTTCTAGCTTGAATATAAATTTTTTAATTTTTTTAAATTTCAACTTTTTTTTCAATTTTATATCATTGTGCGCAGACTAGCGTCCGTATATTAATGAATAGGCATAATAATTTTTTTTTTAAATTAAGTTGTATAATATATATTTAAAATGACGAACTTTGCAATCAAAATTCTTAGTTCTTCATAGAAAAAAAATGATTGTTTTTTAAATTTCAGAATTTTGGGGGGGGGGGAAATTTTACTGTAATTCAAAATTTTATGGTAGGAATGACATAATTGTTCGTCATTTTAATAATGCCTATTTATATTGAACGTGTATAAAATTTCATGGTTTTCTAGCCTACTGTTCTGGTGATATGAGTGCAATGACATAACAATGAAAAAAATTGGTTAAAATTTTAAACGATTAAAAAATTTCTTACCAAACTAGAAAAAATTGAGAGCCATATTTATAAAGAATAATTACAAGAACTTTTTATATACCATGTTTTTAAATTTTCTGTTGAATCATAAAACTTGACAATTCTATGTATTAATAAATACTTTTAAAAAAATTTTTGATGAATTATCCCACCAACTTGAAAAAAAGTGAAGTTAATTGGAAGTTAACTTGCGCTTAACTTTTCGTTCCCGTCCCGGCCGATAGATGGCTGCACCGGTCTACAAAACAAAATTAACTGAAAATAACTGAAAATTAATTTAATTCTGCTTAAAGATGTCTAAAAGTATTAAAATAATGCATTGTCATCGTGTTCTGAGCTACTCTGAAAGTTTCAAATGTCTAGCTAGTCGGGGAGTTAGTTAAAAATCGGTTGCAAGATTTGTACGGGACAAACACGCAAACAAACAAGAAAGCGAGTTAATAAAAACATGGTAAAAAGGAGTGTTTAACTCGCAGTAAAATTTTCATATTTCTTAATAAATTATTTTTGTAACTACTGATGATTGAAAATAGGGATATGTTTGTCGAGCATCTTGGACTTTAAAAGGTATATGACCCCTTAAATTATTTTGTTATAGATATTAACAATGGTTAAATAAACATCGTAGTTGAACGTTTTACAATCAAACAAGAGAACATTTGGAACGTCCCATTTTAGGGTAGATCAGATGTATAGCCCACATTTGCACCTCATTCTTTTGAGGATCCTCATAACTGCCAATTTCATGGTGCAACACTTTAGTTCCACCAGTTCATTCACGATTACTCTTCATTTATACAAGTATTTTTGTCATACTTAAAGGTTCCATTGTGATTTCTTCGAAAGGCTGTTTATAGTTCGTGTAATTCTTTTCCCATTCGCTGATAAAAAAGAACTAATTAATCGAAACATCTCGCACCTTTTATGTGATGTCATGTGCCACTGACATGATGATTGGTATTTATTTGTGACATAATTATTTCTATGCATGTCAGGTTTGTGTGGCGATATCGCGCGCGCAACTCGTCTGTATGATACCCTTTTCTAATTACAGGCCCTTCAAGAGGCATTAAATGAACGCACCTGATGATATACAATATGAAGAAGTAGGTCTTCTTCAGTAGTAAAAAGCGCAGTTTTCTTTATGCAGGGAAAAATGTTTCCACCGGCTTGATCAGTTAATTTAATGACCGCACATATCCAGCAAAATAGACTTTTCTAGATTGCTTCCTTTTAAATGAAAATATAAATATGTCACTCTTGATATGTAAACACGGACGTGAAGCCAAAAATAAGGTTCCAAATTTTTTTTATTTTTTTTAAATTGTTGTTGAGTGCGCAGCTCTGAATCCATCACAACGTCCGACACGCACACACACACAAAAAAAATTTCCTTAATTTACTTTCTGAATAAGAACATCAAATTTAGAGTATTTAAATTCACTAAAAATGACACGGAAATTATGAAAAAGTTGAACAGTCACATTTTTGTTGTAAACGTTTCGCGGAAGTTTGTATTCCAGAATTGTTATTTATGTCCTCAATGATTAATCGGTGAAAATTATTTTGATATTCGTACAGATCATCAGATTAGTTAATGTTAGTTAAGATCGTCAGATTCCTTTAAGTGCAGTTTAGGAAGTCGCTGGATAATCTCAAAATCCTTTTGAAAGGTCTATAAAAAAAGGTCAGTTCAATTTCCATAATTCAGTATTGTTAGCGGGGTTTAAAAATGCAGATCTTACTAAGGTATAAAATAAAATGAGATGTATTACGGAAAATCACGTTATCAACTGTATTCATTGGTACCCTTCTATAATGTTAAATGCATTTCGAGGTCAATATACTATAGGCCATCAATATTTGCTCTGCGTCTCATATATAGAATGATTTTTTGTTTTTGTTTTAAGAAATTTTTTTAATAAAACTATTTTTAAATGCAGAAAATAATAGCAGCATTAACTACTGACTAAAAATGATTTTTTTTTCCAATATTAAGATATATTATTTAGGAAAACTGAATGAAGTTCATTTATATAACTTTCATGACGCTTGTGAAAAATTCCCACAAAAACAGACAGCTTCTTGATATCTACAACAACAACAACAAAATTAAAAGGGGGCAACAGAGAATTAATTATCAATTAGTTCGAAACGAGTTACTCCCATTTATTTTTTATTGTTTTATTCTCTAATGGTTTGGTATAGAGCGCTGTGGTCAAGTTTTTGCTACACGAGGGCTAATTAGACCAGGACCTACTGCTTAAAGCCGATTCCAAACGGTTACAAACGTCCATGCCAAGCGTGGGATTCGACCCCACAGACTCTGGTACCGAATGCCAACGTCCTGGCCATTCGACCATCGTCCGGCTAGTCTGTAATGGAAGTGAAAAGAAGTAAATGTTTCATTAAAGATAAGTTTCTACTGAACTGTTTTTTGATGAATCTTACATAATTGGAAATCAACTCATGCATTTGGGTGAATAATTTATTCCGTAGGCAACGGTAATTCATTTGGATTTATAAAAAAACAGCTTATTCCGGACTCTTTTGGTAACATCCACAAACTTTGAGGTTTCCTGGCACATAGCTTTTAAAACTTTAAGGTTAATTCAAACCCATTATTTGTGGAAAATAAATATACTGTCACGCAAACATAGTGAAATCTAAGTTCATTTCATGGAATTCTAGCTTTAACACATTTTTTTTCATGTCCTTTAGCAACTGATGAAACATCAAGATTTTTATGGCACTTAATTGAAAAAAATTCTCCAAGAACATCTTATTGTCCTAAATCTTTACGACTGTTTTAAAATTCATCGGCAGACTTTTTAATATTTTAACTCAAACAAAAAAAAATCTTTTTATGACAGACGTTACCTCAATTCTTTTTTATTGTCTGGCTTAAAAGTAATTAATTGTAGTATCTATTTTTTAGAACCCTGTCAGCAGTTATTGACATAATGATTAGTGCTCGTTTATACACAGAATAATTATTTCTGCAGGGAGCTTAATTGATGCCACATGGTCCGTATAAAAATCCGCATTTAGTTTCTGTTTTGAATTTTTTTTCTTCTTTCCACGAATCAGAATTTGGTTTGAATAAATTAATGTAGATCTTCATCAACTGCAGAGAACCTGTACTAAAACGGAAGGTTTAAGGAGTACGAGGAAAGTTCCATTTTCAATTCTTCGTCTGTCATCTCTAACCTCAATCCAAGTGATATACTTCGTTTCCCAACACTTTTTTTTTCTTAACGCAAGTGTAGCATTCATAAAAAAGAGAACTATATCTTATTGTTTGCAGTCAGTGATTTTAATTAAATTGGCGAGGAAATTAAAATTCGGCTACTGGTTTCAACGCCAAGGTCATGATGTGAATAACACCTAGATGGTTTGTTGTCCCGTGGTCATCAGAAGTGGTGTAACCTGAGGGGAAAGGCATTTAATCTCCTGGCTATTGTTTAGTGGTTTCTCTTCGTTTTAAATACCTTTTCATTAACGCCCTAGAGGAAATGAGTCTTGTGCCAGACGTAATTACTGCTGGTCTAATAACATGCTGTCCTAAAAAGACTGGCAATACACTGCCCGTTTGTTACTACGGTAGACTTAGCAAACTTCCGATTTTGTCCAGTTATAAGTCAATAACATTGGATTATATAGGCGCCGTATTTCCTCGAGGAATTTGCCTTCTTAGATCTCACAACAATAATAATGATGTATCGATTCTGATCGACCAACTAAAGTAACTCCGCAACTGGTCGTTTAGTTATCGCTGAAAGTTTTCTTTCCTTCATTTTCGGTTAACTTCGTGACTACTTTATTTTCTTCGCAGTCAAGGGGATATGTTTATGTATACAGTGAAATTTTTCTAGCCGGCCACCCCTCTAAACGGCCATATTTTGTTCAGAACCGATTAAAGACTTCATAGAGCCAGTGTTATGAAAGAAACCTCTTTTCCACTGCCACCCCTCAAAACGGCCACTTTTTTCGGAACCATTACTGGCCGCCATAGAGAAGTTTCACTATTTATTTTAAGCGAAGCATCCGACAACGTGGGGTGTACAGTCAGGAAACGACACGATTTTAAAATATCATCGTCTTCCTTCAATTTTAGAGTCACCACCGTGAAATAAAATTTTATCCCCATGATTTTCTGCCGTCCTGAAAATATTATTTAGGATGATGACCAGGTATGTACCAAAGCATATTTCCTTAGTTAATCGCATCGCTAAAAGTCAAGTAGGATGAAAGTTTTCTGCCCTTTTATAAGAAAAGAAATATTTACGCAAATTTACCCGATATTTCGGAGTAGGAAATTTTGAGCTTAATATAAAAAATGAATGCAACCCTCAAGGGATATCATTTTTAATCATAACTTTGATTATTGTCTTTTTCTTTCTGAATTTCCGTACTGATCAGAGTAAATACAAGCAAATAAAAAAGCTGATAAAATCTAATGAAAAAGCTAAAACATCAAGATGTTGCACTGAGGATTAAAAAAAGGCAGGGTAATTGAACAGCTACATGCTTATAAAACTAATTCTAATACAAGTAAGAAAGCATTCGAAACATTCCGATCGGAATTTCAAATTATAACATTACAATTTCAGACTTTAGAACAACGGACATAGTGAGAAATTTTCATTTAAATTTATTTTTTAATTTTATATTAAATCTGTTAAAGAAAATAGACGACAAACTGAAATTACATGTTATTTTGATCAACCACGATTCCCTTTTCTTTTCTATGAAATGATAGTCGATTACTGCTGTAGTGAAGTTGGCTTTTTCAGCTTCTGCTCGTCAGTCCTGGCACTGTTGACTATCGATGATTCATTTATTTGTCTGCAAATTTTTTCTCCAAATTAGAGTTTTTTATTATAATCTTGCCTGCTCGTGGTTAAATAAATTTTACTTTTCACCCAGACTTTATCGTACTTTGCTGTGATTTTTCGATACATAAGCTGTAGACATATTCTATGTTGAAGACTCGTTTGAATAATTAATATTTCTCTCATAAATATCGGGTGCCCATCATCGTCTAATCCTTTCTTTCGTCCTCCTTTATCATCATTAAGGCCAAACATTTCTGAAAAGAATTAATACCGTTTTTAGGTGTGCCACCTGGAATTAACTGGTTCATGTATTTCGTCAAAATGAAAGAAAAAAGGACTATCATTTTCCCTTCCATATAATTTTCACAATTAAGTTATTATGCTCAATCATGCCTAAAGTTGAGGCCTTACTTTTCGTACTTCAGGTTTTTGCTTGAAAACGTTCAATTTTTCTCTTGCAATTTCTGCTTGATGGATAAATCTGGTTGAATGATGTTCTCTATTTATGGAAAATAATTGCACCTGTTCTGCTTTCCGCGGAACTCTTTATTTATATATATATATATATATATATATATATATATATATATATATATATATATATATATTCTTAGATTTTTCACTAATTTATATTCTTTGTACAAGTGGTTCAAAACAAAGATAAAAAGTTACATTTTATCAAAGGCCCGTCATATTCTACTCTCTGTCATCGTAATGGACACATTCTTAGGTTGTTGCCTAAAAAGCTTTGCAATGAATGCTGAATGGGCCAATTATCCTTAAGACTTTCGCAAAACGTTACCACTTGTGAAATCTTGCTTTCGATGTTAAAATTACCTGGTGTTCTGTACCTTTATATGACAGTTTTTCAGTTTAGACTTGGGTTTTCCTATTTTTTAAAATTAAAGGTCAAATTTATTGGTATAAAATCAAAGGATTTGGGAACAAGTTCATAAAGGTACTATTAAGATAATCTATAAAGTGAACTTACCACATTTGTGCGAGGGTTAGGGGCACGTGACGTCTGCGAATGGGGGAAAGTCACGACCTATCTCTAGTTGTCATTTATATTTAGCTTAACACAAAAATTAAAACAATCTATTTATTCCAACTTTATGCCTAGAAAATTGAAAATAATAGTTACAACTGGTAAGCTGGAGTTTAATGATAGAGAGGTTACGTTGTTCTTTGTATGTGACAGAAGAGATGTACAGCATCATTTGATAGTTTATAACATCCATATTAATGATTTATCCTATAAACTGCCGCAAAACTGCAAATGCATTTTATGTTTTGTTATTAAATACAAACCCGTGAATAATCAAATATGCGAAAATGGAAGGTTAGACAGTATATGAATTTTAATTTGAAAAATTCTTCGTCTTTTTATTACATATGTAACTTTTTCCCTCTTTCATGATGCTAATTTTATATTTGAATATACGGGCAAATCGGATTATCATTAAAAGTTAAGTCACATCATGCACATTGATAATGCAGCTGAATAAATTTCGATGTTTAAAATGCAGCGTTTATACTAAAACAGGTTCCAACTGAACTGGGACCTAACAGAACCCTATCTGTTCTTCTTTTCTCAAGCCTTTTAAACCTTCCGTTACAAATGATAAAAATTTTAAAAAAGCAAAAATATATCTCCCTTCTTTCATTCCATTTCCTTTCAACTTAATTTCCCCAAGTTTCACGCGTTTCCTGACACTTCTGTCATTTCTCAGGCCGCTCATTCTCCGCTGACGGTTCATTCTCTTCTTACCTGAGCTCGTCCCACGTCAGCCCACTATCTCATTCTCCGGCTGGGGAAGGGACACCCTTGCTTAGGTCACTGATCTTCTCCCTCCCTGAGCACATATTTGTCTCGGGAACGTCTTCGCGGGTCATGGGTCGACACCGCTCAGCCGGGAGAGTAGGATGAGAAAGTGGAGGCTGCCTTTCCATTTATTGAATCGGGGTGCTTTATTTGATATTTATTATTTTCCACTGAATGCGCAGTTGTCGCAACTGATAATTTCATTTATCCTCGCAAATTTCTTTTTCGCCTGTAGTCTTCGTTTCTATCTAGAAACATTTGTATTTTTTGTAGGCTGTATATTATCAAACCGCGAATATTTAATATTATTATCATTATCATTATCATTAACCTTTTCTTTACGGGGTGGGATAGCATATATCCCAAAAATACGGGCCCAATAATTTATATATATATATATATATATATATATATATATATATATATATATATTTAATGCACACATGCATAATATATATATGTGTGTGTGTGTGTATGTATATATATATGTATGTATATATATATATATATATATATATATGTATGTGTATATATATATATATATATATATATATATATATATAAATAAATATATATATATATATATATATATATACATAATATAAACGTTCTTGGACCCGTATTCTTGGGATACATGCTATCCCACCCCGTAAGGAAAAGGTTTTAATATCATTATTTTGCGATAAAACTTTGTCTTTTCTTATCTGTATTTTCTTTTTTTATGCCTAAGAGACGCAATATAAACTCTAAAAGTAAACTGTTAAAAACGGCAGTGTTTATTTAAAGATATCTATGATGTGAAAAATTATTTTTTATTGACTTATAGGCTTTTTGTAATAAATTTTTTTCTCTGCTGAGTGTTTATTTAAAAATAACTGTACGTAGTACAAAAAGTTTTTAAATAAATCGAAATTTTATTTTAATTTTAAACAGGTTTCTTTCTTAACACATCTGCTGAGTCAGTTGTTGTAATGACGAAATTATATAGCTGTTGTGCATAGAAAAAGATTTTATGTTGATTTTTCAGCAGTGTTTGCTAAAATATTTTAGTAAAAAAAAATAACTTTTTTATTTTAAAATTGGACATGGATACCCATAATCTTGCGACTAAAAGGACTGTCAACGGTGCATTTTCTTTTGTATATGTGGGTATATTATGCATGTGTGCACGCGTTAACTTACATATGTATGTGTTCATAAATATGTATGTAGTATCCAGTTAAGGTGAATCTATATATATCTCTCAACCGAGGGGGGGGGGAGCATTTTCAAAGTATTCTGAGCTTTCTAGTATTTGAAAAGAGGGAAAGGAAAAAAATGTCATATTTAAAGGCATTTACAAATGAATTCATAGAAGTTACTGCTCAAAATAATAGGAAAAAATTAATTTTATTTTTAGAAGTATGGATAAAACAAATGAATTAAAAATTTAATTAAATTATCTTTAAAAAAATCTTTAGTTTCAGTGCAACTTTAAATTAGTTTTAATAATTCATACCTTATGAATACTGGTCTATATTTTATTTAAATAAGAACAACTGGGTAGTCTGCATATATTACGGTTTTATGCATCACCAAAGTAATTTTTTTTTAAATTTTATAGTCAATATAGTTGGTGTATAATGTTTTTCATTTATGTAACTTTTATGTAAGTCTCTTTACACTTTACTATGGACTATTTTATATTATGCTAGTTTATACGTCGAGAAAAGCTTGAGCATCTGCATACTTTTCGTATATTTTGATCTAAAAAATTTTCTTTAGTAATTTTTATAGTCTATTTAATGCTTTTATTTTATTACGTCATAAAAATATTAGCACACAAGGGCCAAAAATTTGTAATGTGTTTTTTAATATTATGCTTGTCTATACATTGAGAAAAGCGTGAGCATCTGCATACTTTTTTCGTATATTTTGATGAACAAAATTGCATTTTCAATAATTTTATAGTCTTTTTGATACTTTTACTTTCTTACGTCATAAAAATATTAGCATACAAGGGCCAAAAATATGTATTTTGCTTTGAATAGTTTGTAATGTTTTAATATCTTTAAATGTGTGTATTAGAAAATACTTTTTTTATATATATATTTTTAATTTGTGAATTCTGAAAAAGGAAATCCCAATTAATGTGTATTAATATTTTTATATTTATGGGATATAGTAATTAATGTAGGAAAGTATTTTTTTCGTCATATTGCAATATCTAATTTCTCGAAAGTTGGTTTTCATAACCTTGCTTGTTCATTCAGCTACGGATTTGTAGTGAATTTAAAACTGATTAGAAATTTTAATGCGTCATCTTTGTCACTCAAGGATTTTATGTCTAGACTTGTAAACAAATCATATTTAAGGGCTTATCTTGTTAATTAAAATTTGTTCTTTTCGAACCTTTGTGCGTATTTTCACATATGTATGCCTCTGTGTTCTTATAATCGTATTACCAAATTAAGATTACGATTTTAAAAAACTGACTTTTAATGACAACTAAACAATGCTATTTAAAAAATAAGAGGTTAAAAACTTCGTTACGCCGGAACAAAGCTCAGACAGAATCAAAATTCGTGATGCTGTTATCTTCCGTCAATATAAGTAATCACAGTTGTTCTTTCCATATTGTTTACTGTTTGGTGTATGAACTGTACCTCTTATTTTTAATCTAGTGTAATAAAACTTGTAAGAATCTTCAACAGATTAGCAGTTAACTCACTATGAGGGGAAATTGAAATGGCTGTGCATGCGATTCCTGGAGGGAATACTTATTCAAAACTTACCGTGTAAATACGTCGTATATTCTTCTGGGAAACTTTCCTTGAGCCAACCATCATACCTACTCATGTAACCTCTAAATCTCATTGTCTTTTATTATTGCAATTTTAGAACACGGGGACCTGGGTACTTTCAATTTTCAAAAACTCCCCCAGCTCGGACACTGAAACCAAACCCTCTTGGTATATTGAAAGGTGAAAAATTATTAACTTATATCCTCATATACATTATTTTCTTTTATTATAGCCTAGTTTATGAAATCCATCCTTGCAATTTATATTAAAAACTATATTTTACGTTTCATTTCAACCGACTTTAGATTGGTTGAGATATTCCTGAGGCTGGATCGGGATAATCACTGTCTGTTATATTAAACCAACATTTCTTGTGTGACGTAGTTTGGTGATGAGTCACTTACACCTCTAACACCCCTTGAGATTACTCACGTCATCCCAAAATGATAAGCTAAAGTTACTACTTCTAGTAGGCGTCTCAACATACTGTGGGTTGCAGAGAAAGCGTTAACCTTTTTCCGGTAGAAAGTTTCGTAAGCAAGGAAAAAGATCGTTTTATGATGCATATACATTGGTGCAGAGTTCTCTGCCTGTGCCTTGGGGAATCCAGTGATTTATGTTCACTCTGTACTCTGTATATGCGTGGATCGCCTCCTCTGGCGGTACGGATACATAGCATCAAAGAAAGGGCGGGGGGTCAGCGGGTCAAATGGTGTCGAGCGGGGTCGGGGGAGACACCAGATCAAAGAAACCTTGGGGGCGGGAATGGGGGTGGTTCTAAATACCGTGTCTAATGTTACCGTGACTAATGTGATGACAGGAGTCGGGGGTCTGCAGGCAGAGAACTCTGCACCAATCTATATGCGCTATTACGTTTAAGGTAGAATCGAAGGGGATATTGAAAGAAAGTGTTGTCTTACAATATTAAAATAAATATTGGGCACCCATTGCTGTTAGAAAATTTAAAAGCCTTTTACCTTAAATCTTACCTTTTTTTCATGAGAACTAGTTGTTTTATTTTTTGTCAGAACTATCTAATTAAGTTTGAATACAGCAGTTTATTTGACTTAGCATTTAGGTAGACATTTCAGTAGCGTCAGGATTAAAAGTAAATTAAGTCTTTTTCTGTAGAAGTTTATTTCCCGCTAGGATAAGCATAATACAAATATTTTAATAAATGTTTTTATTTAAAAAAGATCACCTGTTTTTGTATAGTGGCTTTAGTCAGTCTAACCAATGTTTATATTAATACTTATTTTCCGCTATAAAAGACATTCCATATACAGGTAGCCCTTCTACAGCACGGCATCTTACAACACGGTTTCGCTCTAACACGATAAGATAAATTGCGGGAACCCTCGTATAACACTGCAACCTGTAACACGGTTTCGCTCTAACACGATAAAAAAAAATTGTGAAAACCTTTGTACAACACTATACTTCTATAGCATTAGATAACATGATTTTTTTTCAACACATTAAAAAACTAAATTACCTTAAAATAATGAACTACAGTGGCTTTACAAATTATAATTTATTCATTTATAACTCTATAAAATTACAAGAAGGCCTAAGCTTAGCTGAAAATCTTGAATCATTTCTCCTGAATGTTGGCCCTTACGCTGAAAGAAGCCGAAAATTCAAAAGGCAGCTGCAAAATTGTCTATCTCCATACTGTGAATATACAATGACCTTGTAAGAACCAGCAAAAAAAAAATTTCAAGCTTTTTAAGGAAGATAGAAGGTGCAAAAAATCTAAATGAAGAAAAAAGGTTCTGAAAGTGAAGGTGATATCATTCAATCGAAAAAACGTTCTCGTTTGATTGAACTGAGCAGTGATGAGGAAGAAATTTATTAAATTAAGGTCGTATTAAATGAAAATAATATTTTGTTTCTTTTAGTTTTGTGTTATACATACATTTATATTTTTAATGAAAATTGAAGTACTTATATGGAATTTTAAAAAAAAGTTTCTTTTTAATAAGTTTTCAGAACGTAACCCCCCCCCCTTTTTTTTTAACTGTCTCTGGGTTTCATATAACACGGCATTTTCTAGGAACCTATCTACCGCGTTATAGGAGGGTTAACTGTACTTTAATAAATGCTATTAAAAACTAAGTCTGACTGACTGTTGTTTTCAAAAATTAATTTAGGAAAACAATTTTGTGTTTCAATTATCAATGACTTTTTCTTAAGTTAATTACAGTTTTTGAATAAACTAAATTATATACTGATAACTAACGTCAGACAATAATGAAGTTAAGAAACTGAGAGAGGATATTCATTTCTCAGATTTTTAAGAAAAAGAATGAAGCAGTTATTTACTTAAGTTATGTGATGTTGAAAATATCATTAATTGTATATATTTTTTAAGAAATGGATATTTATATTTCTGATTAAACACTAGATGCGGTTTCTACCTTGCAAAAATATTGCTTTTGCTAAGTTATGCGACAACTTCGGTAAAGAAATATATTCTGACCTTTATTTATCAGCAAAGTAACAACAACGTGTCGAGTACACAACAATCTTAGAAAAGGCTCAGTATCTTTGTATGAACTGCTACATGGGGCAATTCTTTTCACTCAGGCAGGTATGAATCGGCCCAGCTTTCTGCCAAGAACATAAATACTCGACTTACTCTGCGTCCTTCAATCCTGTATTTAAATGATTTGTATCAAGTGAAACAGGATGGTTACAGGAAAAAAGAGAAATATAGAAAGGGACCATTAACAGCAATTATTATAATTCATGGACTGGTAAAAATTGAAATATAATTGTACATTGCTATCGACGACATAAAAAAATTGGCTTATTTTTGTAATAAGTTTGATTTTTATCTCTCTGTTAAGAAGTAATGCAGTGCAATGTCTAAGGACGGTTACTTAATTACAGAGCTCACCTGTTCGTAATCCCGATCGTTCAAACTCATTGAACTTCGTCGTATGTCTGTCATTTTTTACCACGTAGGCGTTTCTCGACATTCGTAGCTTTAGGGAAAGCAGTGGCCTTTGCCGGAAACTTTGAAGTTCCTTCGAAATTCTGAACTTTGACCTGAGAGCATTTAACAGAATCTCCGTTCACCTTTTTATGGCTGTTTTGTGGTAGAATCGTAGCGCGTGGGTTTCGAAAAGTTTTATTCCATTTTTTGTTCTAGTAAACGGTTGATAGGTAATAATATAATGGTGGCGTTTGCTGAATTACATTTCGACGCCATTGAGGGTCATATTGAGATGGAAAAAAAATCAGCAAATGTATTTTCTTTTGTGCGTGTTTTCAGAAGGTTATCACCCTGTTTCACATTTTATCTTTCCATCTGTACCACCAGGTTACTCTTCCTGTTTCCTTGCTATTCTTCTTATTTTCATTTTCAATTTTTAATCACCTCGTTTTCATATCAGGATGAAACATAGTTGAAAGTACTACTGAATTTATGCATAAACAGGCCTCTATTTTAACCGCATTTTAAGTAGTTATCTTTACTGAGGTCTATCTAGCATTAGGTAACACTCGCTAAAAAAAGTGAACTACTGTACATTCACGTAACTTAACAACTTACCTAAGTTATAGCAAAGTTACAGTGAATATGTATGATTTTAATACAATGAGCATTTTAAAAAATTCATTGAATGTGAAAAATATAAGAATTAATAAATGCATAGCAAGGAGGTATTTTTGTAGAAATAAAACATACTGAGTTTAGTGTACCCACCAAACTGAGAGCAATGTATCACACTCTTACGAACAACTGCGTTCACTCGTATGGCAGGAAAACAATACTCGCAGGAATTTTGACTGTGACTCGCCTAGATTTTGACTGAAAACCAGATACAAGACACTGCGTGTAATTTGTTTTCTGTAATAAGTGATTCGCAAAATCGAAACGAAGTCCGACCTTTACTATTGCTTGGATGTGACCATCTTCGAAAGGCGAGAATTTGAGTTTTGTTAACCTGGTTTGAACTTCGTGAAGGCTGCTCGAGTGAGTGACCCAAATCAAGTACTCTACCTTTATATCGATCACAATGTAATGTTCACAAGTTTTCTAGGATCGTATGACACGTTAAAGTTTTAATAAAGTTTTAGTTAGCTAATACAAGAAGTGTGTGTAGAAACGCATATATCCCCATGTGGTATATTTCTTAAATCCAGATGAAGTTTTAAATAGACTTCTGCATCAGTACCACATAAATTACAGGGCCTTTACTAAAACATACCTGAAAAATGTGTCAAATAGCTTATACATTTTTTCAAAAATCTAAAGGTGGTAAAATGTATGTAACATCATGAACATAGTGTAGAAGAGACAAATAAAACTCCTTGCTGCTATTATTTTCCGTATTTATAGCGATTTCTTTATATCGTATAAATCAAAGCATTCATCTTTCTGTATTAGTATTTTCCTTCGTTTATATATGTTTATATATCTGTTTGTCTTTGAATTTTTGCAAAAAAGAAATATAGATTGCTACTTAAAAATCTTTTATTTTCAAAGCTTAGAAAAACAGATTTATCGGATTTTTAACTTTTTGAATAATTACCCACTTTTAATTTTAATATAATAGGGAATAAAGTTGGCTCTGAAAGTTTCGTTTTAAACCTTTTGTAAGGATTTCCTATCCTTTATTGCTGAAGATATTGACTTATAAGGAAATACGGCTACAATAGCTGAATATTCCATACCAAATACCCTTAAGCCGCTTGCAATAAACAATTTCGTGTCTAATTTCTGTTGCCTAGTCAACAGTTATAGTTTGCACTTCAGGCTTTGACTATGCGAGTTTCTAATGGTTATTCCGCTATAAATCGTGTTTTGCCAGACGCATTAAAAACTTAATTACTTAATAGGTTATTGGTCATCTGTTAACTGTCAGCCGCATAGGTGAGTTCTGTAATTAAACAAAATTAAGTAATTATTTGTATGCGAACTACTCCATATAATCGTATGCATTTTTTCCTTGTCCTGCGCAGTTTTTTTTTGTTTTTTTTTTCTCCCATCATATTCTGCAGATGGCTAATTAAGGGTTATGAAACCTGATTCCACACTTTTATCGCTCCAAGTGCCCCCCTTATTGGTAAATCAATACTCGATCACGCATATATGCTTTTTTCGATGAAAAAATTAAATTCGTTATTTTGTTTGTTTTATTTTGTCTCCCTGATGAATCGTGCTCGTGACATGTGCTTCGTGACTTCACTTTTTTTTTGTCTAATCGTAAATGAACGATCTGAAGACCAATGCTTGTCAGGTTTTTATACTTGAATTTATAGTAGGTAATATGATTATTTATTTATTTATTTGCCTTTTAACTCTTTTTTTTATCCTTCCGAAGCAGATAATGCGGTTAAGCTTATTTTTCTCGGAATTACAGATATTACTGGCAATTAGTCTAGAAGTAAATGATTATTTCTTTTCTCTCATACTTTGGGAAAGGTTTCAATATAAAAAATAATTTAAATGTCTATTTCTGGAAAAAAAACCGATGAATAGGTCTTTGAGTTCCTGGTTATGCATTACAAGCTGATTTTTATTTCAATTGCTGTGACACCAGATGACACAATTCATATAAAATTATGATACTTTTTTTGTTATCGACAATAGCTATCAACTCTGTAATTACTGATACCAGTCAAATATATTTGTGGAATTCACTTTAGCATATGAATGAATGCGTAAATTTTGTGGAGTTTTTGTTAAGGCTTTGGTCTTCGAGTACCAGTACCTGAAAAATTTAAATTTCAACATTGTACTCAATATGTATATTTCCGTCAGAATTATATATATATAAAATTATTTATATATATACACTGCTGGCCACCCAAATTGCAACACCAAGAAAGACAAGAGATATCACAGCAAAATTTATTTTGTAGATAACATGTTGACCAAGTATCAAAAGATTAAATTTATAGACTTCTGTGAAGTGTGGTTCCTGCCAAAATCAGTAGCCGCCATTGTTGGAGATCACCGCTGCCACACGCCTCGGCATTGATTCAAAGAAACTTTGGATGAGTTCTTGGGGTACAGCAGACCAAGCAGCTTCCACACGTTGCCAAAGTTGATCTGCTGTGGCAGCTGGGGATGGAATCTGGGTCAATCGTAGAGCAACTATGGATTACATGTTTTCTATCGGCGAAAGATCCGGAGAGCGAGGCGGCCAGGGAAGCAATTCAATCTGGGGATTGACGAAGAACCGTTGGACAATGCGTGCCACGTGTGGTCGCGCATTATCCTGTTGAAATATGGCTGTGGGCAAGACCTGAAGGTAAGGAAGGACAACTGGCTCCAACACCTCGGAGATGTAGCGCTGGCTGTTTAAAGTACCGGCAATGCGTACTAGAGGTGTGCGAGGGTGATATTCAATACCGCCCCATACCATAATACCCGGTGCAGGACCAGTGTGGCGGTGCATAACGCAGCTGTTCAGCATACTCTCTTCACGGTGTCTCCAGACTCGAATGCGACCATCGTGGTGTTGCAGACAGAAGCGTGACTCGTCAGTAAAGACAATTTCATTCCATTCTGCCGTCCACATACTTCTGTCATCGCACCATTGGCGGCGGAGACTTCTGTGGTTCTGCGTCAAGGGTAGACAAAGCAATGGACGTCTTGCGGACAGACCACTCTGATGTAAACGGCGTCGAATGGTACGCGCAGACACTCGATGATGCGTTACAGACTGCATGTGCTGTGCTATGGTTCGTGATGTGACTGAGCGATCCGTCACTGCCATGCGCACAATTTGCCTGTCATCACGTGAAGTGGTGCGCTGATGTGGATGCGATCGAACACGCCGGTCCGTCGTACCCTCCTGCATCCAACGATCACATATCCGCATTACAGTTGTTTGGTTTCGTCCAACACGACTACCGATTTCCCTGAAAGATAATCCCCAATCTCGGTAGGCCACTATCCTTCCTCTGTCGAACTCGGATACTTGATCAAAAGATGATCGCTGTTTTCGACGAGGCATAATTGATCGTTTTTTTTTTAAAAAACCACAAGAAAAACACAATTGCCGAACTTGAAATCGTCGAAATCTCCAAGCCTTAAATAGCGCTTTGAAGTGGCGCCACAGGCGCGCGTGATGTGCGTCTGCGCTGAAATTCTAATCATTTGCATATCTCACCTCCGCTAATGCATGTTGTAAATTTCATGTTATTTGCATGTTTCCTTCAGGGTGTTGCATTTACAGTGGCCAGCAGTGTATATATATATATATATATATAAATAACATGAAGTTTTGTATATGACATTTTTATACTGATTGAAGAATTATTAACATGAGCTGATTTTGACTCCCTACTAAATGAATTCTTAAAATTTAAAAATTGTGTACAAAGTATTGCTTTTAGCCTTCGTGTAGTTTTCAGTCGTTGTATAACGAAAGTGGAAAGTTTATAAAGTTTTTATTAAAATAAGGATTTGGGAATAAACTCGTATATGTCTTAAGAGATATGAAAACCCCAAAATTCGTTCCTTCTGATATTGTATCTTTTTGCAGTTTATGTTGAACAATATTGTGTATAGGCATAAATATAGACGACTAGGATAAAAAATCATCAACATAAATCGTATTGTAACATTAAAGGCTCGTGTGCACCGAGCCTAAAAGGAAATTATGCATATGTATGCCGTGGTCAGGTTTCCTTTTCTTTCATTTTATACATAAAATTTAAATAGGTTCCTATATGAAGCTCAACTTCTCTTTCAGAGATACGCAATATTTTCTTTTGCTGCTATTTTATTTTACATCACGATTTGTTTTGAAAAAAGAAGGTATCAGACTTCGACCTGTATTCCCGCTAAGTATAGTTTTGTACCTTAACATTTGGTTAAATTGGACTGAAAAGTACTTACTCTGTTAAATACGGAAAATTTTTGTTGCATTAAAGGAGTGTTTAAGAGGTATTAACATTTTTTTCTAAATTAAAGCTTTCCTTGAAACGTGTATGTATTTATGATGAATATTGATAGATTATATTCAGATCTTATCTAATATTGCTAACATCTACTTTCTTCTAAAAATTGGGGATCCAAAAAAATTATTACTTATGAAATTATCAAATATATTTCAGTAGAGTGTATGCATTTTTCTGCAGTGTTACGGTTGTGCGCTCATATTCTAGTGTTTTAAATGCGACGAAAAAATCTGATTAAATTTGTCATCAATGCTACATTTTTTCTTAGATGTAGCATTGGTGACTAATTGCATCACATTTTTTTTGTAAGTAAATGAACTCTTGATTTTAATATGCCTGCTTTTTGTTCAAAATTAATGTGGAATTATAGATAAAAGTTTAAGTGGACATATTCATGAGGAATGAATTAAAAATAAAATATGAAACATCTTTATTTTTATTTAATTTTTTCTCCTATATTAAACGTAATATATTTTATAATTTTTTAACTGAATTTAGGTTCATCGTGATTTATCCCCAAGCAAGCCTTTTCCTAGTTGCCTATTAATCTTACCTCTGTGAACTTTTATTTATATACCACGTATCAGTTTCTGCCGTTTAACGCTCACCAAATTTTTCATCTCTAATTCCTCTCTTAATACGACATACCTTTATTTCAGTCCTTCATCATCTTCCATCATGCTGTTGGTGTTTTTTTATAGCCATGCTGTTCTTCAAAATGATGTACTGTATGTCAGGAATAGTTTGACAACTGAATCAAATTCCTAGCGTTTTTATACTTTTCGTTATACGTTGATCCCCTCACCTAATTCATCATCTTGCCTAAATATCTGCGTTTTTCGCAGTCATCTAGAGACTTGCGAAACTCCAAAGCGCAGATTTTGTATTATTTATAATTAATGGTGGTTGTTCCAGTATTGTTTCTTATAACTTTGGGGTCCTTCAAGCTTTACGTAAGAACATTTTTAGTCATTTTAGACCCACTCCCTCCCCTTGTAAGCAAAAATAAGCAAATGTCTGACCCCTTTCTCCCACTCCTTTGCATACGTAAGATTTGACAAATTTCTTGTCGCTACTTCGTAGGCTAAACGATTTTTTCAATCATTAAATTTGTTGTACATATCTAAGAAAATGTGTATGAATATTAAATCAATAACATTAAATACATTGAACAATAAATGATAACAGCCATAATTACATAAACGGTCTAGAGGTTTCATTGATTCTTTGAAAGTAAAAGGTATAATACAAAAGTAAGTAAATACAGATGGGCCACGGAGTTGATGTGGTCAGGAATGCATAGCAGTGCATTCTCTTGCGTGCATGTTTTCTGTCTTACGTAAGCATTGCTCTGATTCCCCCTTCCTCTTTGTCAGCAAAAATAAGCAAAGCTTGAACCCCTCTCCCCCCTTGAATGCTTACGTAATACTTGAACGGCCTCTTTCAGAGAAAAACAAATCAGCTGATTTTAAAATTATAAAGGATCGCACAAAATCCTTTCTTCTAACATTTATTAAAGAATTTTTAATTCGCCGCATGCATTCATAAATTCAAGGGATACAGTGAGGGAATTACTGAGTCAGGGCTTTAACACCAGGGTTCAACACACAAAGGCTTGGGTACCCTTGAATATTATTATACGATACTAACCCAAAACGGTCTTTAGACAGTGTACCCCTCCCTCTGAAATTTATTTTCTGGCTACTTTACTGACGAACGTAATAAAAAAGCACTTGTTTAGTTTTTGTAATTTTCATTTATGACTATTTTCTTACTTTGATGTAAGCGTTATTTTAATTATTAGTACTTATGTTAAATAGATTTATTATTTGTAATCCAGTGTAGTTTTGTAATAAAATAAGCTTAATTTCTGAAACACAATAGTAAATAAACCTTATGAATCAACGATGTCTTCAATAATTCAAAATCCTAAAAGCTTTGGGGTTGATAATAAGCAGGGTTTTTATTTTCTGTAGAATGGAATATAAATGAATGGAATCACTCAAACTCAAATTTATTTGGGGTGCAGTGGGCTCGGATATCAAAAACTAAGCCTGACTTCAACCTCTAGTAGTGAATACATTTATTTGGGTAACGCCCAATCTTTTCGCCGCCTCTGTTCAGCTGAGAAGTGGCGTCTGATATTTCTCGCCATTCTAACTCCTGTCATTCCAAGTTCCTGGGGTTTGTTGAATCTTCTGCCCACCGCTTGGGGTTATATTTGAACCTAAGTGGGTAAAAAAAAAATAAGGCTACCGCCATTGTATACTTTAAACAACCGTTATTGGGTGTTAATGAACCATAGAGACAATGCGTATTTCTTTGCCTCGTTTCACATATTGGTAATAAAATTTGTGATTTTTATGAGCGAAATTAATGCGAGAAAAAAAATCTCGATTGTTGGGTATATTTCACAGCCAGTCGAAAGATTTATTTGTCCTTTTATTGTGCCCCTTACATTGATGTTATTTAATCAATATGATTTGTCCACAGCGTAAGTGCCTCAGCTGAACGAACTCCCACAGAAGTTTACAAACTCCTTCACACCGTATTGCTTCACGACATCTATCAGAACGAATATATTCTTTGTTTCTTCAACAATTAGGCTGATTCACGATCTGAAGTACTTATTACGAATATGCACGTTTCAGCCCCATCACGTTTAACCCCAACCTATACCATCACCCATACTCGACCTTAATTACCTTTTTACAAAGGTTTCGCGATAAAAAACGACAGTAGCTGTGTATATCACCGTACTATTATTACTACTTTTAACGTATTCTGTGTAACATACATATATATCTCGATGCTGCATTTTCATAGATGTTTGAGAACTGTTATGGTGTTAGAGCATTTTAGAGGACATTTATTTTCCGTACAGATGAGTAATAATGTCGCCGGTCAAAAGGTCAGTTACTTGATATTGTTGTTTCTTAAAATGGATTCTTGACTTAAGCTAGACTATGGAAATAATTGCATTCATTTTAATCTGTATATGAAATTGGAAGATGTGTATATTATAATTTTTTAATCATTCCTCGTTTAGAGCAGCATTTCTACAGTCGATCCTCCGCTTTCACAGTCTTCATTATTCGCTTGTTTACTTTGGGGAGTTTTACAGACCACTGATATAATAAAATTATGTAATACTGTGTTATACTGTATATTGCTGTGCTGAATGTGACTGTGTTTTAAACAGTTAATAATTTTGCTTCCATTTAAATAACTTTTATACGTAGCATCGTATACTATACGTGCTCTAATTGCATCGCTCCACTTTGTGTATATGGGCCAGCCTATATTAATGCATACTGTAAATGAATACCGAACTTTTATAATTTTACCACTATCCAGAACATGCATTGCATCATGTCAGTGGTGCACCCAGGGGGGGAGGGACAAGGGGCCCTCCCCCTAAAGAAATAGAAATTGTATTATGAATATTGATTTTGCATTATAAATATCTTTATCCGTTCCTCCCCCCCCCCAAGAAAAAATCCTGGGTGTGCCACTGCATCACGTACCGACGTATGCAGAGTATATAGCCTGTTCCACTGTGTGCCCGAGACCTAACATTGTGATATCATAATTATGAACTTATGAAACATATTTCAGTAAAGTGTATTGTTTTACCTTTACCATGTGTTAAATCTGATCAACTATATATATAGTTAAGGTGTAAGGGGAATAAAAAAAAATACTCGGAGAATTTCACAGCCCTTAAACCCTTGAATGCAATTAGAGCTGATTGTATAATTTTTGAGTAATAAGTTACTCCAATTCAAGTTTGTCGAAATGCCGGGTGGGATTAGTCTTTTTTGAAAGATTAAGTATTATAGGTATAAGAATTAATTATCGGAATTTATTCTTGCATACATAAATCAGTGTGTTTTTATTTTTCATCAGCAAAGTATAGATTAACGTCCTTGAGCTCTTATATATACTTTCGTTCAACCCTTAAAACCTAGTTAACATGATAAACCTTGAGCCCAACAGTATAACTGCCTGTTTTAGGGACTGCACAGCAAATGTTATACATTAATTCCAAAACTTGAGGGTACTAAGTAAACCGATCTTGCCATGTACCACACGGAGAAAAATCTCTGAGAGAAAAAAAATATATTTCAATAAAGTCTGTTGTGCGTTTACTTTACAGATTCTTGGATGTTTTTGAGCAATTTTAGATATCATATAGAAAGCAACAGACATTTATTCTAGTTTTTATGCAGTTTCATATCGTGTCATCTTATGCTGCCCTGTCTATATATACCTCACTGGTGGCTCCAAAGGGGGCAGTAGGGGCAATTGCCCCTCCCATAAAAGACCGGCGTATTTTTTTTTCATAGCCTAAAATTCTATAATCTTAGACCTAATACTAAATTAGTTTAAATTTAAAATGAGACGATGTTTATTTATTATATATATATATATATATATATATATATATATATATATATATATATATATATATATATATATATATATATATATATATATATAACCCTAAGAGCTGACATTGCCCCCCACCAAAAAAAAAAAAAAAAAAAAAAAAAAAAAAACGCTGGATTGGAACCGCCCCTGACCTACCTTCCACTTCTATCCGAGAGTCCTTGAAATCGATATTAGTCGTCAGTCTGAAATGTTATAACATTTAGAACAGAAAATATTGGATGAATTTATGTTACTTAAAATATTATTGACGTAAAATTTTAAAGCTTATACTTACGTCATTTTCTTATAGCGTATTCAGTGTTATAAATTACTGAACTCCCAGCAGCACCTTGATTTTTCCTCCTTTATTATAAGTAGCAAAATCTAAATTCATTTTTTAAACTATTTTCTCACTATGATAAATGAATTGTATGCAGAAAAAAAATAAAGCATAGAAAATCCAAACGGGAGAGGTATCTTACTTTTAAAACTCTCAGCATTTGTGTGAATAAGACGCCTCCTTTTAAGTTTAGTCCCTTGTGGGTTAAGAAAAAGGTTGAGTTAATTCATTTGACCTAATTTAATTTTACTTAACTGGTTGACACGAGAAAACAACCAGATGCGAAGCACAATTACTTTTTGGGCTATCAAACTCAATGAGACAACTTAACAACCTCTTGTGTCAAAAGAGATTCCTCGCGTATAATGTTAATAACAGTGTGTGGAACTGGAGATTCATGAGCCAGTGAAAGACGGAGAAAATTAATGCTTTGAATTTCCTTTTTATGTTGTTAGTAATGAAAACATTTTTAAAAAATGTTCGTTTGATTATTCCTGGATTAATATCCTTATTTAAAAGGGTTGTACTGGGGATGAAACATTTATGGAACAAATCCAACGCTGGACTGAAAAAGCAACTCATTCCTTTAAGTGATCATTCAGAAAAATGTGTATCGCTCATCTACTATCTCTTGCTTTTGAATTTTGATATAAAATTCAAAAGTAATAGAAATGATTGAAATTTATTTTGGGGATATGGTGTACAAAAAAGATATATTTTTCTCTTACGTTTGCTAGATTCCACCCTTTCTTCATAGTACTTGAGCTAAAATTCTTATAGTTTTGTAAAAAATACCTTTGTATAAAACTTCCACAAATCTTTTTGTTGATTAAAATGTGAAAATTAGAACTTTCTGGTAATTTGGAATTTACAACAATATTATATAACACTGTGAGATAATTTTTTGTTATCATCTACTTTAAATTTGTACCCTTTTGATTTTAAAATTATGTGCTTAAAGCGGTTGTTTAATTTCTTAGACTGTAAATCCTGAATATTTAAATAGTTTGTTTAGTAATATAAGAGTTTTTAAAACTTTGATAGTGAGTATACCTTTAAGATAACATAATTTTCCCCAAAGAACTACCAAGCCAAAACTGACGTAATAGTTCATATAGTTAAAGAAAAACAAATCAGTGGAAAACAATTTAATTCAAAATTACCTTGAAAATCTTTGTATGTGCCCATGCAAACCGTGTGTTTTACACTTTTCAGTACTGATATAACTTGATTAATAGTATTGGGTTTATTTGTGTCTGTTAAGTGTCAGGAC
This sequence comes from Dolomedes plantarius, assembly GCA_907164885.2. Lineage (NCBI taxonomy): Eukaryota > Metazoa > Arthropoda > Arachnida > Araneae > Dolomedidae > Dolomedes > Dolomedes plantarius. The sequence goes on along the minus strand of OU015497.1, from coordinate 112,248,852 downwards.
ATATTACGTGGTGTAACACTGTAAGACACTGTTTTCAGTCCATAAAGTGACAGGCGAAAATAACAGTTAAAATGATACTGAAGATGGTGATGTTGAATACGTAAAAAATCAGCCAGATGGTAAATAGCGCACAGTAACAGCTCAAGGCAAACATGATGACTGCTTGGTCTGTTCAAATTGGAAAAAAGAAGTTCATTAGCCGTATTCTTTTGTGAAACATCTTCAAGACGCCATATATATTCCAAGAGATGCTTTCGAATGTATCATAATTTTAAAATATGTAAATTTTAAGAAATTACATTCTTTTTTTTATCATTTTGTGTACTTCATATCTGTACCGTAGAGGTAAACCATCATAAATGAATTTTCTTCAGTGAATTTTCCCATTTTTCAGGAGAGCTTTGTGATGGGTTACCTCTCATCAGGACTTACACAAGCGATAGTTTATAAATCTATATTTCACCCACCATCTTGTTTTGCATATAGGACAGTTTTCCTCATGCAAAACAAGATGGAGCTTCTTTCCTCATGCAAAGAAGCTCCATCCAAAAAGAGTCACTTACAATAAAAATATCTAAAATGAAGAAAATTCACTTATGATGGTTTATCTCTGACGTACAGCTATATAAACGTTTTATTAATTAAATAATAAATTATTAAAATTTCTGGAAGCAGTTAATTCTTCTAAAAAATGAGGTTCCAAAATCATATATACACCATTGATTATATATATATATATATATATATATAAAATTGGAGCTGGACGAGGACAAATTAGGAAAATAATTATTGTGCAAACAGTTAATTGTTCAAAATATATAAAGGATTTAAATAAATTCCTTTTACTCTATTTGACGAGTTTATCGTAACACTTACAATTTCAACGGATTTAGAAAGAAAGAAAATCTGATTTTTACTTCTTTTAATATCTGTAAATAGTATATTTTTGTACCATTTTAAGCGTTAGCGGAAGAATTAATTCTAGGCTCTTTTTTTAAAAAAGTTCCTAGAAAATTTAATTTTAAATTATCTAAATCAATAATGATATCAATAATGATTACATCAACTTGAGGAATAAAAATCTTATTATATAAAGAAATTTTGATTTGTAACTGTATGCTCTCGTATGACATAAATTTGCATCTTTTGTATATTATTTTTTAAATACTCATAGTTTAAATGACTGATGAAGTAAAGTTCAAAACGCACATTAATTTTTCATAGTTACGAAATCTTTTAAAGTCCTATTATATACCATTCATTAATCACGTTGTCATTTGTAATTCTATCCTCAGCCTAAATACGTGGAGGTGTCTCAACATGATCTAGAAAATAATGATGTATAAAAACCAATATTCCGTGTTCCTTTATCTAAATATATTAAATATGGGCCAAATGTGCTTCTAAAGAGGCACTAAAATTTCGCTCCAAGGCAGCGAAATTTTTTGCCCTTTTTTATGGAAGTTTTAATATTGTCTATTCGGATCATTTTTCCCGCACTATTTGGGTCAAGATCAAGGACAACAATTGCTCTTGCCCATTGTTTTTAACCACGGGCCCTATTTAAGTCGCCTTGTTAAAGGAAGCGGAATCATGTAATCCTGACACATCTGCCTCGGGATAATCGTTACTTTCAAATATCGCTCTGTTAGATACAAAAGAAGAGTTCCCAGTGTGATAATTTTTGACACCTGTTATGAATAATAAGCGATATGTGAGATCCCCGCCTTTCTAAATCAATGTTATTTTAATATTTATCATTCAATTTATGTAGTTTGTTAATATGCATAAGAATGTTATGGATTTAAATAAGTTCTGTCTTTATATGCGGTTTTTTTTTGGGAGAGGGGGGGGGGGGGGGGTGAGTGTCAAAATCTGCAGGTTATTGAATTGCAGTCAAATTTCTAAACTGTGTTAAGAGGTTAACTGCATATTTTTTTTCTTCAACTAAATGCAGTCTGTGAGAAAAATTAATCCATTGGGTTCTTTATATCAAATGAGCACATTTTATATAAAAAGTAGAAAGAGTAGTTAGTAGCTTTGAAGAAATAAGACGTACTTTTTAGATCTAGGAAATTATAGAGAATTAAGAAATTCAAAAAATTATATACCTTTAAAAAATAATGTACTTTGAAAATAAAAGGTTACTAAAAGAAAATATGGCAATTTATTATTTAATTTTTCTTTTAAATTTAAATGAAGATTTTAAATAATTTTATAAACTGTGAATACTTGTAATGTTGTTGTGTTGTGGCTATGCCCCTTGACCGACAGTATATCAGATAAAGTCCATAAAAACTACTGGACAGAATGGTGCGGCTCCGGTTTTGAATAGCACCACAAGGGTCGAGTCCGATTTGGCTAAAGAACCGGTCCCGTAATTTTGAACCGAGTCAAGTGACGAGACCGGTACACTTGACACCGCACCTCCAGAGGTAAATTTTGAGAACTTGGAGGACATTGCAGCCACGATAGATTTTTCATGCACCAGTCGCCATTAGCGTACACGGCGGTGGATTTGTCACCGACCGGCATCAAATCAGAGACGTTCAGATCACTGGCTCGCTGCCGTTGCCTACTGGGCCACCGTGCCCATGAAAACTTGTAATAAAAAGCATTATTCTGCAGTGTGTTATTTCCATCTTAATTTCCGTTTTGATACAATTCGACATAAATGTATTATATATTTACATGTCTTCACTGTTTCTTGAACATATGAGTTTTTCATTTATATTTAGTTGAATTATTTATCTCATATCCAGCTACAGGAAAAATAGTTTTTCTCAACAAGAAGTGAATGCTTCTATCGGGAACAGTTCAACGGGCAAAAACTTTAATTTAAAATATTTTTAATTATATATTATAATGTATATAATATTGTTCGTTTTAAATTTTTACTTTTTTTAAAAATTCTACAAAAATATTTTATTTTTACGTCATTTATAAAATTAAATATGAATATTAATTATTTAAAATAACAGAAGTAATTGCACCGATACAAATGATTATAGATAACAAGTTATATAAATGCTATAAGCTCAACCCTAATAATGAACGTAAGTAATTCGTTTTGCTTGCATTGTTTCGTTTGTTATCTATCATGTTGAAATTGGCGTTCACTAAATTGATTTAAAGGTGATTTTAAGAAAATAAATATGCACTAAAAATGTTTTTTCTTTTAAAAAAAAATGCTTTCATTACGGTCTTTTGATAAATTATAACAGCTAAGTAGTTTTTTTCTTTTTTTAAGCCCATGGTATGTTTGGATCCATTCCTGCCTTAGTGCCTATTTTTTTTTTGTTTGTTTTTCTCCCTAGTGACAATTCGTGAATCATGCTCTCTTAAATGAGTTGTACAGTTCTAATATTAAATATCTTTTCAAAAAGAACTCCTATTAATGGTAAATTTCAAAATCTTTTCTATTTATACACATTCCTTTTTTTCAAACCTAGACTAATTCTGTGCTCGCAAATATTCTTATTGCGTTATTGTTATATTTTTACAACCAGGAAATGTTTTCTGATGTTCCCTACGTTTTCACAGAATGGCCGACTGAAGAATATATATCCTTTTTATTTATTTATTCTTTGCACCGAGCCGACAAAGTACCAAAGTAAAGGAGTCTTTATATCCAGCCGCTCATAGTGTTTCTTTCAGCGGTGTTTGTGGTGCATCCACATAAAATACTTGGAGGAAGAACTGAAATCGTGTCACAGTTTAGTAACAAGTTCTTCCTGAAATTGTTGCATCTCAAACATTGGAAAGGTTAAACAACTGAACAATTACGGTTCTTCGTTAAATTGCTTTCCGTGGCGCTCCTTTAAACTTTTTCTAGCTCCTATGAACCTCACAGCTAAAGAAAAATCTCGGATAGAAACAAACAGTCTTTCAGTGAGTTCTCTTTCTGTTCACCATAAGTTTAGAAAGAAATATACATATGAATATATCCTGTTAAATACGTCTTTTGAGCTCGAGATCTAAGGATCCTGTTACATAATTATTTTTTTATGTTGACGATTGAAAAGGTAATTGAATTTGAAGAGTGTCAAACTGAATTAATTTTACGGATGTGAAGTTGCAAGATTCTAAATAACGTCGAAAACGAGGACATTATGTTGAGTCATCTGTCGTGCATGTGAAAGAGCGTTTTAAAGGAGAAATAATGCCAATTTTATATGAGACGGGGGAAAAAAGTCTTATGTGTCGATGCTTTAGAACGCTTAGAAGAGAAAGCAAATTTTAAAGAATGAAATAAGCATGCTTGCGAAGCGTTTCGTTCAAGTTTGGAGAACTGTTGGAGAAATTTCGCCATTCTGTGTTTTGAATTGGGATAATGGTCTCTAATTTTTATCGAAACTAAATTCGAAACCCTCTAGGGTCACCTATTTAATAGGTTATGAAGAATTCAAGCTATTTCCTTATCGGGCCGGAATGATGGTTTATTTTGAGGTAATTTTAATTATTTCAATTCATTATTAGTATTATTATTAATAGAGTCAATATTAATAAGATCTGATTGTTTTGAAAGCATATTTTTTGTTATTATCAAAGAATGCTGCAATTAATGACAACATTTTTTGTTTAATATGCCATCTTTCCAAAATTATCTATCAGTTTCATACTTTGACACGGCTTGCAGCTACGTAGAACTTTATCGAGTTACCGCCATACTTTTGAAGATAAAAAATTCATGTTGTAAAACAAGATATATCTCTCTCAGTCGAGTGATGGGCAGCAATGAAACTTGAAATAAACCCTTTGTCTTTCATCTAAACTTAATACAGAATGAAACTGTGCAATAAAATTTAAAATGTCTGTGACTAAATAACACGCGGGCCCGGTTATAACGTAACTTGTTTTATTCTGTTTCTGTTCTTATTAAGTATTTTTACAAATGCTGTACCCTGTTTTAGGGATTACAGACAAAGGAGACTCAGTGTTAGTGATGGGTATACTATACAGTGTGTTCCAATAATAATGGTGGCGTTTGAAATGGATATAGCTTCGGAACAAAGCATTGTAGAGAGATGAAATATACGTCAAATTGAAGGGAAAATCTCCAAGTTTCTTATCTGTTCAGCAGACTTCGATTTGTGCTCCCTTAGTTGCTGTAACGGAAATTAGTTGTGTTTTTCTAGTGTAGAGGTCGTTAGTCGTCCATGTTTTGATGTATTTTCAACATTGCTTTGTCTTATGTAATTTTCTAGTAGTGTTAAGTACTCTTAAGAACACCGAGCATGACGTCCATTTAATAGACGATTGGATAATGAATAAATCTTAACCAGGATAATAGATGACTGTTTTATTTGGAGTCTGCTCATCCTTTTTGCCTCAGTTGCCCTGTAGACGTCAAGACGATATTCAGTCTCTTCCCATACACAGCAAAGAACATCCGGCGTGATAGACGAAACAGCTTTAGTTATCCTTTCTTTTAAATGGTCCAGATTTCGGACATGAATGTAATACACTTGTGTTTTTCCATAACCCCAAAAATGGAAATCCATGAGGGTAAGGTTTGAAGACCTTGGGGGCTAGACAATCCACCCTTCTCGTCCAACCCATCTCTGAGGAAATGTTTCGCTAAGAAATTCCCGCACGATTGTAGCAAAATGTTGAGGAGCTCCGTCTAACTGGAAAATGGAATTCTCCCGAATTTTCCGGTGCTAATCCCGGAGTCTGTTGCACGTAAGCTTTCGCACACATAAGCTTGGAGTGTTTCTCTTTTCTTTAACGTATGACTGGTGTCTGCAACACGATTTGTTGCATAGCTATAGCCACTGTATTTTACTGGGACATATTGTATTTTAAGGTTCAATTCAGGTTAACGATAGCGTCCGTGTATATTTTGAAGTTTACACATACCTTAAATTTTCTTTTTCTGCGGACTGGCCATCTCTCAAAACTGTGTCATGGACTTCTAGAGCAGTGGTGAATACACTGAGGGTCGCGACCCACAGGGGGTTCGGGAAAAAAATTGGAGGGGTCGCGGATAGTTTGAAGTAAGTTTATATCATACTGAATTATTTAACAAAAAATATATAATAATATTTAAATCTGAAGTTTCAGTCACATGAGATTTGACAAAATACAAGTGTAGAGGATAAACAAGATATTTTTAATTGTTATTGTGCAAAGTAAATGTTTATAAGGTTTTTTAAATTTTTATAAGGTTTGTCAAAGTTTTCTTATTTCTCTTTCCTATCTATCTATCTATCTATCTATCTATCTCTCTCTCTCTCTCTCTCTCTCTCTCTCTCTCTCTCTCTCTCTCTCTCTCTCTATCTATCTATCTCTCTCTCTCTCTCTCTCTATATATATATATATATATATATAGGGGGGGTTAACATTTTCCTAATTAAAAAAAAAGGATTGCCACTACCAGAAAAATTTAAATGGGGGGGAGTGATTTTTCGTTTAAAGAGAGTGGGTGGCAGTCGAAAAAAATTTGCGCACCTCTGTTCTAGAGAAGCATTCGTTAGTAAAACTGGCGTCTAACTACAACACCCGTTTAAGGCTTAAAATATTCTACCTTCGTATTTATACTGGTCTTTTGAATCTTTGTCATTGATAAAGTCCTTGAAATTTGCTATTCCTTCTATTGTCACATTGTAGCTGGTTAACGTCTTTTTTTCTCTTTTCGTTGATTTGATGCCTCCACCCATTTAATGATCCCATGCTTTCTTGTTAGCATCTGCTGGAAGATTTTATTCTTTGATATCACGTAATGAGATCGGAATTATTTTAACTATGTTTCTTGTAAATACCGTAATGCCATTGTTCGGTGTTTATTAAAATTTCTTGGGCACGCCGTATTTACGTAAACTTAAGAGTTTGGGGAAAAAATGAAACATTCACGATTTATCTTGCGAGACGATCGCGTCTCAAGTTCCGGCTTGACGAATTTCCACATCTGTTAGCCCTAAATTATAAATTATTTTGGATTTAAGTAGTTTTTAACTGCAAACCAACTGATGAAACGGTTAAATTTCCATGAAAGTCGTGTAATATCTTAAAAAGGAACAGTTATAATACATTTTTGACCGAAGCAGTCGACCAAAAACACAAATTTTACTCATGGAGCACAAAGCAGATATTTGCTACATTGGAATAAATTGATATCGTTCACCACATTGTACACAATCAGATAAAAATTATTTAGATTTAGGATTTACTTTGAACCATATTGAGGGCAAAATGTTAACCAGAAATGGCCCTTTATTTTCACTTTGCCGTAAAATCGAAATGTTATTGTGGACATTTTCTCGTAAAAACAAAATCTGAGGTTTAAGATGGCCGCTTATCATGACTAGATATGATGATGACTGGATATGGGGAAATTTCTTTCTGCCACAGATGTTTATGTATAAAAAATAACAATTTTCTTTTCTCTAAATTTAAGATAAAAATCAGATGAAAATAATGAGATATATCGTTTGTAATGTGATGGACATTTGGATGAAAAAAAAATGTTTTTAGTAGAAAGGATGAAAAATGATTGAAAATGGGGACATTTTTAACTTTTTGTTTAATATTTAATCGTTATTTTTCTCGTTTATTCAGCATACTAAGATGTAATTGTACTGAAATTTCGCTTCTTTATTTTAGCAAATTTTAATGATGTAATATGTTACAAAAGAAATTTTAAAAATAAATAAAATGTTGGGAATATCCCGGTAGGTGTCTCTTGCATTTTTTAGAAAAAGCAAGCGAATTTTAACATTTTACAGAGAAATATAATTTAAAAATGAAAATTCAGTTCACACGAGCACAATAATTTTTTTTTATTTTATTGAACTGAATTACTAGCTCTTAAAAAAGTATTAACAAAAGATGTAAACGGATTTAAATTTGCAGTAAATTTCCATACAGGTGCCATGCGCTGAAAATTATCAGCGAATGACAACTCTTTGGAATCTGAGCGCTGTACCATATCAGAGCATGAAATCTGAATGCAGAACTATTAACATAAATAACCGTTTTTAACCTGTTTTCTGTTATAATTTGGGGGTTATGATTTGAACTACCTACAATACCCGTAAACAATAGAATACACGTTAGGTCTGATCCTCTTCAGTATGAATGTCGGGTCATCGCAGATTAAATGCTTACTCAGATGTTAGACAGCAATTGTTCTTTTTTTGTTAATTTTTATTATATTATAAGGATATAAACACGATGCTGTTAGTCCGTTTTGTTCCGTTTTCTAAATCGGTTTTATGCTAATCTCATAAGCTTTTGTCAAAAGCCTTTCGAGGAAAACCAGGTAACAACTGACAGAAACGGTTATAAGTCAAACTCAAAATGGCAAATAGTTTTTCTATTCTCAGTACACACATATCCCTCTCTCTCTCTTTTTATGGCACTCCCTTTTACGTAACCTTGGTCGTTTCAGAAGAAAAAGAACCATCGCTAACACACACCCAAGGCAGAAACGAACACTCAGCAGGGTAGTTAACTGTACCTTGTTAATGCTTTTCCCACGACGTCTTCGATCTTTTTTATTTTACTTCACTTAATGCAAATCAACTGTTCTTTTAGAATGCTTGAGACGTTGATCTCAATGGCTTGTCCCTTTGCTCTGTCAGGAACGTTGCAGACCTTGTGAAAGAAGTATTGTCCAAATAATCCTGTTCTTTGAATTCCTTGTTCATAAGCGCTCTCTAATTTCAAAGCAGTGGTACACTTAGGAGAAAAATGCTTTTTTACTCGAAGTTAAACAACTTCCTTGAAGTTTATGGCTGATACATGCATGGCCTTTCCGTTATTTGCTTAACAAGAAGATTATTGCTTATTTATACGGCATTTCTGTAGAAAGTGCTGTCATATTTTTCAAACAAGCTTTTTTAACACAGAGAAAAAAAAGCCGGTCAGTTTTCGAAAGTTCCAGGTTTGCAGACACACTTCATGTGGGTTGAAAATAAAATGGGTCGACTGACCTATCTAATGTGTTCACCGCCTCACCCCAAAGCGAGCTGAATATCTTGTTTGCGGGTTGATGAGATTTTCCCGTTTTCCTAGCTCGCGCTGCGGGAGATTTTCTTCGGAAGAGGGTCGGAAGCGGGTCGAAAGCTGTACTTTGAAGCAATTAGTAGCTTTTTGGCTGGGGAAATAGGAAAAATGGCTACTTGTCGACGAAACGGAGTGTCCACGTGTTATAGTGCATGTAAGTACATTTTTAATCTTTTGAACATTAAAATATATGCAAAATCCTTTATGTAAATCCGAATTATAGAGCATACTTCAACACAATAGAAATGTGAGGACTTTTAACGGAAGATTTGCTATTTGTTTAAATTTGAAATTGTTGTGTAAGGCTAAATTTGCGACAATCGCGTAAGCTATTGCATGTTTAACATATAACTCATATATGAATTATAGCTGTATATGGTTGAGCATATCATGATATTAGGGTTTTCTTGTCGCAAATCTTCCATGTGCTTGTGTGTGTGTGTGTGTGCGTACATGTATGTAATATCTAAACATTATGTATTAAAATTATTTTTACATTACATAAAAATCTCATCATAGAAAACTCTTAATTGAATGCAATTTTAATGAATAAATAGATTTTTATGATTTAATAAAAACAAGAATACGATTTCTAAAAGTAATTTTTGACATCTACTGATATAACAGGAACACACAGCTTCTAAATATCCACTATAAAAAATAAGGTTGACAACTTATTTTACAGATGTTAATGAGCTGTGTGTTCCTGTTATGCGCTTCCTATAACTTTTATTAATAACTCATCAATATTTTAAAAAAGCTTAGAACCACAGAAAAAAAAGTAAAAGCATGCAGTTTGTTTCATGAAATGCTACGAGTAGTATACTTATGTATATCTATTTGTGTGTACATATAAGTTGTGTTTGAAAGTCCAAGTTCATTCTAAAATCCAAATCTACAGATGATACCATCTGGCGATAACATTTAATTATAAACTCATTTGACATGGTCGAATTTAGAAAAATGGATAAACTAGAGGGTGAAATCAGGTTTTTAAAATTCATCTATACATTACATTTATGTGTGGAAGTGTGTGTTTGTGAATAAGTAAATAAGAGAGTAGGAAATAAAAGAAATATCTTGTAACAGATGATGATCTATCTAGATAACTAATTCAAAATTCTACGAATTCTTTTCCTTTTATACTAATAATTGTCAGTTTATAAACTAATTTATTCTCCTAAAGATTTGATACATTTTAGCTTTATATAAACACCTTAAAACAGAAGGAATTCTGTAATGATAATAAGGTAGCTGGAAAATTCAAATTGAATTAATATCCATGCAGAATAGGGAGAGGGGGGGAGATTGATTTTGAAAATTTTCATGGCATGTATAAAGTAAAGTGGCAATTTTTCTTATCTAATATTAAAAACATAATTTGAAGTTTGTTTATTTTACAAACTAATGTTATTGTTCTGAGTTGTCATTTCAGCTGTATAAAATTTAAATGATTATCTAATTTGGGTAACAAAATTTCATTTAAAAAATTCGATGCAAACACTTTCAGACTAGGCATTTTGGAAAATTCTTTTAAACATGAAGGCTAATGTACTGCAAAAGTTAAAGATAAAAATAATTTTTTTTAAAGTGTAAGTATTTATTACTAGTTGTGAAGTATGCTTTATAACTTTTAATGATAATATTTTTAATGTTCAATAGATTAAAGAAGTGCTAATTTGATTCATTTTAATTCAACGCAAACAATGTCATCTTTATATAATTTATAGTTCTCAGGATGGCAAGTATCAAATAAAGGTGTCTGGAATAAAATTATAAATCACTTGCTTCAAACTGAGATACATAATGCAGTAACTAGGAATTATTACCAAAGCTTTAATTTATCTGTGTGTATATATATATATATTAAAAATTATATATATATATATATATATATATATATATATTAAAAATTATATATATATATATATATATATATATATATATAGGCTCAATACACAACTCGCTTTAATTAACTCATTCAAAGAGTTTTTAAACTCACAAAGGCAGGTAAATGTACCCGTTTTCGAAAGTGGGTTGTAGGACCCACTTCCAATGTGGGTTGTTTGACTCACCAAAAGCGAGTTCCACTGTGCAGTGGATTTCAACCCAGCAAAGTGAGTTCACCGACCAACTTTTTTTTCTCTGTGAATATTAAAAAAAGCTTTTATAAAGGAAAGAATATATCTTTAAGGAACCATTTCTACTTTGTAAAATATCGTTGCATTCAGACTGAAGGAACATTCGCCATGCATATTTCATAGTTTTTTTACAATTATTTAGCAATCACATTAAGACTTAGCATCGCTTTTTGTTACATAAAAAAGCTCTCCCTGATACAAACAACCTCTCTCGATGTCTATAAACCTATGTTAAAATCCTGTTTCTATGTGTTTCCTTAATATTGATTTGTTTTCTGCGTTTCTCCATGTCATGCTCTGCTTTCTTTCTCCGGTCGCCTCCATTTGTAGAAGTAGGCGTTAGATCATCCTCATTCCTCTGACAGATTTATGTCTTTAATGTTCCTAAACCCGGTGGTCTTGAAAGTTCTATTGATGTCCCTGCTTATGTCAAATTGTTTAATCATCATTATATTTGAGATTTCTCCATTGAGACAATTACATCTTACGTCCTCCGACCTGAAGAGTTCAAAACTAATCATTTTCACGCCCTATGGTTGATTTAAGAAGCTGTTATTTTAAGTTTTATTGTCCCTTGTGAATCCTCCGGATCTTTGAAAAGTTACCATTATACCATTAACCTCTACCTTTAAATTATCCAGAGATATTTTTAACTTGTTGCTTATATTTTCTTAAGTTGTAATATTTTTAATGTCCGCCTTATTGTCTTCCGTCACAAAAAGAATTTTGAATAGATACGATAAAGCTAAAATTTAGTATTTTGCTATGCCATCAAATAGACAAGTTTCGCTTTTCGTCTTCACTATGCTTGTAACTATATACATTACAATGATGTGATATTTAATGTAGAAGTTTTCGTTTGCAAGACTTTCTGATCGATTCCATGTTAGTTCTTTGAAACTAACCATGTATTTACATACTTAATCTTTTCCGGATGATATGGTTTTTTAGGTGTACCTTGCGGGAAGTTTTGCATGAAGTTCGATTGTCTACTGAAAAACTTCAATAGAGTGTTAAGGGAAATAATTGTCTGTGTTTTTCTTTTGTAAATTTCACTATTACTTAAAAATAAAAATAATTACAAGATTAAAAAGAACTTTTTATATATCATGTTTTTAAATTTTCTGTTGAATCATATAAACTTGACAATTCTATGCATTAATAAATACTTTTTTTAAATTTTTTTGATGAATTATCCCATCAAGTTGAAAGAAAATGAAGTTTATTGGAAGTTAACTTGCGTTTAACTTTTCATTCCCGTCCCTGCCGATAGAGGGCTGTACCAGTCTACAAAACAAAATTAACTGAAAATTACTTTAATTCTGCTTAAAGATGGCTAAAAATATTAAAATAATGAATTGTCATCGTGTTCTGAGCTATTCTAAAAGTTTCAAATGTCTAGCTAGTCGGGAAGTTAGTTAAAAATCGATTGCAAGATTTGGACTGGACAAACACACAAACACTCAAACAAGAAAGCGAGTTAATAAAAATATGTAATAAATGCCGTCAACTGGGGTAACTTTGGCCTAACATTGGTTGGTCCAAATGAGTAAGCCATTGGCTAACCTTTTTTCGTTTGTTGGGCCAAAGTTACCCCAGTTGACGGTAACAATATGGTTTCTGGATAGTCCTTCAATATTCTTCAATAGATATTGTAAAATAGCAGGAATTGTGAAAATATGTACAATGATAAAATGAAAATTATTAATAAAACAAAATTATTCATAGGGTCAAGTCGCAGCAAGATGCCACTTATTTGGCGGCATTCGTCCCAAAAGGTTTTAATTACAGAACCTCTGACACATCATTATTGAGCATAAAGGCAAAGCGTTTGATGAATACCGCTCATAATTTAAATTTTGTTTATGAGGATATAATATATATGGGTGCCAGTATTATACGTGTGAAAATATTCTAACTGTCATCAACTTCTTTCATGGTGGGAAAACTATATCGAGAAAGTGCTGCTCCGTTATTGTCAGTTTCTTTTAATAGTTGCTACTAATGAATTTTCATATGTGTACTCAGGCATATAATTACTTCTATCTGGTATATTTTGCTATGTATTAATCGAAATCGTTTCTGAAGCTCGATAAAGCCAACTGAACTATCTTGAATTAGAATTTCTATACATTTAATGAGAAAAAAAGCTGTGTCTGAAGCCGAGATATTATGATGTGTGTTTCTGAAATATTTCTTCCGGGGTTCGTAATTAATGTCTGAAATGCAAATATATCCTCGTGTTAATGTTTTGAGAGTCTGCACAGGTATTTGATAGTCCATAAAGAGTAATATGGTCTGATTCTAAATTGTAAGTTTTTATTATAGCCCACGTTAAAAGTGAATTTAGTTAAATTGCATCTACACGCTTTGTTTAACAAATCGAGGGTGAGAGCAGAAATTATCATGAATAGAAGTTTTTCTGGTTTTAACTAGCTCAGGTTTTTACCCAAAAATATTGTAAGGATTTTTTGAACAAATAGTTTTCACCAAGAAAAGTTAGAGGATTTTCTTTTTTTTTTTTTCTTGGCTCTGTTTCCTCCTAAGAATCAATTCAAAGTACTTCCTATGTAAAATTTATTTAGAAACGCAAATAGTGCAACGTTGTTGTTTTTCATATAACCGTGTGTTGCAAACAAGTGAATCATTTTCAGCCCGCATTACATTCTACTAATAATTAAGTTAACTGTCACAACACACGTAAGTTTTAAACTATATGAAGACAAAGCTAAATTTCACTCTGATACTTCGAAAAAAATTGGCAAAAAAGGAAAGTAAAAGTATGAAAAATATTTAAATAAATTATTATTGAAATAAATTTCATAAATGATGTTCTAAATGCAAAAATAGTGCGACACAAAAATTTGTTCCTTTTCATTCCGCTATTTTGTTTTTGCACAGTGTGTAAAATCTTATTTAAATAGCCGTGCTACTTCATAAATTATTATTCACTCTATCATTATGCTACAGAAATATACAAACTCCCCTAAAGATTTCGCACATTTTCACGTTCTTACCTTTTTTTTCTAACTTTAATGCTATTATCTTCGCATTTATAACGAGTACCTTTTTTGGACATCTTACCTGTCTGATGAAACTTGTTTTAAGAGAGTTGAATTATTAAAATTCGAGAGGGAAATGACTTACAGTCTGGTAATTGAAATCTTCTGCAAGTAAAAAGAAATTGCACGCCCACACAGAATAAGAAAAAAAACACCGCGTGACGCCCTGAACACTATTGATACTACTTGTCTTTATGTCCTTTCCATAATTTTATTCACTGCCTTGAATACAAATGAATTCCTTTTTCTATAGTGTCTATGTATATTAAACATGTGTCGTAGACGCTTTTATGTGTGTTGTTTTGTCACACACCTATTTTTAAGGTTAAAGGCTGTAAGTAATTTCCAATCCTTACATTTAGCTTTAAATATATATAGTGTCTCACAAAAGTGATCGGGCACTTTCGGAAGTTTTAAAAAATGGTGCCAAAAAGAAACAACGCATCAAACTCGATCTGTGAGAAAGGTTTTTCTTTGAATTATACGCTACTTATTTTTTGTACTTTTTTAACTAAAAAGGAAATATTGAACATGAAAATTAATGTATTCTTCTGATTTAAGGAATATAATCTTACAAAAGATTATCGACACTGTTGAAAATACTTGTCGATTCATCTGTAACATACCATGAGTATATAATACCTTAAGTATATGATATATATTTTAGTTTAAAACAAGTGCAGTTTTTATGTAATTTTAATAAAAGTCTGAAGGTACGAAACTGAATTTGAGTAGGCTGAAGCGCACTGAAGCGGAAGATACCCGTGTTAAATATTCATCGATGATTTTGTGCACGTCAAAGTTTAAATTTATTGCTGTTAAATATGTATAATTATAATTGCATATTAAGTAACATGCGTATTAACGAAGAGTAAAGTTGAAAAAAAAAGAGAAGGAAAAAGGATGAAAAAGCTTTAAATTAGAAAGGGGTTGAGAAAACTGTGTATAATAATTTGCTGCTTCCGGTAGAAAAAAAAAAGCACAACATAATTACAAATTGTCGTAAATCAAGAAATGTCAGAAATATGATTCAAATTCTATTAATATTTGACAACTTTATCTTAGCAGCTTTAGAAGGCCAACACACACGCTTGCACGTGTCTTCAGATGTTTATTGAAAGATGAAGTTAGAAGGACGTTAAACCGCAGAAGAAGGCGTTTCTCAAACCTGCCACAATTTTCTGGCGACCGAAGTATTTAAAGTCTGGTCTCTTGACATAGAAGATTATTAATATTAGCATAAAAATTATGCCTCTCGAAATGGAGGTCTAAATATATTGCTATGAACTGTCATCGAGATCACATTCTGTAATCGTCTTGGCAAACTTTCTTTATTATCGTGGCTAACTTTAAATGACAGCTCAATGTACCCGAATGTATTCAGCCCTAAACACTTTAAATAATATTCAAATTTTCCTATTATTTTGTTTAGGGTTTATTTGAATACGAAATAGTCTTTTATATCGATCCTACCATTCACTTTGTTAGAGGTAGTGATAGGAATAAATATTGATCAAGTCAGCAGGTTGCAGACTGAATATAAATGAATGCTTCTGAAGTTGGTGAAAGTTTTGTATCAGTCAATCATCAACTTAACTTTCTTTATGCATTAATGAGAATGGTTTTTTTTTTTTTACAGTTCATTCAAAAGACCGTGTAATTCGTTTAGGAAAATGACATTATCTTTGCATGAGATTAACTTTAACCGCCTTCTTTATACTAATGTAAGGTGACAAGTGTTTGTTTCAGCGTTTTGTATTTCTTAAAAGTACTTATATGTTCCCTCACTCATTCTGTCAATGATACTTTTATAAGGAGTGATTTCAATTTTTCAAATAATCTGTTATTTTATGATGATCACGGAAACTGATGTCTTGGACCTTTTTGAAATAAAGAATTTGTCGGTTGTTAAAAACTAATGCTCTGGATTACCTACTGATCAGACTGGGGAGTTGTTTCTGACCTAAGCTTCTTGCAGGATTTGTAAATCTGCCATTTCAAGAAGGTTTTATATTTTTAATGGGATATTTAGGTTAATAAAAAGTGGAGGTAGAGTGTAGGTCGTTATTGAACACTTAAGTTATTGAATCCCTTAAGTTATAATCTGCCAAAACATTCCTGTTCAATATGAGATCTCTTGCAGAATGTGCATTGTAGACTTTGCACCACTAAAATTCTGCCAATCTGATGTTCGTCGGGTAACTGTACTAAAATGTATCCTTATAAGATCGGTTCCCTTTTTATTACAATTACTTTTCTCTCAGAATTCGCTTAGTGTGATATTTTTTCCTTCATATCCTGCGTTATATCCGTCGTTGCAACGCACCAATAAAAGATAGTCAGTCGACCGTTGTAAGATCTTGTTGTAACTTCAATATTTCCTTTTTATCTAGTTTTCTTCTTTCCTCTCCTTATTATCCCAGTATTTCTGTTATAGACTTTATAATAGTTAAATTAAGTGAGTTAAGGCTGCTACATACTAATCCTATTGGATTTGGTCACCCCCACTGTTAAATGTTCGAGAACATTTGTCCAAGGATTGCCGACTTGGATTTAAAGTTTTCTTTTTTAATTGTTCTCTGTAATAGAGAAAGAAATTTTACCCCTTGGGGCATTTTTTCTTTTTTGAAAAAAAGCAAATAATGCTTTTTTAATTTAAATTATTCGGGCAAAAAATCTGGTATAGTGTGTTTTAAACGCTCATAAATTCCTTTGATGGACGAAATTTATAAAATGAATCCTTTTGCAAGGTGAAGTAGAGTTCGGACTATCTGAAAATACCATTTTTATTCAATTATCAGCATTTATTTAGCTGTAAATAGTAAACAAATTTTCTCCATAGATTTACATTCAGGTGAGCAAATCCAATAGGGTTAGTACGTAGCAGCCTTCAACATTTTCAGATCATCGGGGAGTTACTTTGCTGAAATATTTCTTTCTTAGATCAATTTTTTTATCTTTCCTCTAATTTCTTAATCCAGTAGGGTTAGTACACAGCAGCCTTCAACATTTTCAGATCATCGTGGAGTACCTTTGCTGAAATATTTCTTTCTTAGATCAAATTTTTTATCTTTCCTCTCCTTAAGAGGATTTCCTGCTTATTTCTTTTCTTCTTTCTAGTTATATCGTTTAATATATCAGTTATACACTTTACACCTGGAAAAGTGAGTCAGTAAGCCACTAACGTGTCTTTATAATGAGACTTTGCTTTAAAAAATTCCTGCCTAGATCAGATTTTCCTTAGTGTCATATTTTCCCTTCTTTCCTCAACCAAATCGCGTGGTATGTCCATAGTAGTCCTCGCACCAGTAAAAGTCAGTTAGTCAGTCAGTTCAATTACTAACGCATCTTTGTTGTGTAAATTTACGCAAACACTTCCTGGTGCTATATCTATTTTAATGGAATACTTATCATTCTTTGATTTTTTAAAAAAATTTTAACGTATGCATTCTTTTCTTCGGAAACACGTCATGTTTGTTTCTACTATACCCTTTTTTACATAAAGATACCTTATTATCAGCATCATATTACACCTTCATTTACAAAATGATAGAAAGAAAAATTAAGCCTCTGACATAAGTTAGAGATCATGTTACTAGGTCACCTACCCTACAAAACAAGATCGAAGTAAAATCGTGATTAACCTCATACATATTTAGGAGGCTGAAACTAGTAAATCATGATCATACTCCTTCATAGATAAAGATTAATATGTAGAGGCAACTGGATACCAGTATCCTGTTGGTTTTCTCATTACATACGATGATTGGGTATGCTTGCCCACCTGTATTGCTTCCGTTTAAAAAAAAAAATGTAGCAAAAATAATATATTTTATTTTAGTTACGCTTTTCACAGCTAACTCGTGATATAAGTCTATAAACATTTCTTTTCAAGTTTTCATAAGATTCAAAGTCATGGCTTTGTTATCTATGTATTTTCAATTTTTCGTTTATATTAAAGTAAAGAAGGCATATCACAAATGACGAAAGCCCAGTATAATTAATCTTTTCCTCAGTACCTCGAGTTTCTGTCATCTTCCCTCTCTTCTCATACCTATATATATATATATATATATATATATATATATATATATATATATATATATATATACTTGGAGGCCCCCATCATTTGTGGAACACTCCCCTAGTCATCCCTTTTTGTGCATGGGAAGCTTGTATGTGTATAATGAGCTCAAATCTGTCACGTTTTTAAACGACATTTATTTTTAACGTAAGATTACGTTCCTCAATAACAGTCCTGCGGAGAGAAAAAAAAATTGCCCGGCGTCGCGAGATATAATTTTGGCAGCTTGCCAAACCCAGTAGCAGTAAACAGTTAAATAAAAGAGTACCTAAATGCGTGAAAAAAAAAAAAAGAAAAGAGGTATGCAACGATAAGTAGTCCTATGTGAATAACCCGCGGTAGTTTCGTTAGAAGAGACTACCTGAAATATTTTCGCTAATCTTTCGTTATTTCTTTCATATGCTCAAAAAAAGGGAGTTATCCGACAATAGAGGTGGGCCTCCATAGGCGGACAGGGTAGGCGCCCCCCCCCCCCTAGTATATATATATATAATCATCTCGGATCTGTAACTTTTTGTGTTTCGTTTTCCATTAAGTTTTTATATATCGTTTAGTTTTCTCGCTAATATTTCATTATTTCTTTCACCTGCCCAAAAAGTTAATAGATAGAAAGGGGGTGTGATTTGCAAACGAAGTATGCCCCACTCTGTTCACATATAATAATAATATTGTAATGTTTTTAGCCCTTATCATACATTTCATGGGTTCAACAATAGAATACTAAATTTGAAATATCTATGAAAAACTGTTTTCCTTCATTTTATTTGAAATTTTCCGTCAAATATTATGATACTTGTTTCATTTGCGTTTATGAAGTTTTCAAGACGTGAAAAGTACTTCCTGTGTACGAATTTGGTTCATTGCTTGTATAATGCATAGATGAAGTGTACGAAAAATCATGCTGTTGTCTTCTTTTTTTTTTTCATGTGCAGCAACTTACTGTAGATATCCTACTACTATATAGTTAAGTCTTTAAGCATGTTTTTCTTTCTAAACAGTACCAGCGATGATATCAAATTGTATTCTTCCGTTTACATGTATTATATAAAAGGTCTCGGTAAAAACTCTGGAATCAAATTCTACTATTCATTTTTATCTGTTCATAAAATGCATTTATTGTTTAGGAGTTATTATTACCAGAGGAAAATATTATAACTATTTTTATAGTTCGAGGAATTTTACGACATTCAATTTTATTTTTTCAAATAGTTCCGAACTCATTTTCATTCTAATCAGCTAGATACTCTGAATTTTTCACTGTTTTTCATTATTATCATAGAGAGTATGCAAATTGGATACTCAAATTTTTCAAAAAGAAATTCGGCTTAGTATTTTTATTTTTCCCTCAAAATTCATGTCTCTGAGCTCCGAATTATACGTGTTTAGTACGATGCACAGGTGAGTATGGAAAAACAGGAAACCGGCTTAATTTAAAAAGGCCATGTATACCGTAAAAAAGGAAACATTTTAATGTTCGGCAAAATTACTTATAGTTATTGAAATAGGGTCTAATTAAAATTTAAAAAACACTTTTATAGTTTTTTAGGTTTTTCAAGGAAATCTCATATTTTTTATATTGATTTTTTTCTGCACAATTTGTATTTCATTTATAAACTTTTTCTTGTGGGATTCGGTGAATCAATAATCCACCTACTGATGATCGAGATTTCAGTTTTAACTCTCCACATATTTACGTTCATTTACAGAAAGAGAGAGAGGGGGCTTAAAAAAATTATTTACTTATAATTTTATACATTTTCTACTATTCATACTGCATAAATTGTACAGATATCTGCAGATTAAGACTGTGAGAGAAGCAAAAAAAATAAACATAATTTTTCAATTATGATAATAGATAAGAAATTTTTTTAAGTTAACCCTAAAAAAATTACCAAAAATTAGCAACGGAGACGTCTTTTTGTGAATTTAGAGAAATTCTGCTTTGTATATTAACTCAGCTTTGAAGTCTATTACGTACATATTTTTCTCTTATTTCTTTGGATATTTTATTTTTCCTTTCCTTTTTTCTTCTTCTTTTGCTTCTTTTTCTGTTTCTTGGTTTCTTCATGGCTTTGTGATCTAGATTAGCAGCCTTCACTTTGTGTCTTTTTTGCCATCATAGTTTGCTCTTTGTGAGATTTGTTGCTCAGATCCAGAAATAGAGAGCTCTATCGTTCTCTGTAATTTTCAAATAGAGTTTGTTTTAATAATTCTCATCTAATCGTTAAAAGTTTTTCCTTCCAATTAAAGTTCGATTATTTTTATCATAAACTGTCGTTGTCGTTGACTCCTTCTAAGGTCTTTCCGTTAAAAGCTGTTATGTATTATCATAATAAATATGAGGAAAATAGGAAACATTCAACAGCCTCGTCAAAAAAAAGTGTCAAAGAAAAGTGTTTTAATACATCTAAGCTTCCATGTATTGTCTATGCTTTAAGCACTTTTAAACTTTCGGCATCAACTCGGTCAAATATGACATTTCAAAATGATCTTTATGTTAATATAAACTGAAAACACTGCTAATTAATCCAGTCAGTGAGTTCATTCAACATCAGAAACTGACACTTCATTAATAGCTTCTTAACAGGCAGAAAAATGAACTTATGATTAGTTTTCTACCAATATCGCTGACCACCGTAGGAATGAAAACCATCTATTGTTTTTAGGTCAAAAGTAAAGCTTCTGCCGTTGCTCGTCTAAGGTTATTCTGTGCCTAAACTGTCACTAAAATGTAGGATTCTATCCTTAAAAGGTTGCGTCTTGACCTTTTTCCGAACCTGTTTCTTTCGATTGACTTTTTGCCACAAACATTATTGATGGCAGTGAAGAAATTAAAACGCTTACTAAAGTCACGTACTCCTTTGTTTTCAAAGCTCAAAACTTGTTTTGTTTTCTTCTGTGGGAAGAAAATCGCACCGTTCATCACTCTTTGGCCCTTTGATTTTATTTAATTACTGAATATGTGGATATACATAAATCTAAGGGTTCTTGTCCCACTCTAACGCGCTCAACGCTCAAACGAATTCATGCGATTGCAAACTCCTTGGCTGGTTGGCTAGAATGTCCACGGGAGCAGAAATGGATTCGGAGTTTTGATAGATGACTTGCTAGCCTCCAATTGTTATAGGATTGAAGCACATAACTTCTTGGTTGTTTGTGTAAAATGTGTTTTCATTATTTCAGAGCCTTTTTTGTGTGTAAGTCACTTTACTAAAGGGAATAGAAAAAAAAGAAAATGTTTCACATGTTTGTGGGGAAAACTCTCACACGTTAGACTTATGTTAGAAAACGAACTTCCTGTCCAGATGCAATGTTCCGACTAACCTTCATAACCATCAGATCAATATACATTTAAGAACTCTTACGTGATTTGTACCGATGTAGTCTTACGTATGCAACATATAAAATGTTTTTGTGGGTTCCTGACCAATGTCTTGACATTATATTGACTGTTGGCCGGGCACAAACCGTAGTTTCTGACTTCCAAGCCGATAGGTTTCCAGTTTATCTGTTCCGAGTAAATGAGAAAATGATGAACTACTGTGGTCATGTGAGGAAAATTTCACTTAAAAAAGAAAAGTCCATTCTTCTCATCATGACTTTCCTCTCAAAACAGATTTTTTTCTTGTATCATTCAACATCTGTTTTATTCAATTTCCGTTTTAGTCCCTTAGTATTTTATTTTATTAATTTGTATTTGTCCTCGTTATCATCTCTGCTATTGTATTAAGATAACACTCTGAGATGAGATCTGAACTCTACAACTTTCAGAGTTCTTAAAACGTTTTAAGTGCAGTTTGAGTTTAAAAATTGTATAATTGCATATTTAAAACATTATACCTAAAAGCATTACTTTCTCGTTACAATTTACATATTCAATTTAACAACTGGCACTTGGGTAACATTATGCTTGTCTGAGTTTTTCAAGCGGTGTATCGTCGGCTAACTTCACAATAGTCCTGAAAAATTCACAAGTAACTCTTGTACATTTGCTCTTATGTCAGATTTTGTGAATTGTGAAAGTTATCCGTCCCCAACTTTATATGCGTTTTCTAATTTTGCATAAGTGTCTGAAACTATCATCTTTTATTTCCCTTTATTTATAACGTATTATTTGTACGAATACTTTTGCAAAGCGTCTCTATTTATTTGAATATGCTCTTAAAATCCAACTGTATATGCAATAGCAATTATTTCCTCGATTGTGCACCCAGGATTTAAAAAGTTAGGAGTGATACCAACAGCAGCTGATGCTTCACGTTTGATTCCTTTAAGGATTAATTTTTAATGTATCATTTCCAGTTTTAGTTCAGTTTCTCTTTTATGAACAAATTTTTTAATTTTCTCAACATATAAATTGATGATGATCAATCTCATTTTAACCGATGAGATTGATCAGCTAACTGAGTATTGAGACACAATTTCACTTAACATATACATTATGTGTTTTGAATTATATATGCTGAAAAATAAGATTTTGTTGATTACATTTATATGCCCTTCTTTGATACTAAGCATTTATCGCTCTTTTAAAAAAAAATAATAGTCAGTTTACAGCAGAGTTTAGTAAACTAGCATTTATAAACTAGCATTAATAAACTAACATTTATGTTCACGCAGAAAATCCTCTGTTCCAAATATCATCTATTCTCAAATGTTGAGAGTAATCTCAACGTTCTCTTGTAACAATTTCTGGGAAAACATTTAAGTAGAAATTAGAACTGTTAAGATATAATGTGAATCATATCTTACCAGTCAAGAAACTCCCCGATACAAAACTTTTTTCTGTTTAACTTTTTAATAATAAAAACTTAATGCTACAGCTTCAATCACAATGGCTTCTTCATCAATAAATCGTTTTCTGCAATTTGCATATATTATGCATGAGTAAAAGTTTTTAAGGTAAACGTCCGTCAACAGTTCGTTGCTTGATGATTAATGATTCAGAACACGGTTTTCTTAACCTTTTTTCGAGATAAAATCGAAACTTAATATTCATTTATGTTTTAATGGCAAGAAGTCTATAAAAGGAAGACTCATAAAGGAATATTTGACTCCTGAACAACCCCGGAAGGACCCATTGTTCTTGTTCCTTAGGTTAAATAGTCGGCATATCATGCTGTCACTTTGAATTAACCTTTTGAACGTTTTTACGATGATGTTTCACAACAGCTTAGCAACAGAGTACTTTTATAGTCACTGTCAAGTTATGCTGCACTTTTGTTTTGTAATAAATGGTAAAGATATGCCTCGATGAATGAAATTAGCGTCTCGCTTATCAATCTACGCGTTATGAAGAACTGTAACTTATGTGTAGGTGTGAATCATAAGTAGAGATTATACTTCCTTGATTTTCAGTGATTTAGTTTTTCATGCTTTGTAAGTGGTGCTAAAGTTTTTTTGTACTTCATCAACGGTTTTTCTTTGAAATTTAAGCTATCAATTAATTAACTTACATAAGTTAAAATTACCTCAATGCCAAGTTATTTGGAGTAAAATATAAACAATATATTAATTAATATTAAATTCGTTAACGAAGTATTTTTTTACGTTTATAATTCAAGTTCAAGTATAAAACAGTTGCTGAGCAATGGTGGTTTAGAATTTTAACAGAAATTGAGTTAGGATCTAATAAAAATATAAATTTATCAGAAGAAAAATGGAAAAAATACAAATAAGTAAAAATGTGGTATATTCATTATGTATGTAGGTAATTAAAAAGAAAATCAGGAATTCATTGAGGAATTAGGATATATATATATAAAGATGAAAAACATAAAATATAATCTGTTTCCCTATATACAGTGTTTAAATATTTACAGGATCTTTTGGAAAATATGATCTTTATTTTAAAGAAAATTCTCCGAGAAGTTAAAATTTCTTATGTTTAATTTTAATTTTTCCATAAAAAATATCTGATCGGTTATTTTCTGCACCATTTGCCCCAACTCTTAAGGGTGGGAATAAATATCTGGTTATTGGAATCCAAATTCACGTAAGCCGCCCGCCGGGTCAGATTTCATTGCCTTGGCCCAACCTAACATAGTTGGCACGAAAGTTCAGCGCCACTTTCCACCTGACATAACTGTATATTTGGTCACAATGGGTTGAAAAAGGTTTAATAAAACTAGCACCCATAATAACAGTTATAGAGCAACTTCTTGACACAAGAGGTTAAATCGCAATAAATCTCCCCTCCCCACCTCCACATCTTAAGTTTCTTCCGGTTATAAACCCATCCATTTCAACGGGTAGATAACATGATCGAAAAGCATCCATTCCTAGGGGCATAAACTGTCGAGCCTTGGCAAGAGGGTGGATAGAGAAAGGTATTTCCATCTGGCGCCCATGTCAATAAGGCGTTCTCTATGCCATCCCACGACTAGAGTTGTGCTGAGCTGCATTCTGGCTGCGAAATGTCGGGACCGGGTCATGGGAGTGGTGTAACCGTGACCGCAGGAAGTAAGTTGGAATATTTTTTTTCGGCAAGTAAAAGCAACGCTGGTGAATTTTGTTCGTGATTTTGAGAGAAACTAGACTCTTGACCAAAGCCGCAACGAATAATTTGGTCTCATTATGCAAGACTCAAAACATCAAGTGGGTTTCTAGAGAAATGTATATGCATTTCTGGTTGTAGCTATGCCTCCGAAATAACGATGAGTTCGATATTTCTTTTTCTCATTTAAAACATTCATCTCCCGCGTATGTGGGTTACCTGTAATTTTTGCTGTACATTTCATCCTGTAAGTTTCAAGTTAAACAAATATTGAGGCTGTTTTATTTTGATATATTCTTTAAATAGTATTTTTTATTTTGTGTTCTAATCTCTCGCACTCAAAATGAGGGACATTCTCTAAAACATATATACTAATATTTTATTCATTTATTTTTCTTAAATGATAGCCATAATTGATTTTTAAAATTTCTGTGGTTAGCTCTATTTTTAATTATAAAATTAAAGAATGAATTTCAAAATTAATTAGCAAACAAAATCAATCTCCTCTCTCTCTCTCTCTCTATCTATCTATCTATCTCTCTATCTATCTCTCTATCTATCTATCTCTCTCTCTCTCTCTCTCTCTATATATATATATATATATATATACACTATTTTTCATTTCTCATTTTTCTGAGTAATTAAATGTAAATAATTCATTACTCCTAATTAAACTTGATTAAGATTAACCCTACAACATTATTTTATCGTAACAATATGAGCTGTACATAAAACATACACATGAAACACATTATTTGCACACTTTTCCGCTATTTTGAAGGTGATGCAGTTTTTTCGTCCGCCACAGTATATATATATATATTTTTTTTTTTTTCACACACACACAGCGAAACTTCTCTATGGCGGCCATTAGTGGTTCCGAAAAAAAATAGGGGCCGTTTTTGGGGAGGGGGTGGCCGGCTAGAGAATTTTCACTCACTCTCTCTCTCTCTCTCTCTCTCTCTCTATATATATATATATATATATATATATATATATATATATATATATATATATATATGGCGCTCCACAATGAATTTTATGTCCATAGTGTAGTCGTAGCAATAGTGGCCTTAAATAATTTCAAAGAAAACACAGTACATAAATAAAATCCTTTTACTCTTCATTTTCGACTCTTAGCTGTTTTCTGTTATGCTCCACCTCGAAGAACACGTCTGGTCTCCTAAATATCTCCCACGCTACTGCGTAATAAAATTTTTTGACAAATACCAATTATAAGTTTCTTTTCTTCGGATTCCAGCAGATTGGAATCTCCGGAAAGTCGAATGACCACAGATCCCACGCCTTGAAAGAATCTGACCTCTCGTGCGTTCCAAAGATAACTCTTAAGGGCAGATAAAGTTTAAAAAGAAAATGAATTTAAAAGGGTAACTTTTAGGTAACGAGTGGGGTGTTTTTTTTTTATTATATATATAACGTATGCATATGTGCGTGTTTATAAAGATAAAGAGAGTGATAATAAATGAATGAATGAATGATATGGTTAACTGTTATTGTTTAAATTTCCGTCTGATAAGTTTTCCACTGATTATGACATATCTTGATTTAGAATGCGTTCTAAAATGTTAGCTTATCGATTTTACCGCATGTTGGGAAACAGGTTAAAGGATTTTTTTAAACTAACTTTTATCATCTAAATGTTTTTAAATAGTGTTCGAAATAAGTGCTTTGATATCTTTCTATTATTTTAATTTTTTTTCATTCGGAAACAGCTTTTTCTATCCAAAATTCAAAAGTAGATACCAAAACAATTATTTTTTTTCGACTCTTTAAGAGTTAACCAGTGAACGTCTTATTTTTCGATACCATGTATTCACTGGGTTCAAGAAAGCCGTTACAGTTTCCTAGTATTCGCTTTACCGTTTCAAATGGAAAACAGTCTACCCTGAATCCTGCCTGAACTCTTTTCTTGGCCATAAATTTCCGTTTCGGCTATAGTTAAGAACATTTGCTTGTAATAGGTGCAGTGGAATGTTCGAATGTCGATGGAAACATTTCCACATTATGAACATAGAAAAGGAGCTTATTTAAAAAAGAACGATCTGTACATAATCTTGACTTTGAAAGGTATTTTAGTATGCTAATTGATAACCATGTGTAGAAAATTTTGCTGAATGAAGCTTATTTTGATGTAGTTACATTCAATATTATTTGATGGGAATTATAGTCAACGACTGACCCTCAGACACTTTAGTAACAATAACAATAGTTCACGGAAAGCTTAACTCGTTTCGAATTTCTTAACATTCAGATATTTTTCAACCTAGTCCTCATCAACCGAAAAACCCTTCCACCAACTTTTAGGATGCTTTTATTACCACCTTCAAAGAAGATTTTTGGTAGCTTAAGTATCCAAGCGCACAGTTGTAATGACAGCTTCAGATTTCCTTTTCCGACTTCCAAGAAAGTCTTCCTATGTTCCAGATAAAGAGTAATTTGAGGGAAAAAGGTAAGGCCTATAGATGAGACAGTGATGAACCCAGAGAAAATTTTCACAGGGGGCTCACTAGTTCCCCTTTTTTTCTTTCTTTTTGTTAATACAGTTGTGGTAATATATGAAAGACCCCAATTTGGGTAGTTCCTAGTTACATCCCTGATCGGAGATAAGGCAGAACGTCCCATTTCAGTTTCTCTAAACTTCAAACCTTAATGCGGAGGTGGTGGGATGTACGTTTTCTTGGTGAAAACACCTTGAATTCCGTCGTTTCTAATGTTGAAACAAATTTCTGACTTCACTTTTTGTAGAAAAATGCTGGGTTTTTTTTTTTAATCTCACTTAAAGATTATGAATGCTACACCATGTGAATTCCAGAAATAAATTGCCCATAATCGTTCGATGATCCTGACCGCTGAGCATGTGGTTTATTTGCCACGCAGTCCCGTCCATCTCGAAACCTTTTCTCCCCTCTCTTCCAAAGGACAATCTTTTAATTTCTAAAAGTTCTTTAAGCGTGGTAAAAACTTCAAACTGTAAAACCTTATCTTTCACCGAGAATTTGATGATTACGTGCGCCTATATTCTGATTTTGTCCGACTATTGAAGAGGAGATTGATTACATTTTTGTTCCAACAGCCAAACTTTTTTACCTTCAAGCAATCTTAATTTTGTGCAAATTTAGTGCCGCATCTTGTGGAAAACGTCAGTTCTTTGATATGCTGGTTGGATCGACTGCACCTTGTCAGTCACCTTTAAAAAAATTTAGAATAGGGTTGGTTGGTGGATAGGAGCGGTCGGTTTTTTTTTCTTTTTTTTTTTTGCTATACGAGGGCTTCTTAGACTGATTCCGGATGGCTACAGACAACCATGCCAACAGTGGGACTCACAGACTCTGGTTCGGAACCCAGACTCTGGTACCGAAGATCTGGTTCTTTACTCTCCAGCGTACTTTTAGGATATATCACACAGAGGAGTCCGTTACAAGTTTGAAAGACAAGTATCAAAGACAATCTATTGTGACGATTTTTTAAAATAAATTAATTTCTGATAATAATTTAACTAAAAATAATGCCCGGAATAATGATGTTCTTCCTTCCATGACAGGTCGCAAACTATTGATTCGAATCACTTTTGAGTCGGCCCGTGTGCGGAGCCGCATCACTAACGAGTTTGCAACCGATAAACAATTTCAGTCGCTAACCAGTTGAGTTTCCTTTGAGTGGCTCCGTATGCGGACGGCCTTTGATCAATCGTTTATAAATGGACTGTATATATGGGCGCACATATTCCATACAACAAAAAAGTTAGAATTTCATTCCATCGCTAGGCAGAAGTCACGTGACTCGTGTATGTCATTTGGCAGCTTGCCAAAAGAGCGGCCGTAACATAGATTGTGTAATAACACGCACAACGCAAGAGAAACTGACGACTGAAGTTGCTAGCGACTCAACGCGTTGAGTTGCCTGCGACTGATTACAAACGCGTTGCTGACGGGTTTGTAACCAGTTGCGCCGTGTGCGTGGCTCCATTCAATTACATAGGTTACGACTCATCACGGACTGGTTTGTGATTGGAGTCAGTAAACAGCTTCTTTTGAGTTGCTCCGTGTGCGGACGGCCTTACACTGCACATGAATATCTATGATATAACTTGTTTTTATTCGACACTTCCTGAACATTTCCATTTATCGCTTCCTGCATGCATTGTATCTAGAATCTCTCTCATATTAATCGAACATCAGCTTGTTTATGCCTCCAGTCTATATGCTCTCCATTTAATCCCCTCATAAATCAAAACTTTAGTCAACAAACTGAAATTAGTCAAAGCGCATGTATAAACTTTAAAATTTTGATAGACTGTTTCCCAATTAATTTCATTATCGTTTTTATCACTAAATAGATTACAACCTCGTTCAACATTCCTTTTAATAACGTCGTTTTTATGGCCCATCAGTATTCCACGTCCTTCTTGCATCAACCCCTCTTGATAAGATTCGTGCAAATCACTCTGTAGGCCACACACGGAGTTTTGCAGTTAAAAGCGCGTGTAACAGGAAACCCAAGTTGGTTGTCGCATAACCGAAGACGCTGTCATGAGCTTTTATTTGCTTATATTTTGCATATTTTACTTGTTAGGTCCCTACGATATCAATATTTTTAAAGCAGCTTCATCTTTTGGATCTCGTAATTAACGAATTCAAAGTTAGTGGGGATTGCGTTGACATAAACTACGGCCATTAAACGCTAGGAATGAATGACTCGATAATCATCAGTTGCTTCGTTAGAGAAACCGTTATACAAAGTGGAATATAACTTTTTTTTCATCATTCGTGTCTTTTGAAATGTGAGAGGAACTCAAAGGACATTTCAGTAATTACTGTTTTATTGATATTTTCCAGTTATCACGGTCGTATTAAAAATCTGTCTCACCCAGTTGTTAATTCAACTTTCTTCTTTTCGACCTTAATTATTTTCCAGTAATGTCTCCCTTGCATCCTGTATATTTCTTTCTTCTTATAACTACAACTTCGACTGTATAATTACTTCGCCAACAAACTTAATCTTTTTCGGGTAATGTGTAATCATCTATAACTGTTTTAAAGAAGTTAATACTGATTAAAAACGGTGTCAGAGTACTTGAATTCTTTTGGCAATACCAATGAAGCTTCATTTATGCATTGCTGTCGAGGTCAGAGAAAAAGAAAATGGCTAACTGTTAAAAGTATATGACTGAAAATTAAGTTGGACTAACGAAACCATATTAAAAGGAATTTCTGTGTAATAGCATGCAAAGACCCACCAATAAAAAATTATCATTGATGAAGCTTTTTGCATCTTATTTCACTCATTTTTCAAACTTATTGATTTTCTGAGCTATGCTACATATACATGAATAAATTTCGCCTTAAAATCGTGTTAAATTTTTTATATATATTTACCAGGATTAAAACATAGCGCACATATATTTTACATATTGACTAAAATAGTGTTTAAAACAGTTGAAAGTTTAAAATTTAAGGGCTTTGTAAAATAGTTTATCTTGATTTGTAGGAATTATCTCTAGATAATTGTTAGATTTTTTTAATTTTTCGCCTTATTAAAGTCATTTTTTGTTTATTCTCATTAAAATGATCCTCTTATGATTTTACTTTAATAAAAAATGTATCACTGCTGGATTGTTTTCATCCTTCATGAATCACATCTGCTTTCTTATTCTTTTCGTGTCCTATCCTATCAGTTCGCCTACCTAGCGATGACGTTGAAAGTTGTGAATAAGCACTCCACATACTCTTCATGTGAAAAGTCATACAGAATCAAGTGAGAACTAACTCTCCTTGTTACTTTGAATAAGTCGTACAGTTTGCGTCCTGAAAAGGAACTAATGCATCAGAGAATTAAGTTTTTTCCCTTTTATACCTGCTAGGAAAATTGCGTTTTAGATGATATTTTGGCTGATCCCATTACAGTACAAAACATTTTCGTTTAACTGAGAAAATGTCTAAACGTCATTCTTCTGTATTTTACTTTGCTTAAAAAGTGTTGAAAAATTACTGCTAAAGCTCTCAATGACAAAGTTCGAATCTTTCTATTCAAATAAACGAAATGCAGCTCTCTTGATTAAATCATTAAATACTTTTCTGTAGTGTTTTCACATTTGCCGCAAAGCAAAGTTGAAATACATGTTTGCGTTGTTCCAGTGATAAAATCATCTTTCATGCACTCTACTAATCGGAAATGACCTTTCACATTACTTTTATATAGCTGATAGTAAGCAGAATTAATACACTACGTGTGTACCATTTCAGTAAGTATGTGTATACAAGTATGTGTTTCACATGATTGCGTGATGAAGGAATGTATATATTTTTCTTTGTAGCTATAACAAGCTTCAGTAATCTTATTAATATTCTTATATTATACACTGCTAGCCATCCAAAATGTCACGCCAAAAAGGAAGCAACCAAACAGCATGAAATTTGTATCATGCGTAAACCGCGATGGAATATGCAAATGATACGCTCCTGGAGCGCTCCTGACAAATTGTATATGAAGAGAGGAAAGATAGCCGTTTTGAAGAACGTGAATTGTGCTCTCGTGCTATTTTTTTGTATGTGCAGCTTCAGTATGCCTCGGAGAAAAACACGAGCATCATTCGAGTACGTTTCGGAGTTCGACCGAGGCAGAATCGTTGCATACAGAGATTGTGG
This sequence comes from Dolomedes plantarius, assembly GCA_907164885.2. Lineage (NCBI taxonomy): Eukaryota > Metazoa > Arthropoda > Arachnida > Araneae > Dolomedidae > Dolomedes > Dolomedes plantarius. Next base: position 112,217,395 of record OU015497.1, on the reverse strand, counting down.
ATTATCCTTCCAAGAAATCGATCATTGTGTCGGACGTAGCCAAGTCACAGTCATGCGAATATGGAATCGGTGGATGCAGGAGGGAGCGACTGATCGACATAAGCGATTGCAACCGCCTCATAGCACCACTCCACGGCAATACAGGCATATTGTGGGCATGGCACTGATGGAGCGCAGTGCCACATCCGCAACCATAGCTGAACGAATACAGTCTGTAACACAACAATTGGTGTCCGCACGAACAATACGACATCGTTTGCAGTACAGTGGACTGTCCGCTAGTCGTCCATTGCTTCGCTTACCTTTGACTTTAAACCACAGGCGTTGCAATTGTGCACTGAACGGAGATGGAATTCCAAAGGGCATGACATTGTGTTTTTGGACGATCACGCTTCTGCCTGCAACACCACGATGGTCGGATTAGATTTTAGAGATTCCGTACAGAGAGGCTGTTCACCTGTTGTGTTATGCGTCGTCATACTGATCCTGCACCCGATGTTATGGTGTGGGATGGTATTGGATTATACTCCCGCACCCCTCTAGTACGCATTACCGGTACACTTACCAGCCGGTGCTATATCTCAGGTTTTGAAACCTGTTGTCCTTCCTTACCTTCAGGGCTTGCCTGCGGCCACGTTTCAACAGGACAATCCGCGACCACACGTTGTACGCATTGATGAAAATTTCTTGTCAGACCTCCAGATTTCATTGTTACCCTGGCCTGCCTGTTCTCCAGATCTATCGCCCATCGAACATATCTGGTCAATGATTTGACTTCCTAGCCCAGCATGTCGCACCCTCAGGTACAACAGATGAACTTTGGCTACGTGTGGAGGCAGCATGGGTTGCCATTCCCCAACACCACATCCAAAGCCTCTTTCAGTCAATGCCGCGGCTTGTCGCACAGGTTACAGACAGACGTGGAGTCAACACTCATTACTGATTTTCTCGCTTTCCTCATCTCAAAGAAGGCTGTATTTCCAATCAATTATCATTGATGCTATCTGTAATCTCTGGAATAAATTTGGCTTTCATATCTCTTGTCCTTCTTGGTGTTGCATTTTGGATGACCAGCAGTGTATATTCCTTATACTGAACTAAACATTGTGCGAATACTATGTATAATAAACAGTGCCATCCTTTGAGCAGTTTTACTGTAATTATAATTATTTCGAAATATATCTGTGTAATCATTGTGTGCATACCCGTATTTTGTAACGGTAGACTTTGATTATATGGATTTGCTCTTTTCAGATTGAAAACAAACTTAAAAGTTCTGTAATGTATAAGATTTTTAGAATTATGAGGTTACTTATTACTATATATGATTTTCGAATTGATAACCAAGAGGAAGTTGAAGTTCGGTAAACTGTTTTCATAGACGTGAACTCACGAGCTTTCAGTTTTTCGGGACTAATTCTGTTTATTAACAGCGCTTCTCATTTCCCTTGTGAAATCTGTTTTTTTAATTGGCCGTGATAAAAGATTGCCCATTAATGCGAGTTATTCAGAATTTCTCCCTGTTTCTCACAGCCCTTAAACTAGTTCATCTGTGAAAATTTGTTTCTTGTAATAAGTGGAAATAATGCAAAAAGTAATGGAATGGAATTACTGAGCGAACTGAAAGCACTAGAGATAATTTTTCTTTGAATATGGGTTTAGCACGAAGTAAAATGCAGAATTATACTAGCTATAAAGCTTTATGTGCGAATAATTTAAGTTAATTAGGTTTCAAATTCTTGGATAAAGTGATTTCCGCATTCCCATTTAAAGTAGAGTATTTTCGCGAAATTATTTTTATAAATACCTCTAACAAGAAAGATTGCGAGATTAACTGAAATCCAGTTTTGTTTAAAATATTCTTTCCGATTTACACTGCCGAAATTATTTTCTTTGAAATCAGGTAAAAAAGCCTCAATTTTAAATCTCGAAGTCGTGATCTTTGTTTTTGATGCCCGAGTGCTCTTATTCAATTTCGATTTTTTTTTTTTTTTTTACACGTGTAAGAAACTCAATTAAAAAAAAAAAGCACACGAAGTTCAATTACGATTAACCCGTTCCTTACCTGGTGTTACTTCAGTTATAAGAACGCGCATTCTGTCTGTTCTCAAAAAAAAAAAAGGAAGGCGTCACATAAAGCGCTTTTAACTCTCTACACCTACGCGACACAGTTAAAGTTTTCTTTTCGAAGATGGACCCCCTGCCGTCTTTTTTATGGAGTTGCAAAAAAACACCAAGGTGACTTCAACTGCGTTGTAGGAACGAGATTCCTTCCTTGGAATTGCACTGTGTTTCGTATTACCGAAGGAAATTCCCTTAAGTCTTCAACAGTTCACTAACAGAACGTTTTATTATTAATAGGCATATTCTGCAAAAATCTATTTTTGAAGAATCTGTTTTGACAGCAACCTAAACTTCGAGTTACCAACCATTAAGGCAAATACGGAGTACATTTCAGGATTGCAAAACCATTAGCTTAAATGACGCTTCGCTTATTATGCACCTTCTGGAAATTCTGTTAGAGTATCAATTGACCTGAATCCGCATAACGGGATCTCATTTAAAAGTCGAGGGAACTCAGAATTAGTTTAACTTACTAATGATTGCCGACTTCTTGTTGTTGTCCATATCATAGACAACATCATATCATCATCCCCTGCTTTCCGATTAGTAATCATAGGGAGCTATAACATTACAGAATTTTCCATTCTGAATGCCATGATGAGCAACACAAGTTTAATATGCTCACGGACAACTGATGAATATTCCATCGTCTGTAGGGTTGAAAAATGGAATCTCTAACAATAATATATTTGTTATAAAATATATGTATATACCAGGGGTGGTTAAACTGCGGCGCTTTATCACTGTCTTATCAACTCTTTGCACAAACTCGTGCCAGAGTTAAAATGCCAATAGATAAAATTAGCGGCATGTCGAATAACCCCTCCATGTTTGGTACAACTTACATCTGTGAATCCTTGTGTTCTACATTTAGCTTGATATAGCTTAAGTCCATATAGCATAAGCATTCCTTGATTGTTATAGCATAGCATAAGCGATTTAGCGACTCACCGCGGTGTAAGGACCGGTTGAGAATGCCTCAGCAGTTCTATTGTGTGTCGCACTATTTTATTACCGAAATAACGACTGTGAAACAGACCGTTCCATCGATATTATGAAACATTGATCAGCAGTGTTGATTGGAAACACTAATTATTATCCGTTGTCTTTCAGTCATTTTTTATTAAATTCCGATCAAAGTTTTTTTTTAAACTTTTTTTAAAGTGAAAGGAAAGGGGACGATTACTTTCGTGATATCAACTGTTTAGAAAATGGCATCTTAAGCTAGCACCAATTACTTGTGCTGTAATTGGTGTCAGCTTAAGATGCCGTTTAAACCTACAAGCTCTAAAAGCATGTAGGTTAAACCTTACATGCTTTTACTTTCTTCGAGCTAGTAAAAGCATGTAAGGTTTAACCTACATGTTTTTTACTAGCTCAAAGAAAAGTTAGTAAAAACATGTAGGTTAAACCTTTTGCTTTTACATTTTTGTAATGTTTCGCTTTAAATTATGATTTTTTTTAAGTTTGTAAACTTTGGTAATTTTTATATTTTTAACTCTATTACTTTATTTGAAGTTGTTGTTCATTAAGGATAGTTTCTCGGTATTTTTTTTTCTTCTGAAATTTCAGAAACTTATTAGGTGTGAAATTTAGCATTCTTTTCCGTACCTTCCCCGAAGAAATCGAAAGAGAAATGTTCATTCGGTGTAACGACCATTGTATGAGCCACTAACAAGCCAAATCGATTAAGTTTACCTTTTGAAATTTTTGTGTCAAAGCACTTGACTGACTCCTAACTTTTTACATTCCCAATAAATTTCCCAAATAAGGATTTACATAAGGATACAATTGCATGAGCCAATAACGAGCGAAATCGATTAAGTTCACTTTTTGAAAATTTTGTGTCAAAGCTCTTGATTGACTCCTAATTTTTCAAATCCGTAATAAATTTCTCAAATAATAAGGATTAACACCACTAAATGACAAAAAAAAATTTTTTTGGCCGTCGAATAATAAGTAACTTTTTTTCAAAAGCCAATCAAGTTAAGTCAATACTTTAATGTAAATCGTTGCAATAACGCAATGCAATTCAAATGCAGAAGCAAGTACTTGATGATAACGGTAAATCACGTTCAGTGTTGTTTCATCACAAAAAAGTAAAATAAATGAGTCGGTTATAGTCTAATTGCTGCAGAAGTAAGTACTTGGGAATTATTAAACAATTATTTCAAATTTTCTGTTGAAAAAAAAATTATTTGAAGACTGAATTGGATGTTATCACTTTTTTCACGTGCCAAATCGGTCAAGTTCCTTAGTCTAGCGCCAGGTGATGGCCGAATGGCTAGGGCGCTGGCATTCGGTTTAGATCCTGTGCATTCGAGTCCCACTGTTCGCATGGATGTTTGTAGCCTTTCGGAATCGGCTTTAAACTGTAGGTCCCGGTCTAATCAGCCCTCGTGTAGCAAAAAGTAAACCGTAGCGCTCCAAACCAAACCAAACCAACCCTTAGTCTCTCAAAAATTGTAATAATAATAACGATTACTCCAGGAATATTCTGTCTTATTTTATAGGTCGTCAGATAAAAGCTACATCAACAATAATACATTCTACAATGTTTATTTGAATTTATATTTTTAGAGGAATTTTTTTTTTAAATGTATATTATTCTATCACTTTTCTCCACTTTTTTGTTTTATGGACGTAACCGGTTAGGCAAGTGAGCGGGTCATATATTGCGTTATAGTCCCGTCATGGTCACTATAAGGCAAGCCTACTGTGTATGCGCGCAATTTAATTGAAAGAATGCTTTCCTTGGATTATTCATCCCAAAGTTAAATTCCCGGTAATAAAAAAAATTGAGCACTCAAGGAACGAGAGAATTTAAACCTTTTTAAAATATATTTCATTTAAAATTTGCATACCTACTGGCGCATTAAATAGAAACTTACAAACATGTAATCCATTTCTATCAAGGGCATTAACTCCAGAATTCTAATGCCGGCAGTAATGAAGTGGACGGTTTTTCTCACACTCCAAACAATAATAAAGAGCTGAACACAATTAGGCTTAAACAATAGGATCCGGAGCCATTTTTCTTATTTTTTTTCACTCCCGAAAACACACACAATGCGTGAATGGCGTGATCTGGTTAATACTACGCGGGCTGTCTCACTTTTCAATTTTATAGATCAAGGTGTTTGAAATAGCTGTTGGGTAATTTGCCATCTATTGGCCCAAGCTTTCCTTTCAAGTGTATTAAAAGGGTTTCCTCTTCTGTAAGATAAGATTAAGGAAAGTGTTGTGTATTATCTAAAATAATTTGATTGATTTTGAAACAATAGAAGAACGATGTTAAGAGTAGCCGTATATTATTTTTTGAAGTTTTCTCGAGAGGACGTTTTGTGCTTTTTTTCTCTTTATATCTTGTCTTGAAAGTATTTTAATAGCTGATGATTGTGCCAAGTGATCTTATTAAAAGTTATTCGACTTCGGCTTCAATCTGTTTTGTAGTATTTTCTTTTACTTTGCTGTTTTAATGTATTATCCCTCCGGTGTATTTTCAAACAAAAAGAATAAAAATACGTTTTGCAAATCAAGTTAAAAGAGCCGAGTTTTCTTCCGATTTCATCTCAATTCTCATTGACGTAAGCGGTTTTCCCTAAATGCTGTAGAGGTTTGTCTCTTTGTTTTCCGTCAAAACATCATTAAACTCTAGATTGTTTGATATCTATGTATACATGTATCAGAAAAATGAAAAATATACTCTCCCAGAGGCGCTGTCGACAAGGAAATGATAGACTCTGAAACAATACGACGGGTTGATAGCGTCTAAAATCGCCACTAAACATTAGGTAATTTCAGGGGGGGGGGGGGGTCCAGTAGACTAGTTGCTTATAACATTTCGAGTCTTAGAGGTATCCATACGTTTATTGACAATATACAGTAGACGGTTAAAAATCTCACATCGTTACTAAAACATAATCCTAACACTTAACTAATTTCAGCAGTAATAGATGAAGAGTCAATCTGTTACTGCTGGCAGAGTGCAGTGATGATACATTCAAAAGGATTCGACGACTAAAAGACTCTCTGACCTGCGTCTTTTGTTGTAGGATATCATCTTCTGCAGTACACAGGTGTTTGATTGCCAAAAATATCGTAAATGGTAATACCAAAATCAAAGACCGCTGGATGACCAGAAATGTTATCTGTTCCATCTTGACTTCGATTACTGTTGAGATTGGTTGCCTTTTAGAAAAACCATATATAGAGAGACCTTCTTTGTTGATTTAGATTGCAATATCTTTTCATACATATCCAAATTGTAGACCAAGTATTTTATAAAAAAAATAATAATGATAATAATTAAATACAGGAAGACCGCATAAAGGAAAAATACGTTCGTCATGAGTCATCGTTTTTTAGAGCCCATTAGGGCCCGTTCCATCGCAATGTCTGGAACTCCTTATTGACGCCAACATCCCAGCGTGGTTCTTGCGTACTTCAATCTCTTAATGAGCATAATCTTACCATGTACGGCGATTTTAATAAGGCACTGGGGTGACATTTGCATTTCTCGTGTATTTTTCGACATTCGCTTGATCTGTGCCGAAGGTTTTCGAGAACAGACTATTTTGCGCTGATTAATCATTTCGTCTCTGTTCTGCCCCGAGTGAAGTCCGTTTTCTGTTATGTGCTACGAAAAATGTGCCGTTTGACCGAATTTTTGCTCGGACCTGACCATGGACATCGTCGAAAAAAGTCGCCTTTCCTGCATACCGATCAGGTCAGTGAAAATTAGGATGCTACTATCAGTACTAAACTTATCATGATAGAAATTGCAAATGTTAGTTAGTACTAACGTATGATACTTAACTATTAATTAGTTATAGTTATTTATGTTTTCCCTTCCGATACTAAAAAGCTTACATTCTAAAATGTTTTGTACATGGCTCCATTATCATCATATTTGGCATGGCAGAAGGAGGGCCTTTTACCAAAGATGTCTCCCGGATACCCTATTTTCCACTTAAAAACGCCAGTTTTTGTCCTTAATGGTAGTAAATTCTGTTACACTATATCACGCAAAAGTAATTTATTTCTGCCTCGCTTTCGATAACCACATACATGGCTTGGGTAAGAATCTTAAACCTTTTTAACCTTCTAACAGTGTGAAACCTTTTTCATCCGTCTCTCTCTTTAAGCTGTTAAAGACGTTTCTGTCAAATTATTTTATCCTCTAGTTTAGTATTCAAAACAGTCAAAATTGTGCCACATGACACACTTTTGAACTTCAAATTTAGGATGGAATAAGACGTCACAAATTTTTCAAGTTGAAAGTATGTTACGAATATTTACGTCCCAAGAACCATAGAGGGTTAAGTTTTTTCTGCCATACGTATGAGGTGTGCTGCCCAGTTCATTTCATTGGTTTAAATTAAACTCGACAACATCATGTATGCTTGACAGTCTTATATATTTATTTATTTCTGGGTTAAACCTGCTTCTACGTTGGTTGTTTTCTCTGCTTCCACTCAGAGTCGCCTTTCAAAACCTTCAATACATTTTACATCGTTAATGTCAAGGTTTCTTATTCATTAATTAAGACAGTTCTTGGGTTTTATAAACAAAAAAATTTTGTATTTCTGAATAAAATTTGGGATTTTAAAAATCCCTTAAACCTGTAATTAATCTATCAGCTATTACAATAAATTTGAGGCTGCTGTGTACTAACCCTATTGGATTCGCTCACCTCAATGTTAACCTATGGAGAAAATGTGTCCAAGGATTGCCGACTTGGGTTTTAAAAAAATTATTATTAAATCGTCCATAATTTTTAAATTGTGCTTTTTGTAAAATTTTACACCTTGGGGCATTTTTCGTTTAAAAAAAAATTCAGATAATATTTTAAAATTTAAAGTATTGGGGGAAAAGTCTGGTATAGTGTGTTTTAAACGCTCCTTCCTTTGATGGTTGAAATTTATAAAAGGAATCCTGTTGCAAGGTGCAGGAAAGTTCAGGCTATCTGAAAAATATCATTTTTATTGGATTATCAGCATTTATGTAGTTGTAAATAGTAGACACATTTTCTTCATAGGTTAACACTGAGGTGAGCTAATCCAATAGGGTGGTTAGTACACACCAGCCATAAGGATTTCTGGTTCTATTTAATTATGTCGTTTAACGTCTAACCCAAAGGTATATGAAACTGTGTTTGTTGCTCCATCATAGTTGTGGAGTACTGAAGAGCAAGTCAATAAGGTGAATTTTCCTTTTTACCCTCACTGGACATCCTTTGGGTCAAATGTACTAGGCATTTATTTGCAGTGATCTCTATCTGGTCATTATTATGTGATTCTTCTACCAATAGTATCTTTATATTATCTTTATCTAGTCATTTGCATCTTCCGTGTAAATATTACTGTTGTCAATATGCATGCTATCGCAATTTAAATCTTAAGTATAGCTGAATAGCTATCTCATCTTTAACTGAGCGACTTCTTTATTTTATATGTTAGGCAACGTAATCGGAGAACTAAACCGTAGAATCAAATCGCTAAGCATCTCAGATTATAAATTATTAAATTTTTCATCGATTGTATGGTTGCAGGATTCGACGCGATTAAATCGAAACTAGTTAAGGTTCGTTGAATAGGTATAATTATGGTAATGATTTTCTTCGCTTTTTTGCACCAAATACCTGATAATCAAAACGTCATTCAAAACAATGGGAAGATAATAAATGTATGCCTGTAATTGATTAAAATCGTGGCCTTTTTGTCTCATTTCGAATATACGTGTTACTTAGCACTTAACCCGGACACTCTGAACAGCGAAGAAACGTGATTAGCAACATTTTTATGCAACGAAATGTTTTGATAGCTTCTGCCTCAGACTAAAGTAGATCATCGCTGTCAAAATATCTGCATATAATACCTATCTTAACTTGAATTTGGGCGAGTTTGTCATAGAGTGAATCAGATTCCAGTTTCAATGGTCTCTAAAATAAAAAATTCCGGTTTTATTTGATTTTATTATTTAAATATTTGACAGATTTGTATTTGAACTCCTGTATATAGTTGAATTTTTAATTCAATTTTTCATCTAAAATCCATTCTCTTGATTCATGGGAAGAAATGTGAATTTAGAGAAAATTATTCATCATACAGGAACGTATGAAATCTATATATTTAAGTTGCTAAGCCGACTTTTTGGGCTGTCCGTGAGAGAAAACTACTGCATCAATTTACTTCATTTTGGTCTTAAACGAAAGATTGTAATCTGTAGATTTGTCAAATTTGGTTTCTGTAACCGCAATTTCTATCAATTAGCGATAATTTACAATTAAAAATTGATTTCTGCGCATGCTTAGTGGCATGTTTAAATGTAGCTTTAGAAACTCACTGTTTTTGCGCAAGCTCAGTGACATGTTTTAATGATAAACATGTTTATTCCGAGCATTCTCTCTAGATCTCTCTCTGCCATTTTTATTTTTATGATAATTATGTTTGTGAAATAAAAGACTAAACCTGATGGAAACTGTTTATTTCGCGCTGTTTAATTAGCAATAATTTACAATTTTTTTTAAAAAAATTGCTTTCTGCGCATACTCAGTGACATTTTTAAATCTGGTTTTAGATACTCACTAAGCTCGAGGCCGCTTAAACACATTAATTTGTTTCTGCGCATCATTATGATTTTCAACATTTGGCAATGATGTGTTGATTATAATTTGTGTATTAGTACATTAATTTACTCTCTAGCCGTCATGTTTTGTCGGGTTTATATAAGTTTATATAAGTTTTACTATAAGTTTCTTTTATCTGAAAAAATTTTTCCAGACTCCTGCATTTAAAAAAGTTCATATTAACCTCCATTTCTCAACTTTTAAGTCATTAGTCTTTTAATATCTTATTGTATAAATTTGCTGTTGATACATGAAAAAGGAAATTTGTGTGTTCCTTTGTTCAGCTAAAATTGCTCTATATCACCGCTTAACAAGTTCCGTTTATAGCTGATCATATTTATTATAAAAACGTGACTTAAATTCATTACACATATAAAGTAAAATAACATTGTCATGAGATAATTTGTTTCATGATGCAGTTTTTCTTCATTTAAATTGCCATTACGAACAATATAACCTTTTAGCAAAATGTGTCAATAAATTAGGCGTAGATATATTGTCTAAGTTTTTATAGCATTCTTCTCTGCAAATAAATCAGCCGCCAATAACACCTGAGACAAAAATTTTAATGAGTCTTTCATATTTCGTACCCATTCTTACGGGTTTAAAATGAAATTAATAACAAGCAATTTTAATCTGAATCGCAATTTTAAGAAAACCTTTTAAACCGCAATTTGCTTTAACTGCTCATTGTTTAAAAAGTGCAAAATAATTTCAGTTTTTGACGTGAAACGTTTTGCATTAAAAAGAGGTTGGATGAATTAAAACGTTTATCTATGTATATAAAACAGTTCCGTAACTGACTGACTGACATATAACGCACAGACCAAACCGCTGGACCTAAAGGGCTGAAATTTTGCATGGCGATTCTTCTTATAGTGTAGGGGTGCACTAAGAGAAATTTTTGGAAAATTCTCCTTAGATTTTATTAAATTAAATTTTTAATCTGTTTTTGTAACCTTTTTAAAGTTTTCATTTAAAATAATAATCTGAGGGTTGTGAAATTTATATCACGAGAAAGATCATAAAAATTCCTTTAAAATGAAATCTTTTTCGAATCTTTACCTCCATTTTTTGATTTTTGAGAATTTTTAAAGATTCATTTTTAGAATTTAATTCATTGAATGCTGATCACGTGGTTTCTTTTCTTTTTGTGATACTTTAAACTAATTTTGCGTCACGTGCATAACAACGAAATAGGCAAAAAAAAAAAAAAAAAAGATTTTTCTTGCGGCAGACGATTGGGCATTATCCAAAAAAATATTAAAATACAGTAAAAGAAATGTTCCTCAAACTGTACTATATTCTTTAGAATGTTTTATTAGATTGAATTTGAATATTTTCTTCTTCATTATTTTGTCTATAAAAATATAAGTTACAAATTTTTTATAAATATATTTTTTTCGTTTTTTTTACATCAATTGCATACATTCACATTGATTGTTTTATTTATTGTAAATATATATATATATATGTGTGTGTGTGTATATATATATATATATATATAATATCTGGCATTAATTGCATACATTGACCGTTGTATTTAATTTGAATGTACTCCGTAGCGAAGTACGGGTTTTCAGCTAGTAGTTATATAAATCCTTTAGGATATTACTTATATATAAATAAGTGTATGACGGCTGGTTGAATCTATATTTTAGAAAATATTTTGCAGCTTAACATTCACCTTTTAGTTTCAGAGGAATTTTTTCCAAGTTAATATATGTCTTAAATGCCTAATAAATCATCTGTCCGGACCTAGCTGGGAATTCTTTTGATAAAGAAAACATTTCCTATCTGAAATACCTTATTCTAGGGAAGTTTGCGGTTTTTATTATATACTGAGGGGGGGGGGCTACCCCCGTTGGCGAACCGCTCCTCTTTCTATCTATAAAGTTTTTGTATATATGAAAGAAATAACGAAAGATTAGCGAGAAAGTTAAACGTTACATAAAAGCTTAACGGGAAAACGTCTCAGATTTAAGTTAGTTATAAATCTACCCCAGTCTTTATATATATCTTCTCTAATCTTGCCATTATGAGAATTTCTCTTGGAAAAATTAATATAATTGTACGTGATCCTTTTGCAAAAGTTATAACATAAAATTTAATGTTTAGAATAGGGACAGACTCCATTAGAAAATTGCTTCATTAATAATATGAGCCCACATATAGTTTTGAGCTGTTAAAGTCTCTTAGTAGTTTAAAGATAAAATAAAAATATTTGTAAAATTTCTTGTATGTTCTCAAACTTCTGGTCGTGTTCATTTTAATACGTTCATTTATCTGTTATAATCCTTTAAATTTTTATTTTCTTATTCTGGTTGCGTATTATATCTACACGTACGATCCTTAATTTAAAAGTGGTTCATTACTACTGAAAACCTTGTTATGGAAGTTTTTCTGAAACTTTTTCCATAAACAAGCTTCCCCTTTTAGCCGACAGATGGGAGCAATGATTTCATCTGTTGTCATGGTGGTTTGAACTGAATAGCTGGTAAGCCGTGAAATAAAATTAAAATATCGATAACTATAATAATATAAGTAACTCATTGCTCTGTTTTAAGAAAATTTAATCTATTCTGCTTTTTTTTATTGAAACAAAAGGGATGACCAGACTCCAAAAAAGACACAGCATCATTAATCCTGGTTTATATTTATTCATTATCCTATCGTCTATTAAATGGACGTTCCATACTCGGTGGTTCTAAACAAAGAGACTACTGAGCACTGTTAGAAATTACATAAGCAATGTTGAAAATACATCAAAACATGGACGACTAACGCCCTCTACACTTGAAAAACACAACTAATTTCCGTCACAATTATTGTGGGAGTTTCATATTCCTACAGAGAGGGTGCAATTAGGCATTGCATTGCTGTTTTGAGTTAGTACTGAGAGTTAAGAAGTCCCCCCAACCCATTTCATTACTCGGTTTACAGAGGTTATGACGAATTGAAGACCAATTTCGATAATACACCTATAATTTCCATAATACGTTAATTTCAGATAACTTAAATAAATATTTTAGACCATTCGTGTAATTGATAGTTAAAGACTGGGAATTAATTATTCCTCGTTATTTTTTCAGAAGTAACTTGTCTGAACTTAACAAAGAATGTTTCACTGACATTTTTTGTTGATTTGTCATTTTTCATTCCATTTTTTTCTTCTTCTTCGGCATGAGACCGCTTTTCCGAGTTAGCACTGTTTTTCTGAAAAATTAAACAGCTTTATAGTACACAAAAAAAAATTCCGCTTTCAATTCACAGATGGCAGCAGTGAAATTTAGGAGGAATCATATTTCGTCTAAATAGTGAATAAATGTAGTTGTAATTCTACGGATAGACTTTTGTAATTCATTGAGGCTACCAAATGTAATGAATTAGAACATTTAATCCTGTAAAAAATACTATAAAGTGTCTTTTCTCACAAAATATAATTTCATTTCTTAATAATGGATTATTTTAATGTTTATACAGTTCAGTTCAGTTGCATTAAACAAAATTCTTATGCATCATACCAGTGATAAGTCCACTAAAAGAATATCAGGAATGGAGCCGAATTTTATAGTGACATCCTACGAGAAAAAAATCCCCAAAAACTCTCGCGAGATCTGCAGATTAGGTTTCGGTAGCTTCCCTTTTGTTCATCGAATTTCTCGACTTTCTATTCCAATTACTCTCAGATCAACTTAAGAGTTCGGATTACGCCGAGATTACAAGGTCGCCGTGCTGGACCATCAAAGGGTCCGTCATTCCAGAACAAAGTCTTTTTGTGCATCAGACGGCCTGGGGCTATAGTATTTCAGCTCCTTCATGAATGGTAATTAAAGTAATTATTCATCATGTATCGACGTCCTGCATCACGCATATGCATCAGATATCATCGTTCTGCAAGCACCTCAATGCATCAGGAACGTTGAACTCGATTGCCATACTAAATGGGCGTTATGATAGATTGGGTCGATACAATGGGTGAAAATCGGCTTCTGTTTTTAGGGGAAAAAAATCGTATAATGGGTGCGATTAAATTCGGTTTTTTTATTTTCCTTTTATGGAATATGTGTATATTTTTACCTAACCCGTTGACGAAAAGATAATAGGTGTTAAATCTACCCTGCCGCTTCTTTCTTTGCCTATTTTTGGGGATGGTAATTTGTTAGAACAAAAGCGAGGTTTGTTTGCCGTAAAATACTCTTCCCTAAACGTGCTGCCCTCTCATTAACCCAGCAGTGATAAGTTTTTGTTTTCGCGTAAAAGTTTTAAATAAAATTGCATACATATATAGATTATCATATTTTGAGATCTCTTGAAAGTGCTTATAAGTTGTTTTTTTTTATTATTCAACAATTGACGGTAAGAGGTATTTTATACTAGAAAAAATTTTTTTAATTAATAGGCGCAGCGTTTTTAGTCTGTTTCACTATCTATTTACAGAAGACAAAGAAAGAAATATTGTGAATTCATTGTTGGAAACTTGCATCATTAAATACCTTGTTAATTTCTTACACTACTCATATCTTAACCAGCACACGTTGCATCAGGCTGTTTTATAACAGTGTGTGTAGTGTGTAAATAGAACCAAAAAATGAGTTTGGAAGTTCTGTATCATATATTTACCCTGGTCGATAAAACCTATTACGGCTGAAATAAAAGAAAATTAGTACCAAATCAGTGCCGTAGCGAGCATAACTGGCGCCCGGGGCACAATACCTTTTTGGCGCCGCCCCCCCCCCCAGAAAAACATATCGTAATATAATATATATAGAATTAGTTAAAAAAGATAGACCATTTGGCGCCCCTCTGCGAGTGCCACTGTACCAAATCAGTGAAACAAATCAGAGACTAGAAAAAAAAATTATTTATTCGCTGAAAATAACTGAAAATTAAGCTTAAGTCGAATTGCTAAAGAATAATCAGCTTTCTAATGCATTAATAAATAATTTTAAATTGTAACACTCAGTTTACTCTAGAAATTCGAATCGAACCTAATTCAAAGTTATTTATTGTGAATTTAATAAAATTTTTCTGTTCTTAAACGGGTGATTTTTTTTCTCTCTAATGGGGAGGCACTTGCACAATATACTACCGGGAAAATTGTTGACTAGTACTTATCTAGGAGCACTGTATAGGTGAGGCAACGTAATCCCCTGGTGTCACCTCAAGTTTGACCGAGCATCCCCCAGGGTCGACATCTGAAGGGAAAATTGATTTGATATGCGAGTAATTCAAGTTACGAGCTCCGTCAAGGCACCACTGTACCTCTTTTCCGTCTTATGCAAAATATCATTATTGTTGTTTCTAATGTGAATCTCTGCATAGACATTGTATCAGCCGACTTAGGACTATTCGACCTGTCAATTGGCGGTTGACAGGTCCATCGCGACCCGGCTGTAGGACAGCCTTATATATAGTTCTTAATATTTAGTTATAATATTTCGTTATATATATATTTTAAAATTGATTTTATAACATTTAATGGAAGTTATTACAACTTTTCGAATCTCCCTTCACAGTATTTCCTCGTTTGTTTCGATTTGTCTTCTTACTTGTTTGTTTCTCTCTTTTCCCGTCCAGGTTCTGTCGTGGCTTTGCAGGAAAGGTAACGAGTCCCTGGAGAAGCACCAGGCCATCGCCGATTCCCTGGGAGCCGTCAAACAGCAGGAAGAGGAATTCGAGAAGTTTTATTTCCTCGCAATGGTAGGGACCTTTTCGTCTACCTCTCCTTTGTTTTCTAATTTAGAAATGGACACCGCACCGATATTAGTTTTCCTCGGTCAAATGAACCCTCATTTTTTGTGGCCTGTTTTGTTTGGGACGGCAGGAATCGATCGATACTCCCCGTGAACAAGAGAATCTTGGGAAAACATACATCTCTTGAAAGCAAAATCTTTAAAATGATGAAAAAAGTACCTTAATCCATTATTAATGGTCTTAATGGAGTTTTATCTTTACCCAAAATGGGGAAAGCGTATAAAGTCAAGCTTTACAGAGTGCGATCGAAATATGAGATTCGAATCTTGGATGATAGTTGTCGTTACCTCATCAGCTTACGAGCGAGTGAAGAAATGTCTGATATCGTGCCTTTCTTTAATAATTTTTTTTTTCTTGTTTCAGTCAAAATGCTGTTATATTTCTATGCTTAAGGACACTTACGGTTTTAAATGTACGTTTCTTTATTTGAAAAAGAAAAAAAAATCTGATGGAAGTATTTATTGATTTTTCTTAGGAGATATGAAAGGTTTTACCTCCATTCTTTAAGATTTTTTTTTAATTTAGGACTTTTTAAATAAAGGATTTAATTTTGTTTGGAATTGTTGGTTGCCTGTTTTGTTTTTGTTTTTCCCAGTCAAAAGGCTGTTTATTATATTTATATACTTGAGAACGTAAATGTTCTAAATCTCAATTATGAGTCTTAATTTTTTATTTTTTATTTTAATTTTTTTTTTTTGGGGGGGGGGGGGGGGGGCATGAAGGATGTGTGTTGGTTTTCTTGGGAGAGAGAAAAGATTTTCTCAATTTCCTCTTTTAAAGAATGACTCAAAACAGAAATTAATTATGTATGCAAAGCAATGTAAAATGAAAATTTTAAAAAAAAGATAAATCAAATTAAATTAAAAATTACATATGTCTTACGATCAACAGTGTTTGCATTTATACCTGTTGCTGAAACATGTGGTTCCGAATTTCTGAACGTTTGAGAAATTCCTTTCTCTAAAAGTAATAACCTTCTTGACCCTTATTTTTAGCCGTTAATTTTTTGTCTTACTGATGAATTTTATTTATATGAAACAATTTTTCCAGAAAAATCATTTACTAAAAACCTATCTATTTTTTTGTTATTGTCATGTTGCAGTTTCTCTATACTTTCCTGAAGTTTAATGTTGCATCCCCGCACAATGGATACAAAAATCCATTTATGGGTGAAGAAACCTAGACATCTATGACGAACACAATTTATAAAATCTGCTCAAAACATATCACTTGTAAAGCACGAAAATACATCGTTCGCATCCTTTTCTTGGTGAAACTGAAGAAATTTTCTTGCGAGTGATTAGGAGATCAAGCTCTCTGATCGGTCCCAATGGATCTATGCTAGGAAAAGGAGGTATAATATATTAAGGCAGCTGTGCACTAACCCTATTGGATTCGCTCACCTCAATGTTAACCGATGGAGAAAATGTGTCTACTATTTACAGCTACATAAATGCCGATAATCCAATAAAAATGATATTTTCAGAGAGCCAGAACTTTTCTGCACCTTGCAACAGTATTCGTTTTATAAATTTCGTCCACTAAAGGCATTGATGAGCGTTTAAAACCCACTACCAGATTTTTCCCCGAATAATTTAAATTAAAAAATATTATTTGCATTAAAAAAAAGTCCCAAGGTGTAAAATTTTTTACTATATCACGGAGAACAATTTTTTTTTAAAAAAATCTTTAAATCAAAGTCCACAATCCTTGGACAAATTTTCTCCACGGGTTAACTTTGAGGTGAGCGAATCCAACAGGGTTAGTACACAGCAGCTTTAATATCCCCAGGATATACTGCACGAACTTTCTACAGAATTTCCTGGGCTGAAGCCTTTCCTCTTCTGTGTAGTAGCCAACTTTTGAGGCTTGCTACCTTGTTAGTAAAAGGAGATTAGAAAGAGATAATTGACCCTTGAATTTCTACGCAGAGAGTTTACGAGCCAATTAATGTTGTTGTCGTTACTAATGCCCCCTGGCGGAATAAATCCTAACCAGGTCCATTGAAAGCTGTAGGGCTCCATTGAAAGAGACGCGGCTCCTGTTTAGCTCACCGCTCTCGGGCACCGTACGAGGGTCGGAGGCCGACTTTTTCCCCGTACCATTATCGAGCAACTCTAGGGGCAAGTAAGTTGATGTTGATAGTTGAAATAAGAAAGAAAAGTTATATGGAAAGTTAAAGAATAAATAAATAAACTGTTTTGCTTTTTTACAGTGAATAAAAATTCACTAATATTAAAATGTGAATAAAAATTCACGTATTTTTTTATATATTTATTGATTGATTTTTTTTGGAGAATTTTTTTTAAAAATTATATAAGCATTTTTTGTGAATTTTAATATGTTTTTCTTTCTTTCTTTTTTTTTTTGAAAAATTTTAATAAATAGTATAATAGTAATTTTTTGAATTTAAAAGGCTAAGAGAAAATTTTAATAAATAATTAAATAGTAACCTTTTTTTCTTTTTAATGTTTAAAAGTGTAAGTACTGAGCCCGCCAGTTGAGAGAGTAAAAAGTTAAAACACATGAAATTTCGCAAAAGCGAGATCACTCAGAAACGAACCCTTTTACGCGAAATATGAATCCAAAACTGTACAATATAATAATGCAATGAGCGATAAGATGGAACACCCGGGCCAGCTATCTAGCTCAAAAACGATACTTCGTAGTTGCGCTTTAGAGATTAGGGTTAATGATATTATTACATGGAGAAAATTTTTGGCGCATGATAGAGAATATTTAACTCATTACATGTCTATGTACATAGGGTGGAACTTTAATAGTGGCAATTAGGTATGTATAAAGTATACAGAAGAGATACAGGGGTGCAGTGGCGCACCCAGGATTTTTTCTTGGGGGGGGGGGGGGGCGAGATGAATTGATAAAAAAGTTATAATGCATGGGGGGGGTGGGCCGAGATGAACGAAAAAAAATATTTATAACGCAAAACCAATATTTCTACTTCTTTGCCCCCCCCCCTGGGTGCGCCACTGCAGGGGTGAAACTTTTACAGCTCTTCAAAGTAGTAACCAGCATTGTTTAGCACCCGTTGCTAACGTTCTGGAAGCTGCAGGATGCCGTTGGCAGCACTTGATGTGTTGATCCTTCGAATAGAGCGAACTACACAGCCTGTAGAATCTCTGGTGGAATCGACGGAGCAGTTCCTTCATCTTGGGAATGAAATCAAAATCACGGGGACTTAAATCCGGGGAATATGGGGGATGGTAGAGCACTTCCAACCCCCCAGCGAGCAAACCCATCAGCCACAGTGTGCGCGCAAGCATTTTCCTTTCATCAGTACGATGCAAAAAATTATATCGTACGATATAATAAATACAATAGAGAAGAGAAATTATTAATATTAATAAAATTAATTATTAATAAAATTAATTTAATTATTAATAAATTAATAAAAAATATTTTATTAATAATAATAATAAAATATTATTTTTTAATTTTTTGATTGGTAATTAGAACATGGCTGTGTTCATCCTGTCACTGTGCAGGCGTGTGATGTTTGTGGGAAGAGCGCATTCGCTCTGAGGTAAGGCAGGTATGTGACGTACGTGTGGTGTAAGCTACTTCCCTGGGTTCTGCTGCGTGGGGGCTCTACAACAGTGTTGCTGCTATTAAAGTTCCACCCCTCGTATTTGGAAAGTGGAGGGCTGTACACTGGACTTAAATACTATTTTCTACAAGCAGGCAATGGCATGTTCAGTATTTCGTATGCTGATCTTAAAGTTAATAGAAAAAATTTTATGAAAAATTATATTCGTGTAATTTAGAGCATCATAGCTGTAGAAAGCCCAAATCTTGGAAGTATTTCCATTTAAATAATCCATTAATACATAAAAAAATAAATAAATAAATAAAAAGATTAACAACCATGCAGATTTCACTCTAATCGTATTTTTCTTCTGTGTAACACCTAAAAGAAGTTTTTTATGTCTGAAAGCAAGGAGTTACGGATCTTGGAAAGTTAAAAGTAAAAATAATTACAAGATAAAAAGAACTTTTTATATACCATGTTTTTAAATTTTCTGTTGAATCATATAAACTTGACAATTCTATGTATTAATAAATACTTTTTAAAATATTTTTTGATGAATTATCCCAGCAACTTGAAAGAAAATGAAGTTAATTGGAAGTTAACTTGCATTTAACTTTTCGTTCCCGTTCCGGCCGATAGATGGCTGCACCAGTCTACAAAACAAAATTAACTGAATATTAATTTAATTCTGCTTAAAGATAGCTAAAAGTATTTAAAAAATGCATTGTCACCGTGTTCTGAGCTATTCTAAAAGTTTCAAATGTCTAGCTAGTCGGTTAGTTAGTTAAAAATCGATTGCCAGATTTGTAAGGGACAAACACAAACAAACAAGAAAGCAAGTTAATAAAAACATGGTAATAATGTTTCGGATTTCTCTTCTTGGCGTGAAAAGGGATGGAATATCCCTGGAACCATATGAAAGTACAAATGACGAAAGACAGACAAAATATGGGGCTTTATTAGTTTTAAAAAGTAAAGGATATCTCACCTCATTTTTGCTGAAATTTATGTTCGAAGTATTATTTAATTCGTATATAAATAATTGTTTATTTTTTCTAATTAATGTACAAGGAAAAGTAGAAAACACGAGCCGCTCAAAAATAGCACTGTGGGCCATAAAAAGTTAGCTATTTGAAATTTTTTACGGTGACTGCATAATGCTGATTTAAGAAGTGTGTTTCGAAATAGTAATACTTACCTAGTTAATGAGTTTTTAAGCAGAAAAATATATGTTTTATTCCTCTGTTTACGAGTTGTGTCGGCATTCTTCCGGACAATTTGAATGTGAGCATTTTTCTTTTAGCTCATGATACAAATAACGGATAATCGATAGTTCAGTGTCTAAACATATGTGAAAAAGTAGTCAGTACTTATTATAGAAGAATCTACAGATATTCCTCGACTTACGACCGAGACATTGGTCGTAAGTGGAGTTGGTCCTAAGTCGAGTTTCAAAAAAAAAAATTTTGTATATGTGCATACATATATTTTTTACTTTCATACATACGTACGTAATTTAAAATACATTGTATTTAGAAGACATAAATTATTCTTCGTCATCACTACTTATTATGTTAGTGCAATCCATTGGTTCAGAATTTACGACAGGAGATACGTTGCAAGTTCTTTTAACAAAGTTATCCAAAGTCGTTTGAAGAGTTTGCGTCTTCTGGTCCTTGTGTATATTGTCTGGTAGCAAGCCAGAATTTCCTGAATACGCTGATTTATACTTGTGATCTTTCTTCATTTCGATCCAGTGCTTCTAATTGTTGTAGTCCTTTATTAATACAATGAAAAGCTGAAGCCAATGAAGGTTTATTTGATTTATCGTGTGGATATCGAAACTATTGCGTCATAAATTTTTGCAGTATTGCAGAATATTGCATCATATTCTTCAATACTGAAAAATATGATGCAATATTGTGAATCTTACTTCATTTGGATCCATTGCTTCTAATGTTGTAGTCCTTTATTAATACAATTAAAATACTTTATTAAAAGCTGAAGCCATTTCTGAAGCCAATGAAGGTCTATTTGATTTATCGTGTGGATATCGAAACTATTGCTTCATACATTTTCATTATTGCGTCATAAATTTTTGCAATATTGCAGAATATTGCATCATATTCTTCAATACTGAAAAATATGATGCAATATTGTGAATCTTTCTTTGTTTGGATCCAGTGCTTCTAATTGTTGTAGTCCTTTATTAATACAATGAAAAGCTGAAGCCAATGAAGGTTTATTTGATTTATCGTGTGGATATCGAAACTATTGCGTCATACATGTTTATTATTGCGTCATAAATTTTTGCAGTATTGCAGAATACTGCAGCATATTTTTTAATAATTATGTTATACATATAGGTATGTACTGTACATTTTGCGAGAGGAACAGTATTTTTGAGAAAAAAAAATATAAATTTTTTAAATTTAAAAACTTCGGTCGTAAGTGCGAGTGGTCGTAAGTCGAGGAATACCTGTGGTTGAATTGCCTTCTCTCCCCACCCCCTCCCTAAGTTTACATGCATTTTTTACTAGTTACTCATCAGGTCGCGCCAGTGTTTGACGCCCCATAATAACACATTATGAAAAGCAACGCATTCTTTTTTTTTTTAAAAAAATCACTTTTATATGCGAGCTAGTTCACATATGACACGAGAATTTCATGGGTTCGCTTTTTACTGTGAACTCTTGAGATCAGAGAAAAGAAAAAGAAAAACACCAAAGAAAGTTATTTATAAAAATGTGAAGAAAGAAAAAAAAACCTCAGTAAGAATGTCATACTGCTCCCATAGGATTTCCTTGTTGTTTACAAACATTTCGCACTCTGTTCCGCTTTTCTTTAATTCTCCTCCCTCATATATCGTCCGTGACAGCTCTCCCTTTCGTGGAACACCTCTCTCAGTTCATTTGTGCTATCTGCAGGATCTTGGTGGCTGCTATCTAAATGACCTGACCACTAGGGTGGGTTGCGGATCATTCAGAAGTGGTAAAAAATGACTTGGAGACAGCGGGTAAAAGGAGCTGGGATACAGGGGTCAAGAGCGGCTTCTTTGGGGGTTCCACTTCTCCGAAAAATGCGATGATTTATTCGTTTCGCCGCGCTCGTGTCAGCCCTTAACTTTTCACAAAATTTTTATTTTCTTTTGTGCGTAGGGTGTTTTTTTTTCTGATCCACTTCATTTAGATAATGTAGTGAAGTTTTTTTTTTAGTATTCGTGATTAGGTACGAGGGTTTGTAACCGGATGTGGCGTCCAGCCAGTGGCGTAAACTCATGAACGAGGATTTCAGTGCTCCCCGAATTCAGATCTGGATTGCTTGTGTTTCTGTAGCTATACGTACATAATGTCTCGAGATATAGTGTCATAACTGGCGAAACTACTCAGGGATTGGAAAAACTTGAAATGTTCTTTGTAAATAACAACAGTAAAGGCTCATTTCGAGAAAATCAAAAGCAAATTCAGCCTTCTTCCTTCCTGCAGAAAGAATTCCTCTCGAAATTCGCAAATAGAATATAATTTTTAGTGTTTGAATTGTGAGAATTTCAAAGTTGTCCTAATCCTTTGCACATTTTTATTTGCTTCTTGCAAAATACAAATGGAGAGTTGCTCATTTACGTTAATGCTGTTAAGACAGTAAAACCTCCGGACTTTTTATCCGGACTAACTGGGACCATAGGCAATCCGAATAATCCGGGTAATATGGATAATAAGCAAAACAAAATCCTTAACTAAGCAGACTTACCGTTTTTTACGATTAAAAAAAACTGCGTTTTGAAATAAAATTACATAGTATTGTTTACAAGACATAAAAAAAAATATAAAAATAACTTTTCACGTCATTTCTTAACAAAGAATTATTGGTAAGTCTAGTAAAGCTTTCTTAAACTCAACAAAAAGCATTTTATCGCCATAATTTATTGTACAATCTATGCAGGAAATGTCCATTGAATCAAACTAAAAAGCGAATATTTGGCTTACTTGTAGTTACGTTCTTGCTATCATAGTTAAAAATTATTATCTAATGTGAAAATTAAATAAAAATGTCTACAAATATGATTAAGATAAACGAGGTTTTACTGTGATAGAGTGAAAAATACGTGCCGTTTAATCATATATTGGGTCACTGTCCCCTGCAAGATTAAAAGCAACAAAAGCACAATGTCTCTTAAGGGATATCTCACGAATAGTACTCTCGTGACTAATCATTTTCCTGGCGAAAAACAATGTGGAAAATTATGTGAATTTGCAGTCTACAACGCTTGAAACTTACTAGTCAAGGGTTACGTCACTGGTACCGCTCCAAGACGGTTAAGCTGCTGAAACAACCGAAGAAGAATCCCTAGAGAGAGCTCAATTTGAAAAGTTTAACAACTGTTGAAAATTTAAATAGCTGAAATGGACTGACCTTATAATCTCTTGAACTGTTGTAAATCTTAAACGAGCGAGAAAATATATGAAAGTCAAATTGCAAAAGGATGATGAAAATTTAAATCTAGTAATTTGCGAAATAGTAAGTTAAATATTTAACTTAAATGAAATAAAGAAACAGTGTAACCAGACTTTAGATTGTAGATGGGGAAAAAAGAATTTAGAGGTAATTTTGTATGAAACAGAAATTGTCTTTTACACGTTCAGTTAGTCTTTTGGGGTAAAAGTAATTTACAGGCAAATTAACTATCTGGTGTATTTAATTTCACTGTTGTCTGTTATAGATCACTTACTAATCCTAATTAATTAGTTTATGGTAATATTATTAAAAATACTAATTCTGAAAATATTATGTACATAGGTTGTGAAATTCTGAAATTTTAATTCACTTTAAAGTTGGGCTCGTAGATATCATTAATGATGTTTCACTGTTATTTATTGACAAATTTAGGTCTAGAAAATTTTGTTATTTGTAGAGTTTTCGTCTTTGTTGTTTTTTAGACAGGAGTTTAATTTGGCGGGGTTTTATATATACTAAGCTCGTCGCTTGATATAAAATTCACCAACCACTTTCTATGACATAACTTTGGCAAGAGTAGCTTCACATCATATGTGTGTATGCATCAGTATTTTATTTGCACATACAAATCGAATGAAAACATTAAACTTGAATTCAAACTCGAAAAAAAAATTGAAACTTATTTTGTTTGAAAGCATTACCGCAATTCGTCAGTTAAAAAAAAAAAAAAAAAAAAAAATATTTCAAAATAAGTTGGCATTATTTCAAAATTTTGTAAACAAAAAAGATCAGCTTTTTTCCTGCAATTATGCAGACTCTAAAACTTCCTGAAGCGTTAAGATATTAACTGCCTTTCGGTAAATAAAGGTTTAAGTTACAGTTTATCTAATGCTACGTAAGTAGAATTTTCCATCTTATTGGAACACACCAGTTCATTGTCTCTCAGGGACTCATTGGTACTAAAACTATGCAAACAAATCCAATTTCCATGGAAATTCGTCTTAGCTTGCATTTTCTTATCTATATCAAATGCGATTCTTTTCTTTTACTTCATCTGCCCCTGACAAACGAAACCCATAAATATAACTCCAGTATCTCTCCTACCTTATTCTTGGCATTTACTGCTTTCGCTTTGCGGTGATAAATATTTTTTTTCTCCAACATCTTGACTTATGACCGGATAGAAATGTCTTTCTTTCCGACTTTTCTACCTGAGATAGCTCACCTTGGGGGGGCCGGCTAAGTCAACCCTGCGTGGGTCATTTCCATCACTGACCTACTCAGTTGAGAGTGAGAGTAACAGTGTTTTAGATTGCAAGTAGGGAAGGTCAAGGGGATTAGTTTCTCAATTCTGAAACTTCCAAGTTGTTTGTGTATTGGGGGTTGGGGGGGGGGGCTGAGCTCTTACTGAGCCCCTAATTGAAAGGAATGAGAAATTCACTATTACAGGGCGTCAACGAAACTGTTCCTTTTGTGTCACTTTCAAAGAAAATAGCCCGTTTTTTACTCTCTTATGTCTATCATCTCGATCGTAAAGTCTCATTTTACTCTCACCTAAAGCTGCACGCTTCTTGATTTTTGCTACTCTGTTGAATTTGAAATTAGCCGATTCGCATTATCTGTGAGAATAAATTTCGTTCGCACAGATAAAGAACCTTTTACTGGAGGCTGAAAACGGGGGACGTGCCCTCTCGCACACGTAGAGACATTTTCATCTCTGCATAGTAACTATGGAAAATTTTTATCTTTTAATCCCTCGCTTTCCATCTATGCGCAGTAAAAGAGAAAAAAAAAAAGTCGTTTAAGCAAGCCCTGGTATTGAATCGAAATGTTCTAGATTTAAGTTGCATGTAAGTATAATGGATGTTCGAGTATGCAGATTTATGTATATAATATGTTGGAAAGAATTAATTTTATGAACCAAAAGAAAAGCTTGCTTTTTATATAGTAGCTTTGCTATCATGAACGCTAATTTTTTTGCCAAGATGACTTTGCTTATGTCTCTTTAAAAAAAATATTTTCAATGTACCCAAGTCTGCACAATGATTTAGAAAACACTTTTAAAGAATCGGACAGACTTGGGTACTTCTTACATTGAAAATAATATTTTTTAAACAGGCATAAGCAAACAAAGTCGTTTTTGAAAAAATTCACTTAGGCATTTCTTGTACCAAACAGATATATGACTGAGGGAAATTTTATTTCTTCTGCGTTTTTTCCCTTCTGTTGTTAAATGCAGTCACTTGTTACAACTCTAGGTTTTTCAATAATTTTGTAGGATGTAGCGTAAATAAGACTCACTTCCGTTTAAGTAAAAACAAACGCCTATGCCTACCCTGTAATTCTAAATTGCATACACTGGTTCCGAAAACTAGAACCCTCGCTATTCGTCCATCCTCCCAGCTCTTTTGAAGGAATCATTTGTGGAACTCTATTATTGTAGTTCTAATCCTGTTTTCATTCATGAATTTTCATGAATGAAAACAGGAATGACAGGAATGAAAACAGGACATAAACAGGACAAGAGACATAAGCAAACAAAGTCATCTTGGAAAAAATTGACCTAGGCACTTCTTGTACCAAGCCACAGATATATATTTAAGATAATCAGTAATTTAATTTTTGCTAGATAAAATATTTTCCACTTTCTCATCTATCCTATTTTCTTGCGGTCCGCTGCAGCTTTCCATAAAATAATATGGCCCTCGTCACATTTCTAAGTTGTGCAGGCCTGCCATAGACCATTCGTTGTCATTAGGTTTGTTTACGATGACCTATATTCATAATAAAGAAATTTTTTTCCGACTATTAAACATTATATTTGCATCATTTGGGTAAATGCTGGTCTTTAATGCTTTCACACTTTCCGTTAACTTCATTTAAGAAGTCATCAATTATAAAACAAGTTAATTTAAGGTACCGTGTTTTTTTCCCGACCCATTGCCTGCGCGTAATACGGAAGTGAAATCGTAAAAAATTATACGTTTTATCGATAATTAAGTTGTTATATTAGTGTCAGACATCTTGTGTATAATTACTCATGTCTGGTTTCCCGGGTCGCACACACTCATAAATGACATTAATAAGCTATAATAGTAGCCAATAGTTGCATCTTTAACGAAACAAAAATGATAGAGAAGAGTTAATCAGTATAATTAATGACTAAAAATAATTAATTCATTAAGGAATCAGGAAGTTTACGGGAAGTGCATTCGCTTGGATAAACAAAAAATACTTTACCTTTGTTTTATATTGCATTGATTATAAGTGGTTTTTATTAATCTGTGGCTATAAAAAAAAATTTCTATTTCCATCTTTCTCTGTGATTTTTTTTTTTTTTTTTAAAGAAAGTTTTTGAAGAATAAAAATTTTCAAAAATTGTTTTATATGAGATGTACATTTACAAAGTCATTAGAAATAAGGTAATATGAAAGTTATTATTAATTATCGAGGAAGTAATTATTAATTATCGTTATTCAAAAAATTATTGAGTTGTTTGTATAACATTTAATGATTTTTTTTTATAATATTGATAGTTTTGTTACAGGAAATTTGAGTGCAACTCACCATTATGTTTTTTTTTCTCCTATCTGCCATAATTTCTTTGAGTTTATACATGCTAAAAATTCTTCATTAAATGCTGCTGACTCAGAAAGAAATAAAAATTTAAGAACGAGTAACGGAAGGACAATCGCTGCAGAACGAAGGGTTAAAATTGAAACTAGTGCTGCCATCTGCTAGCAGTTTTAGAAACTGATATTTCTCTTCTCGCTCGGTATTCTTTTTTTTTTTGTTTGCGTTCTTTTTTTTTTTTTTTTTTTTTTTTTTTTTTTAACTTACAACTTTTAAATTATCATCTTTAATTTTTCACAAAATTCTTTTCTTAATTTCAGTCTTATAGAATAGTGGAACTATAATCCAACTTTTTCAGAAAAAAGGTAGAGTTTTTTGTTCTTGTTTTAGGAAGGTTTCTGATAAAAAAAAAACGTTCGCTTTTAATTAACCCTTCATCCCAAATATTGTTTATTCATCCTACTGGAAAGGAATTTGTTATATACTGAATCAATAATAATGTCTACTTTCGCTTAGACCTTTCGTAAAAGATAATTTTTTTTTTTCTAATCTATTGTAAATTATCAAGATATAAAGAAGTTGAGACGTGACCAACTCAGTTTTTTTCTTGGAATTTCATCCTTGAGCTACTTTGCAGACTAAAGAGAGATTTTACTAGTTCTTGTGGTTAACTAAGAGGCAGTGAAATGATTATAATAATCATTGCGACGTAGTATTGCTCTGTTCTGTCAGTTTTACGCTTTTCAATTTCAGCAAAAATCAAAGCGTTTTAATTAAAAACCTCTTTTGTCTCTATTGATTTTGAATTCAAGAGTACAGAGGGGTGCGGTGAGTAGCATTACTTTCTGATGTTTCGTTGCACTGAGGGCTATCGATATTTGATATCTAAATAGATAAAATATCGAGAACAGTGTTAAGGCTAATGAAATTTTTAATCGTAATGACTGGTTTTAACGAGATACTTATTAAAGTTTCAACGCCCAACTGGGGTTGTGCGGTATAGGCTAGAATCGATCCACCCGTGCAAATCGCTAAAAAATTGATTGGAGGTAGGGTAATTTTGATGTAATTTTTCTACTCTCTCTCAAGATACGGCATCTGGTTGTTTTGCTGTTCTTTTGTCTGTCCTAAATTTTTGCGAAGATAATCATACTCTAACGTTCGTATGGGCCGCGAATTTTATGGATTCCGCATAGATTTATTTGGTGTGTGGAAAATAAAATATGCTTTAAGGCTGCTGTGTACTAAACCCTATTAGATTCGCTCACCTCAGTGTTAACTTATGGAGAAAATGTGTCTACAATTTACAGCTACATAAATGCTGATAATCCAGTAAAAATGATATTATCAGATAGCCTGAACCTTGCAACAGGATTCATTTTATAAATTTTTTCCACCAAAGGAATTTTGGAGCGTTTAAAACACACTATACCAGATTTTTTCCCCGATTAATTTAAATTTTAAAATATTATTTGCATTTAAAAAAAATACGGAAAATTCTTCAAGGGGTAAAATTTCGTTCTCTATTACGGAGTACAATTTAAAAAAAATAAATAAATAAATATTTAAAAAAAAAAAAAAATATTTGAATCCAAGTCGACAATCCTTGGTCACGTTTTCTCTACAGGTTAACATTGAGGTGAGAAAATTCAATAATACAGCTAAAACCGTTTGTCGGAAGTTTTTGCTTTGCCGTAGACCATTATTATTGGATATTATCAAAGTACTAAATACCTTAGGTGTTACCTTTGACTATCGAGCATCCTGGAAACTGTATGTGGGTGCTTTTAGAAAAACGATATAGACGCATAATCATGCTCAAACGCTTGGCAGGTGCTAGGTAGGGTTGTGCTACATTGTCCACAAAGTATTGATATATCTTATTTGAAAAGTTTTATATGGACGTTATTTTATTTTTTTATTATTATTTATTTAGAATTTTGTGATTTTGTGTTCAATTTTGAGTAGCAATTATAAGATTTTATTAAAATCCTCTCCGAATCAATCTTTTTAATTATTTATATATAAACTAATTATAGATTTTTATGATGTTTGTTTTGGAAATAGCGTAAGTCGTAAAAAGGTGTAACAGTAGAATATGTATGTGAGCGTACGGATTTATAAATATGCTTAGACTCACACACCTGGACTCACGGAGGATTGCGATCACGTGCGATTCTCTTTTTGTGATGAAATTCCTTACAATTTTCTACGGAGAAATTCTCGCGCTTTTCGGTAATTCCATCTTTTATTTATTTATTTTTTTTTTCATTTTATTTTATTTTTTTTTTCGAAGAGGTTATTTTTGAACCACGTGTTACCTTTTGTATAACTCATACGTTCTTACTTATAAGAACATTTTTCAGCTGAAAATAGTGTCCAGTCATTTCCACCTTGCTGCAAATTAAAAACATATACAGTGGAATCTCGATCTATCGTTTTTCAAGGGACCGATTGAAAGGAACGATAAATGCGGGAAAACGATAGATGCGGAAACATAATAAAGCGATAGGATCGTTGGGACTGGATAAAATGAACGACACATACGGAAAAATGATGGATCCGAAAACGATCGATCGAGATTCCACTGTATAGTATTATTTTTGGCGTACTGGTAGCGCTACCTGGCAGCTTCACTGTGAAGCGTGTATTAGTTGATACTCTTGAACGAATAAAAGCCTGACGCTTGAATTCTTGGTGTTAATACATTTCTTGAATTTCTACACACCTTATTTTAACTCCACCTATTATTTCCACTTTATTATTACTCCACCTTAGTATGGGAGCTCAGTCTCATGTTATAAACCCAGTTTTTTCTTTGATGTTTTATTTACTACTTGACATTTATTTGTTCTGAAAGTTAAGAGTCGAATACACATTTGCCCTAAGCGCTAGTTAACCCTCTCCAGTTACCTTATAATTTAATTGATTTTTGCGTGCATGTATATAGCTGTTGACACAAGATCATACATTGGAAATCATGGCATACGTGCGAGAGGCAACGCGCGAAACAGTTTTGTTGGTGCTCGGATGACCTACATGTGAAAATAATAATAATAATAATAATTTTTTGTAGCCACGAACGTAATGAAAGAATTTTTCAGAAATACACAGACAAATAAATCTAGTTTGGATTGTGCCTCACTTGGCATGATTCATTCATCGTGAACGTGATATGAAATAATTGCCATCCAGCATTCAAGAGCGATAATCTCTTAAATGTACAATATTATTTTTTAATGTTTTATTTTATGTGAAATATGTTGTTAATTTTCTTAAAGTTATATCACAACAAAAAATTGTTATTATTAATTAAAGGGCTTTTTCGTTAACAGAGCCGACTTGTTAACCCTCGATAAATATTTGTTTTTAAATTTTTCACACATGAATAATTTATTTTTTTTTAAATTTCAGGTAGTCTCTTCTAACGAAACTACCGCGGGTTATTAACGTAGGATTACTTATCGTTGCTTACCCCTTTTGTATGTATATATGTATCTATATATATGTATGTCAAAATTTTGACGCATTTTGTTACTTTTCTGTTAAACTGTTTTCTGCTTGCCCAAGCGATACAGACTGGGTTTGGTGCGCTGTCCAAATTATAACTCGCGACGCAGGACATCTGAAATTTTGCTTTCCGGAGGCTCGTTATGGAGGAACGTAATCCTACGTTAAAAAATAGTTCGGTACCCCTGCACTAAACATAGTATTGGAAAATTTGTTCTACCGCAGGCATTTAATTTAATCGCCTATTTTCATTTCAGGTCTTCTTTTCGCAGTGTTATCATCTCGCTTTTATCTCTCTAAAATATGAGAGCTTCATATTTTTTAATCCCTTTCTGTGATTTTTTTTTATAAGCGAAACATTTTAATCAGCATCTTTTAACATCAAACGTTTACGTAAACAGCACTGGGATTACCTCCACACCACTTGCAACTTTTTTACATCATCTGTGTCCCAAAACGCTTCACTGCCGCGCTTCGTTCCAAACCTGTCTCGTTTCGGCTCTGGAGCTGATCACCGGCAAAGGTCATCTGGTGGGGCGAGGGGGGGCGGGGGTTTGCGCACACCTGCGTGTACAAAGTCACGTAAAATATACACGGATCTCACTTTCTGTCTCGGCGCTGGCCGTTTCACTTTTTTCCAATGCAAACAAAATGTAAAGCGGCGGATTTCATCAATGGGCCCCATGACCGGGCCGGCGCGCGAGGAAAACATGCTGTGTTGTGGCTGCGCTAATTGAGTGCATTTCCCTGCTGAACTCGGCTGAGTTTGTGGATAACTCGACCTTGGCTTTGTAGTCACCGTGGCGGCAATCATTAATTGCGCGCCAATAAGAATGTCAAACATTTTTTTTTTTTTTTATGATGATGATAATAATTTTTTTCTCTCACCTGGAAATCCTCAAATACTCGACACTGTTGGTTTCGTGCTCTATCTAGTACAGAGGTTCTCAGCCTATGTGCAACGCATAAATGTGTTGTACTGTTCAGGGCTATGTGGGAAATGCTTAGTTAGGGTAGAAAAAAGTAGCTTTTTGTAGTAATAATTATTTTTAAAAAATTGTAGAAAGTATTACGATTTTTTTTTCTGGAATTATCACAAAACTCCATCCTAGAAGAAAATTCTATAACCGAAGTAAAATAAATGTTGATCATCTGCGCAGTATTTCTGAGTTGATTCTATGTCACTTCCCCTCCGCGCCCCCAAACTGCACGAAAAACGAATCTATTCGCTAATTTCAATTTCCGTTTATCAATGCGTTTATAAAAAAAATTCCCCATAAAGTTTTTTCAGTTATTTTTCTCTTGTATGACTTTAAAATGACTTAAGCATATTCTGATTTGCATAATCTGTATGGCTTTAGAGTGACGTCAGGATACACAATCAGTGGAAAAATTTTACCAAGGGGTACCAGGTTAGAAAAAGGGTTGAGAAATGCTGCTCTTGTACGCTAAGTCGTCAATTATGTGAGCAAAGATATCCTGGTCCCTCTTATGACTGTCCAGGATCCTAGGCAGGGTACCCTTTTCCTGCCAATATCCACTTTCCTCAGATACATGACTGACGAACTAGAGTATTGTCTTTTATCGATAATACCCTTCATTCAACTCATCACTGGTCCCGATTATGACTCTCTAGGATTCTAGGCAGGTCACCATTTTGCTGCCTATACCCATCACTTTCCTCCGAAACATGACTGAAGAGCTAGAGAAATGTCTTTTATCGATAATACCCTTCATTCAACTCATCACTTTAAATTAGTGGTTCCAAATCGGTGGTCCGCGAGGTCAGGAGTGATTTTAAAAAAATGGTTTTTTCGTTTCAAAACTACAGTGAATTTAAACAGTTTTACAAAACTGGGAGCGGGGGAAAAAAATTGTCCCTAATTTTTTTTGTTCAAATTCTAAAAATAATTCTTGTATTTCGTCCGCTTTCTGACGTTTCGAGTACAAAAAAATCCTTGTTCTGCTTAAAAATTGCTAATGTATTTTCTGTGACGCGTATTCGCGTCACAGCCATTTCGCAGCATTACAGCCATTTTACAGCTAGTACAGCAAATGCAAGCTGAAAAATCTTGTTCATTTTTAAGTTTTCGTAGGCTTTTATATTTGCTATTAAGTTCTCTTTTACGTAAAATTGTTTTATTGTTATTAGGTTTATTTGTAACTTTTTATTAAACTTGTCTATCCCAAATAGTTTGTTTATTCAGAAAATGAAACCCATGATTGCCTCTGAAGGAAATGTTTGGTGTATGGTCCCCGACAATTTTTTTTCTTTATTTTACAATTAGTCCCTTATTAACAAAAGGTTAGGAACCACTGCTTTAATCCAAACAGATTCTAAAAAGTAGGAACTGAAAACCATGCGTTGATAGTAAAGATCGTGACACAAATTTGCGGTTTAAATGAACAGCATATCTGTCTCGAGGCAGAGGATATAGGGTTTAATTCCCGAGACATAACCAGCTGTATTTTATGTGCAGAGAAACTGACAGACATACGACCGAGGATTTTTAAAAAGAATTAATTTGTAGGGGTTTTTTTTTTCTGACTATATATTATCTCTAGGGAAAACCCCTGCAGTTACGCGTCTGGTTAAATAAACTCAGCCCTGCTTGAGACTGATGATTGTAAGCTTGGGCAATAAATTAACTAAAATAAAAATTCACTTAAAATTCCAGTGATGATGCATTTATTCGAATGTAGGGGAACAAAATATAATTTTAAGCATTGAATATAATTTACGAAATTAATTGCGCACTACCAAATATGCACTATATTTATTTCTAAAAGTTTATGCGGAATTTATTTTAAACAGGCTCCATTATTGGTCGTTATTAATGGACTGTTTATACTACGTTTAACTCTTGATATGGGTTTATCGGCTTAACCTTTGCCGACAGTCGTGGCGGTCCCTGAGAGAGCATCAAAGGACGATTGAGATGATAATTAATGATTCGAGTGAATTCACGCACACCCTTGTATTGTACCTCAGTTTTTATCTTATTCCGACATTATCATATCTAAATCATTTAATTAGCATCATCAGGTTAAATCAAAACTAATAAAATTGATTTATTGAAAGAATGGTTGGTTGCGTCCAGGTTTTCCATAAGTAATTCTTAACTGATGTCACTTATTTCGTCTATCTTTTGTCGTCCTCTCCTAGATTCTGCATTACATCCGACCACCTATAGGTTCGTTTGGGTCAGACAGTATCGACCCTGCCATATTTTTCAAAATAATGACTTTCCCGTAATTTGTTCGTTGGTTTTTAGCCGCCTACATACCTGAATCCTGGCGGACTTATATCCTCTAACAGCGAAATAGAAAAGAAATGTTTATTGTTTTGGACCTTTCACACACACTTTCCACCACAGTTTCGCGTAAATAAAAGTCCACACACGTTCGCGGTTGAACACACCTTGAAAATACACCTACCCAATAGTTCAGGAAAGTTCAGCAACAATGTTCCTGAAAGTTCAGATTATGCTATAAAAAATATATTAAAAAAAAAAAAAAAAAGCTTGCTCGAGAAATCGAGATTTTTACAGCTGTAGAATGTTTGATTTTTTTTTTAAACATCTAATTTTTTTTAAATGTTTTTTAATTCTGTTAAATGACGTATACATTTATTTATTTCCTGTCAATATCTATTTTAATACATGTAACTTCGAAATTTTTTTATATCACTAAGACTAGTATATATTTTAAGACAAATATAGTTCAGAATGAGAAAAAGTAAAAGAAAAATTCGTTTTAAATAATTAACATAGGATGATAAAGAATGTTAAAATAATTAGATTGCTCGCAGTATTTTCCATTCATTCATTTTTAA
This sequence comes from Dolomedes plantarius, assembly GCA_907164885.2. Taxonomy (NCBI): domain Eukaryota; kingdom Metazoa; phylum Arthropoda; class Arachnida; order Araneae; family Dolomedidae; genus Dolomedes; species Dolomedes plantarius. Next base: position 112,182,964 of record OU015497.1, on the reverse strand, counting down.
TTTTAACTCATTAATAATCAAATACACCCATACTCTCCCCCTAGTTACACATCAATGCTAACCTAAATACATTTTTTTTAAACCTCCAAGCCTTAATATATGTTTTAAAAATTTCTCTATATCTATTGAACTTTAAAGCTCTGAGTTTGTGTATCATTCCAAACTGCTAAAGCCGCGCACAATAGGTAAAACCGCACCAAATAAGTAGTAATATGAATCCTTGGTGCAAGTCAGAAGACAATAAAACAGTATTTGTTAAAATCTCAAAATCGAACCCCCAAGTTGCAAAGTTAAAGGAATTAATTTTTAATATTTCTTTCAGATAGTAGTATTCTTCATGAAGTTCTGATTAAAAAGATGCAAAATATTTTTCAAATTTTACTTCTGCCATATGTTAACTGAAATAGGAGTCTTTTGTTTACGGCAAAACTTTAATTTTAGGAACGCAATGCGTACTCGATTATTTGGCTTTGTGCGAATCTAAGCCAATGAGGTAAAATACTTTGATATTTTAAAAGATTGAAATTCATCAAAATCCTTTGATAAACACTGAGGAGTCACTTCTCAAAATAACGAGGAATTCATTCAGATTCTTGAAGTATGAATAACGAGTGGGTTGCATATTGCAAAACAGCTGAACATAAACTTTCATTTTGGTGCGATATTGAAATAAGTTCATAACCTGTTGATTAAAAGGGGATGCAACTGGATGACGGGTGGATTTGTTGAGTTTTAAATATCATTTACAATAAGGAATAAAAGAAAGTTTTTATTTAAGTTTTATATATATACTAGCTGAAAACCCGTACTTCGCTACGGAGTACATTCAAATTAAATACAACAGTCAATGTATGCAATTAATCCCAAAAAAATATATAAATATATTTATAATACAACGATCAATGTATGCAATTGATGTAAAAAAAAAAAAAAAAATATGTTTGTAAAAAATTCGTAACGGATATTTTTATAGACAAAATAATGTAGAAGAAAATATTCAAATTAAATCTAATTTAGGACATACTAAAGAATATAGTACAGTTAATATAGTACAGTTTGAGGTACATATCTTTTACTGTATTTTAATATTTTTTTGGATAATGCTCAATCGTCTGCCGCATTAGCAAGAAAAGAAAAATATTTTTTTTTGTCTATTTAGTTGTTATGCACGTGACGATAAATTTATTTAAAGTACCAGAAAAAGAAATCACGTGATCAGCATTTAATAAATTAAATTCTAAAAATTAATCTTTAAAAATTCACCAAAAATCAGGAAATGGAGGTAAAAATTCGAAAAAAATTTCATTTTGAAGGAATTTTTATGATCTTTCTCGTGATATAAATTTTATAACCCGCAATGTATTATTTTAAATGCAAACGTAAAGAAAGTTTAAAAAACAGCTTAAAAATTTAATTTAAAAAAATCTAAGAAGAATTTTTTAAAAATCTTTCTTAGTGCACCTCTACACTATTAGAAGAATCGCCATGCAAAATTTCAGCCCTTTAGGTCCAGCGGTTTGGTCTGTGCGTTGTATGTCAGTCAGTGAATGAATGAATCAGTCAGTTACGGAACTGTTTTATATATATAGATATATATATATATGTGTGTGTGTGTGTGTTTGTTTTTGTTTTATATAAGCCATAAGTGTATAATATTAATCTTTATTTTTGTAAAAACGATGATATGATATGATATGTATGATATGATATGATACTAAATAAGTTACTGCATAAGATAAACCCAGGTTCATGCTTTAATTTTGATGAAATTAAATAATTTATAATGTATATCGTTATATCAAACGTGGTTATAAAATAAAACATCAAATTTATTATGATCAAGATTTTTTTAAAATTTTATATGTAGTTTTTATATTAACTGTTCGTTCTATTTAGAATGACGCACTTAAATTGTCGGGTATACAATTGTTGTTGTTAAAGCAATTTAATTTGACTTCCCAGTTCTAAAACATTTAAGTAATTTATTTATATAAATTTTCGTTTTTTAAAATAAAATTGACCGCGTACACTTACATATATTTATTTTTTTATGAAATATGTATTTAAACATTTTTCCCTGTCATTTTTGATGACCTAACGTCGTTCATAATCTCCTTATTTCCCAGGAGAATAAAACTGAAAAAAGCCATACATTACCGAGTATCAAAGGCCTAAAAAAAATGGGTTGATAAAGAACATTCGGATTACACGACGGTAATCTCCAAAAAAACGATGATGTAGCCTGCAGCTGGAAACATAACCCCCTTTCGTATGGATGCGTTTAATCGCCGATACGAGTGGACTGATGCCCTATCAAACCCAACAATACTACTCATCGAACGTGCCTGATGCCTTTTTTTTCCCCTTCTCAAAATAGTCCTCTTTGAAGAAGAAATAAAAAAATGTCTAACTGCTAGCGCGTTGGTGTGTTCAGTTCTTGAGTAATATTTTATATGGTTTTACAATCTTTTTGATTTATCCTTTCTAGTTACCTCTTAAGGTCGGTTATTTTTGTACAGCGGGCAATTCTTTGTGCTACACGACAGCGAAATAGACCACTTTTAAATTAAAGCTGCTGTGTACTAACCCTATTGGATTCTTCACTCACCTCAATGTTAACCTATGGAGAAAATGTGTGTACTATTTACGGCTACATAAATAATGATAATCAAATAGAAATGGTATTTTCAGATAGCCTGGACTTTTCTGCTCCTTGCAGCAGGATTCATTTTGTAAATTTCGTCCACCAAAGGAATTTATGAGCGTTTAAAACACACTATAGTCGAACCCCGTTATAGCGAACCCGGTATATAACGAACTCACGGATATAACGAACGAAAATTTTGGTCACGCCGTTTTCCTATTGTACGTAATTTAATGAGTATTGTGTCAGTTTAATGTAATCGATTTTAGTCGTATTAATTAATTGATGATAATTTTTTAATAGATTTTATCATTTTTTAATACATCATTATTGAATACATACTGCAATTAATGAGTTATATATTTTGTGAACTCTAGCATTTTTCTTAACGGTTCGGATATAGCGAACCACCGGATAAAGCGAACAAAACCTTGGGTCCCTTGAAGTACGTTACAACAGGGTTCGACTGTAAACGAGATTTTTTTTCCCCGAATAATTTAAATTTTAAAATGTTATTTGCATTTTTTTTCAAAAGAGAAAACAAAAAAATGCCCCAAGATGTAAAATTTCTTTCTCTATTACGGAGTACAATTTAAAAAAAAAAAAAAAAAAGTCAATCTTTAAATCCAAGTCGGCAATCCTTGGACACATTTTCTCCATAGGTTAACATTGAGGCGAGCGAATCTAATAGGGTTAGTACAGAGCAACCTTAAGGATGGACAAACGACTTAGTGAAATCTTTAATTAAAGGAATAACCTTTCTTGATCTTTAAAAGAGACCGTTAAAGAGAGCGGCCATCATTTTTCATTCCAATCGTAACATCACTCGTCGTTGAGGTTTCCATCAATTATTTTACGTTATTCACAAATTCGGGAGATTGTGAGCCAGCCGCGTTGTCATTCTTTCTGCCAATTTGTATTTTAATTTTAACCTTAACCCTTTGAAATGCATGATAATTGAGAGTTCGGTGATTTGAACATTTCATTAAACATTCATTTCTCAAACATTCTTCTCTACATCTCCCTATATATATAACGCTGAATATGTGAGTTTTCTAATTTTAATTCAGTCGGCGTCTGCATGGAAAAAATTTATTGAAAAATGTGAGAATTCTCTCGAAGATATGCATCTGTTTAAAATTCAGGGCAGTTTTCCATCTTTATCTTTAGAGGTTTTCTTGTAAACCTTGCGACTAATGAAATATTTCATTTTCATTTCCGCTTCTCGCTCCCGTCTTTTTTTTTTTCCGTTGTAAATGTTTTTCAGTGGGATAGTAGGGAATATCACTGAGCAGGCAGGTGTTTGTTTACAGTTGGGTGAACGTCTTGCCTAATGACATAGAAAAATAGATAAAATCTCTGTATTGAACTTAAAAGAACAATTTTGAAAAGTTATTTGACTGGCTTTTTCTTCCTATGTAATCACACTTTAATAATAATCCCGTATTGTAGTTTATTTTTCTAACTGCTACCTTGAAGTAAATATTATTAATGTAAAAGGGCTATTTGAGGAAGACTTCACATTCATTGACTTTTTTAAAGTACTAGGTTGTTCCCAAGTTGTGTTGAACTGCAAGATTTCAAAAGCAACACACACTGGCTGAAAATAGAATCTTTTGTCGCAAACAAAAGATTCTGTTTTCAGCCAGCAGAGGGCAGCACTGCAATGTGAGATGAAACCGGCATCTTTCGTATTTATTAAATGAGTAATGCATCAGCGAAATATGTTAAGAATAAAAAGAAAATTATAAAAATCATAGCCCCATTTTCTGATTTTAAAGAATCGCTTTATTATGTTTCTATTCTTTTAGGTACCGTAATTTTTTTCTGCTCGATAGGCCACCGATTTTTTTTTTTTTTTTTCAGGCAAAGAAATCCTAATTTTAGGGTTACATAAATTCATTATAACATGCCATTGCTTTTTGTTTGTTGCGAATTGTTTAGTACTCTAAAACTCTTATATGCTCTGTTTGGCGATCTTAGACATGCTTTTTTAAAAACTACAAAAATGTCCTATTTTTATTCTGGGGTAATAATAATTTAGTTTGATATGGAGGAAAAAATACATATTTAAAATATAACAACTCATTCAGAAAAATTGAACACAAGTAATCCCTTGTTTGTTAAGTGGGATGAAATGTACGATGAACAGTAATTACTTTTTGTTCTGAGTTTTTCAATTTCTTGCACTTAAACCGTAGAGTGCATGTAAAATGTTTGGAAATTCATATCAAGTGTCCACGTCTGACACTTTTTATAAGGACATTTAGAAAAAAAAAAAATCCTCGAAAGGATTGAACGCATCTGTTGCCATCAGTTGAAAATTCCCCTTTTCCCAGAGAAGGGGGAAAACAAAAGTTTCGGCTACATGTAGTATAATAGGAGTCAGATGAGGCGGTGACAATGACACCATATGTCATTTTCCTGTTTTGGGGGTTGTTCGCCGTAGATATGTCATAAATGTCGCTCAAGTGAACTGCATTTGATCTTCGCTGATGTGCCGAAAGAAGAGATTCACGAAAAGAATGAGGAACTTGTGGTATGGCTGGAATCATGTTCTTCGTCGACGCCTCCAACACACGATTCCATCAAATGAACTTTTCGGATTTGTTCAGTATCTGAGCGCGTATAATAAACTGATACGTGTAATCATTCATTATGATGAATATTGGTATTTTTATAGAGGATTATTCGGAAGGTTCCATATGACCCACAAGAATTAAATATGTTGTAGGCTGATTTTTTTAGTGCTAGAGTTATGATACGCTAAGCGAGAGATAAGAGTAGAGCTTACCGAGGAAGTGTTTTAGAGTGGAGTGCTTTGAGGTATTTAACTGGTACTGGAAAACCAAGTTGTTTAGATAACGAGGAGTAACTGATTATAGTTACAGATCAATAATTACAGAAAATTATCCGAAAAAAATTTTTTAAATATTTTGGTTAACTCGTTTTCCAAATTCTCTGATACGAGGCCTGATGGTGAGAACAAAAGTTTGGGCATAGTTAGGATGAGAAGCGCCCAAGGGCCATCTCTAAGTTGCGTCACACCACAATCCCAATTTTATGACGAATGGAATGTCGGTACTGATGAATAGAACATCTGACATTTTTTAGCATGTTCAGCCCTCTGCTTCCCCTTTTCTGTGCCTTTGGACAGGAAATGTGAACGTCACCTATTGACGCTCAACTTAAATGAGAGTACAATGCTTTTTGATTAGAGAATTAAAATATAACAACGTACCAACTAAATAAAGTGAAAATTTTGATTCAATATGTAATAATTTTCCCTTATTTGTTTATTTAGAAACTCCAGATGAGTAAGATGGACCTGTATTGCTAAGTATATAGTGTCATTGACTTTAGAATCTTGAATCTGCTAAGACTGGCTGTTCGAGCATCGACTTCAGGCACGTATGTTATATTCATTGGACAGAAGCATCAACAACCAGAGCCGGCTCTCGTAAAAAAATATCTTAGTGGGCTTTTAGGTCTGGATCCTTCTTTTTAGGTCAACCTGCACTTCTAAAACTCATTAGGATCCAAGGAATCTTACACCCCTCATCTACTCGTCTTTGACATGTCAATCTGCCTTTAACATGCTTATGTTTACTGTATATCCTCCAGAGATTTTTCGGCTACTGGTGTAACATTTAGAATTTGCTTTTCAAGGTTTGCTTACAAGGTTCGTCATGAATTCGATTCTGGTGCAGTCAACTGCTACTCAAAAGTCTGTTGGTCCCTGCAAAGTACAAACAAGTTAAATCTCTGGGGCTAAAACTCCTGTTGATAATACATGGTTATTATGGGGAAAAGAAGAGAGGGTTGTTTGTGAACTCTGCGTCTGCAGAGGGTAGTCAATTCTGGTAGATCCTGACAAATAACCCTCGTTTTTGTATAGACAGAGTTAAAATGAATCGAATCAAACTCAGTGCAAACATTAATACGTGTGAATCAACCTCCTTCATCGATAAGTGTCTCCAGAATGAGAATGATAAACTAAACTAGTCTTCGCGACGCTTCATCAATAAATACTGCCTCAACCTTTTCACACTTATAACTAATCAGATACGCTTGTGTTCGAATTCCAGTTTCGGAAAAACCCTTTGTATATTTCTGGTCACCTCGTGTCTCGCCATGTGTCTAAGTGCATATTTGTTCGTGGTCAAATGAATAATTTCGAAATCGTTTTGCGGAAATGAAAAATCCCTTGAACGATTATCACAGTCTGGAAAAATGTGATAACATATGCTGTCCTGATTAGTGTTATTGTGTGCGTATAAATTTAAACTCATGCTGTGAAACGACGTGCTGGGGTTCCGAAGTGGTTGATAATACCAGCCTAAAGCTAAATGAACCATCAAGGGAGGTGGGATCGGGGGGGTGAAAGAGGCTCGATAACCCTGGGTCCAGCAAAAAATAATCACTGTATTGTCAACTATTCCCCAGCGGAAGGGGACGACATCTGTAGTTAATTTACTCAAACGTCTTTAGGCTGTACATGTCTATGCTCGGTAACAAAGAGGTCTGTGTCTGTGTTTGTATGTCTATATTTGCAAGTCCACAGTTTTCGTGTGTTTTTTATTATTAATAATTCATAAATTAAAATTCATGTTTCTAATTTTCTTTTTAATTTAATCCCCCCATTTTTAAACCTCAATTTTAATCATTATTAGGGGGAGGAAGTACGAAACGAAATGATTTCTTAGCCGAGATCTGATTTTCTCGTTACGCATGTACTCGTAATTTAATAAATGATTATATTCCAGAATGCTGTTTATCGAGGATCTTTCGCTAATGTCAGGAAAAAGGAACCAATAACCGTTTGGATATACATTTTCTATCGATTTTCGATGTCACAATTTTCTATATTTTACGAAATGGCATTTTGCGGGCTAAAAAGATGAATAATTTACATATCAGTTGTGTATTCTTAAGCTGGTTGAACCACACGACCTTAAGAGATCATTTCAAACCCTGCTTGGATTTCTCCCTCAGTCTCGTAGAATTTATGGCAGTTTCATTGATTTCTGTAAAAACGAAATGAAGACCATCCATTAGTTTGTCTCTTTGTAAGTGACCTTTTATTATTACTTAATCGATTCCAACAGGTCGTTTCTCCTTGTTTCTGAATCTGAAAATTTCGTACTATTTTGATCAGTAAATACTTCGTCTATACATTTGCATTTCACAAATAGATATGTGGTCATCAGAATTCACATTTATTAGGGATAGTCAGTGGGTCGATCACAGCTATTGGGATTTTATGTTTTCAGTTTAAGCTCTACACTCTGTCTCTAATTAAATTCTTTATAAGTTTATATTTTGATAAAAAAAATTTTTTTAGAGATAATTTCGGCTGTTTTCAAGCTACTGAACAATGAAAATTCGGAATTCAGAGCTGCAAGGCTTAAGGCTGCTTTGTGCTAAACCCTATTGGATTCGCTCACCTCAATGTTATGTGTCTACTATTGACAACTACATAAATGCTGATAATCTAATAAAAATGGCGTTTTTAGATAGCCTGAACTTTTCTGCACCTTGCAACAGGGTTCATTTTATAAATTGCGTCCACCAAAGGAATTTAGGAGCCATAGGTGCTTTTAAAACACACTATACCAGATTTTTCCCCCCCGAAATTTAAATTTTAAAATATAATTTGAAATTTTTTTAAACGAAAAATGCCCCAAGGTGTAAAATTTCCTTCTCTATTATGGAGTACAATTTTTTTAAAAAAAATCTTTAAATCCAAGTCGGCAGTCCTTGGACAAATTTTCTCCATGGGTTAACAATGAGGCGAGATAATCCAATAGGGTTAGTACACAGCAGCCTTAACATTAAAAGAGCTGATTCTTAGTATGGCAAAATTGTTAGACTTAGTATAACATATGGAAATATTCAATGTTATCTCTGCTCCCCAAATTAGAAAATAATTGATATAATTTACTTAGGAATAAGACCATTTAAACCGCGTGCTTTGCAGCAAAAAGATTAATAGAAAAAATTATTATTTTTAGAAGTAAAAAATATTTGTGAAGAAAAGATCAACATGCATTGGTGAATTAATTTCATGAAAACTTGAAGTTCCAATTTTCGATATATTCTGTTACAAAGCTATAAACTTTGTAAGGGTGGCATTCGTAAAACGACTTTCTCACACCCCAAGATAGTTCGGTTGGTAGAATACTGGCATTGAATTTAGGAGACCTGGTTTCGAATCCTGGTCCTGGCAGACGATCGTGACAGTCTTAATAAAAACTTAGGGCCTGTTCACATAGGAGTCCGGTAGCGGAAGCGTTAAAGTATTGAAATATATTTAACCAATGACAAACCTCCAAACGATTAGCAACGAAATTTTTAACGCCAATGATTGGTTTATTTCCGTCTCAGCGCCATCTTTCCTTTTACGCTTCCGCTACCAGACTCCTATGTGAACATGCCCTTAAATGATTCCTTATAAAAAGGATTTAATCCTTTCGAAATTCGATCATCTTTCTTCACCAGGTGGCTAGCAAATAAATTGCTCATCCCGTGAAAACCGTGGAGGCAAAAAGGCGTGCTGAAGACAATTGCCATTCCACATTAAGAAACTTTCGAAGGTAGAATCTAGCGATGATTTCCTCGGTTAAACCGAGAAGGAGGAAAAAAGAAAATCCCGAAGCAAGGTAAGGAGTAAGAAAATAAGTGACGAAATACAATATATTGATAAAAAGGGGGAAAAATCGGTTCATAATAGTCCTCCGGTTTGAAGGAATGGATCGGAAACATGGCTCTATACCTTTATTCGATCACAGAGGTCATTTTAGACCGTGGAAGTTGATCTCAGCGATTGACATGTTGGTCACACCCCTGTCGATATTATTTCTCACTAAACAAAATTGTTAGAAAGAAAAAAAAAATCTGGCAAAATTCGTTTAATTGAAAATAGAATTTTATGGATTCCAGTCAGGACCAGAAATATTTCGGTCTAAACCAGTGATTCCCAGAGGGGTCCAGGTGGACCTTTTGGCGGTCGATGGAAATTTAAAAAGGGTCTATAGTATTCCAGGGGTCTATTAGGAGTCGATGATAAATTTTTCTGTTTTAAAATTTAATTTAAATTATGAGGAATGTAATTATTAGATAATGGGCATATGGCGGGGTGATCCATGCATTGTAATATCGTTTAGTAAAATTTATATTTATATTCGTTATGTTAGTTATTGTGACTATACGATGATAAAAAATTTCAGGCCAAACATTTAAAAAAATTGTGTCAATGCATCAAGCACAACCACCACATTAATTGAAATCGAACGTTTGTGCAATTACAACCTGTTTCTGAAATCTTGTTTATATTTGTGAAATTAAAAATGAAAATAGTACAAAAAATATAAAACATAAACCCAATGAACCACTTTTTCTAATTTTTGTTCATATTCTTAGTCAAATTGTTATCTTTAAGTGTTTTATGTGCAATTATTAGTATTATAATTATGTTGTACGCTGTATATTACAGAGAAAAATGTGAGGGGCTCGATGAAGAAAATCTCTATATTTAAGTTACTAAGCCGACTTTTTGGGCAGTTCGTGAGAGAAAACTACTGCATCCATTTACTTCATTTTGGTCTTAAAAGAAAGATTGTAATCTGTAGATTTGTCAAATTTGGTTTCTGTAACCGCAATTTCTACTAATTAGCGAGAATTCACATTTAAAAATTGATTTCTGCGCATGCTTAGTGGCATGTTTAAATCTGTCTCTAGAAACTCACTGTTTTTGCGCCTGCTCACTGACATGTTTTAATGATAAACACGTTTATTCCGAGGAGTCTCTCTAGATCTCTCTCTGCCATTTTTATTTTTATGATAATTATGTTTGTGAAATATAATATTAAACCTGATGGAAATTTTTTATTTCGCGCTGTTTAATTAGCGATAATTTACAATTTTAAAAAATTGCTTTATGCGCATGTTCAGTGACATTTTTAAATCTGGCTTTAGATACCCACTAAGCACGAGGCCGCTTAAACACATTAATTTGTTTCTGCGCATCATTATGATTTTCAACATTTGGCTATGATGTGTTGAGTATAATTTGTCTATTAGTACATTTACTTACTATCTAGCCGTCGTATTTTGTCGTGTTACCAACTAGCCATTCTTTTAAAAAGGGGTCGATGTAGGAAAAAGGTTGGGAACCTCTGGTCTAAAGGGTGGATTAAAAAAGTAGAATGTGACTTTTCATCTATTGCCATCATGCCTTCAGGACATACCAAAGTTACTAATTGACCCTTATGATGATCGGGCAGAATACGTTCTATAAGGTTTAAGACCTAAGTGAGGATCGCACTTGACTTTAGGCACTCGGGCCAAACAGGGGTGGGAAGGAAATAATGGCCTGTATCCCTGCTTTTCGATGCACCCGGTCATCTCTTTCCTGGCGTGGGCTGCACTGTCAATTTTTCATGATTGAGTAACGAAAGGCTTCGCCTTCAAACCCCACGCTTCCAGTGATACTCGGCGCGAGTGGGCCGCGCAGGTATACAGTCGCTTCGGTTCAAACAAGTGTTTCGTAATGTATTTTGTTGTGTGGTAGGGTAGTTTTTTTTTTCTTCTTTTTTTATTATGTATGTAATGAACCGAGGGGCGTGAATTTTGATTCGAAATTATCAGTTTCAGAAGTGATACTTTGTGTTAATTTTCGAGGCGATTTTTTTTTCATAATTACGATGCGTGTATAATTAATTGTCGTGTTTGTGGAAGTGTGTCATTTCAGGGAATGCAGATTAATTTTTCGTAACAGGCCATGAATGGATGTTGTAATCGCCGCCTTTTAATGGTTGTGTTAAATTTTTTTTTTTTTTTTTACGGCTTTAAAGTCGTTAATCGTTATTTCTGTGATTCTTCAGTGCATAAGTTATACTTAAGCTCCGAAGGAAAACGGACACTCATACAGTAGGAAGTAAGGGTTGGGCTTCATCATTATTTTGTCATAAATGTAAGGTCGGTTTCGTCAGTGTTATTGTTTACCTTCATCAAAATAAGAACTCGAGGCGTGGTAACCTACGCAGTGCTCCCCCATAAAAGAATTAATTTATTACGTTGTAAAGGCTAGCCTTTACAAACGAGATGAGATTCGAAATTGAGTTTATATGTCTTTCAGGTCATGAGAAGTCTAAATAGACAGGTTAGACCCTCTCTTACCTCTTCCTGTAAACGCCTTATCTCTTAAACAGATCGAAGTAGACTAATTAAACGTGACGTGATCCATCTGAATGGATTAAACCCCGTTTAATTTAATGACTGTCCGACAAAGTATACTTCCGGGCATAGAAAAAAATTCTGATTCTACCCAATATGATTTATTTTTTTTTTTTTTCTTAACCAGCGTATTTCAATGCAATTGTAATCTTAAAAATATTTCTTAAGGAAATGCAACACCAAATGTGCAGTGATTTCATTAATTCCCCTACCATGTGATTGCTCGTTGTGATATGTTAAATTGAAAAAACAATAATAAATAAGTGAATTTTAACATTGTAGTTGAATAGGAATTGATGGCTTAATGCCTTTTAAATATTTTTATTAGAGTATTCATGATTTACTGACAAACTTGCGCACAAAAATTCAGTCACGGAAACTTGTTCTTATTTGTTAACAAGCACAAATAGTTAACAAGTGAGTTGAGTCTTTTAATTATTTAAGACAATGGCGGCTCCAGGGGGGGCAGTAGGGGCAATTTCCCCCCCCCCCTCCAAAAAAAAAGCGCGGTGTATTTTTTTTCATAGACTAAATTTATATAATCTTAGACCTAATACTAAATGAGTTTAAATTTAAAATGAGACAATGTTTATTTCATATATATATATATATATATATATATATATATATATAACCCTAACAGCCGACGTTGCCGCCCCCCCCCCCCAAAAAAAAAACAACTCTGGACTGGAGCCGCCCCTGATTTAAGAATACTTGTTTGTTTTGTTTTTAATAGTCGAGATTTTTCCATTGTATATCTCAGTGATTAAATAAATAAAAGAAATGTTTAAATTTTAAGTATTTTAATAAGAATATATCATTATCTACTGTCTCGCACTTGTTCGCATCAATTCGGTTCTAGGAAATTTATGGGCACACTAAAAAACAAAACTTTAAACTGTTTCGATGATGATGAGTTTATAGATGAATAAGATATTGTTAAGACATGTATTAACTTCGAAAAGAATTCTACGCATTATCAGGGTAGAATAATAAGCTAATTCATCGGTCTGTAGGTCAGGATAACCGTGGTTCGAGACCTAGCTATGGCAGTCGGTCGTTACAGTACTGTTAGGGCCTGTTCACATAGAATCCATCAGCGTAAAAATGTTTAACCAATCATATACCAACGATTGACCCATTTAACCAATCAGCGCCAACGGAATCTTTAACGCTGACGGATTCTATGTGAACAGGCCCTAAGAATGAACGACAGAGGACCATTGTTATTCATGGTAGAACAAATTCAGTATCGCCGAATAAATAAACTATATACACAGACCAACATCCTTTTGCCTTAAAAAAATGGGTGGAGAAAGATGTGAGGAATAGCATTTAAAATGAGAATACCATACATCGCAAAGTTAGCATGACTAGATAATGCACCAACTACAGGTTCGGAAGATCCAAGGTTCGAGCCGACTCCTGACAGTAAATGTATAAGTATTTTTGTGAAAGGTGCTAAGTTTTTTCCACAGTTGTTTTTTTCCACAACGTTCTCATTATGTTCGAATCACCTGTGAAGATAAAAGGAATAATTTATTTTCATGATATCTAATTAAAAGCAGGGCCGCCCAGAGGGGGGGCGGGCAACTGGGGCACTTTGCCCCAGACCCCCAACTGCCGGAGAGCCCCCCCAATTTTTTTAAAAAAAATATTTATTAGATTTCCTCCGAAAGAAAATTTTGACACTTGTTAAAAATTCAAAATAATCTCCTGAAAAAAGGGGCCCCCCCAAAAATAAAATTTAAAAAAATTATTCGATTAATCAGATTTCTTGGGGCCCCCAACAGAAATTTGCCCCAGGCCCCGTAAAGTCTCTGGGCGCCGCTGATTAAAAGCATAAATATTTACATTTAAGATTCCTGATGAAAAGGACAAATTTTAGTGAATGAGTTCTTCACGATTTTTGAAATACATAGTGAAAAATCTGCGTTTTATCACAATGTATAGATTTTTTTTTTTCAAGTATTAAGCTTTTTACTTTTTTCGTTGCAGTTGGAAAAATTATCTTTTAGCACGAAAAATTAGCTTTTAGTTAAAGAAAAATAATTTTTTGTGCAGAGTGAGGTATTTAAATAAAGTTCCTCAAATATTCTTGACATTTTTTTTCTCCTTGTCTATGAATAATTATTTTGTAATGCAACTTTGAGATTTATTTCAGAAGCTTTTGAACATTTGTTCTCTTCCTATCTCTGCTTCTATAATCGCAGCCGCCCTCTTATCTCCTGGAAAACAAGGTCCATGGGTTAATGTTTATTTCTCAGAAAGCTGCGTTTCTAGTTTCACTAAGTTAGACTGATTAGCCTAAATTGCAGAATACGTGAAAGTTACTTTGGACAGATTTTTGTCAATTAAACATAATTAAATTTTTTTTCTTGTTGGGCACATATTTGTCAGGTAAATAACTTTTTTTAACCTGACAACTTTTTGAACGTATATTCGTTGTTTAATGGATATTTTGGCCCCATTTTTGGTAATTAAAATTAACTTGAAATTTTCTTCCGTAAGTTTTCTCTTGAATTTCGGTTATTAAAAAACTTTGTCGTCTAATTTTTGGTGTTATTAGTATAATATAGAATTGGCACTTAATCTACATAAATTAAAACAAAATGTTTTGCCTGAACTCATTGAGCAAACGAAAAAAACATCCTTTATAAATAACCGAATGTTACGAGTTATATATCTAATATTGAAAAAAAAAAAAACCTGATAATTTTATTAGTTATAATTTCTAAAGTAGTTGTAATGAGGAAACAATTTTCTTATAATTTCTAAAGTAGAGAATAGAGGTTAAAGAATTAATTTCCTCAAGTGCTCTAAAAAATGCTATAACCAAGAATCTATGCATTTTCTGTATTGGAAATGTAGAGATTACTTAGATGAAATTAAAATATCAGCTGATTGTCCAATTAACTAAACTTAATTAACCAACAAAATAAAATTTCCGCCTGCTCTAAGAGGTCTAATGACAGACTTCCATCATTCGCCATACTTTCCGTAATAGAATAGAGCGCAAGTTCTCCGTTTTCTGCAATGGTAACAACACATGGAAGGACTTACCTCTATTGAATTCCCGCGCTTTTTTGCATGTATGTGTCTAAGCTAAAGTTTCATTTAATATATTGCATGCTTTTCGATCATATGTATTTATTGATGATCACTTTTGCCCAAACCAAAATCACTGAACTCCGACTCCTCTTGCCAACATGTGGGCTCTCAAGGCTGCACGTTGACGCCAGGGTGAAAACACACAAAAAAAGAAATAAAAACCGCTCAGGACCTTCCCCCTCTCCTCGTTCCCCTTTCACCCCGCTTAGTCGACATTGGCCGCCAAGTTCTCTTCTCAACTTCAGTCACTTCCGCTCTTACCAGCTTTCACTGCAGTGGCTGGTGGGCCGGCTGACAACTTTTCGAACCTTTTCTTGTTCGTGGAAGTTCACCGAAGGGAGAGAGATCTGTGGTCCGTTCACGTGATCGGTTGTAAAACGGTTTTTTTTTGAAAAAGAAGAGTTTCAGAATAAGTTCTGCGATTGATCCGCCAAACCTGTTCGAATTTGTGATACATTTCTTCATTGCTTGCGTTTTGTAGATGGTGTGCTTTGGCTAATTGATGAAGGAACTGTCAGCTGATTCGATTCGAACGTTTGCTCTCAGCTGATAGAATTCAAACGCTCGTTATGTTGCTTGGTGTGTTTCCAGTTATCAGACAGTCAGATATTAGTGTGAAGCACTGATATTACTCTTACCCACGTGAACAGTGTCAGTTTTAGCCAAGTTTGACATCAAAAGTTTATTTATAAACTTCAATCAGGTGATTATTGATACTTGCAGCTTTTTTAATTTGGATTTATTTGATACTGAAAGGTGCAAAGTAAGTAAACTGATCTGCATTTATTATGTGAGTGAGGATTTTTTATATTGATTATTTACTCTAATTTGCCAACAATGTGAACTTCGAATGTATCATAGATTTTAACCGATACAATTTATAATAAAGATTTTCTTGTAATTTTACGCAGGAAGTGCAATTTCAAACCTTTGAAATGTCTTCTAAAATTGTAAAATTACATTCGAAAATGGGACTTTTGTTATACGTATTTATAAGTTACAAAATTTGACTGTCCATGTCCATACTTACATGTAAGCCATCATATTACTAAGTGGATAAGTGCCAAATAACTATTTATAATATATAACTTATTTAAGATTCCAAGTATGGGTTTTTTATGACAGTTTGTCGAGAAAATGACGGAACCGTGAAATATAAAGTTTAACTGGATCATATTTATCGGAGTAAATTAAAAGAGTGCTGAAAAAGACTGACGAAAGCAAGTTTGAGTCTTTTGTTTGAGAGCGGAAAACAAACTGGTCCAAGCATGGTAAAGAATAATATCAAACAGGACGATCTAATGACTAATAATTTAGATGTCAACTCTTGCGCGGTAGTGGACGTCAGATCTGTTCCAGTCGCGTCAAAAGATGATAATGTTTTCAAGAGTGTGGAATTAGATAATTGCATAGATAATTTTGAAAATGAAAGGTTGAAGGAGCTTGATGCATATCTAACAGCCTTAGAGGATATTGTGAAAGAACCTGGGGAGGAGTGCAATACTGTAAGTACTTAATAGTTTTTCTGTCTTATTTAATTTCGATTTCCTCCATATGATTCCCATTTAAAGTTCTATAAGTAAATTGGTCTTAAACATCTTCTTTTTGGACATTTTTTAAAATTCAATGAAATATACATCATATCCTCATTTTGCTACCTTTTTAAAACCCTATTGTTAGCTTACAAATAGGAATAAAATCCCCACTTTACACAGTAATAACATTTTTAAAATGTGAAAAAAAATTACTTATAATGGTCAAGATAAAGTATATATCACCCCTAAGATCCGTTTATGGTGTAAGTGTAATCTTCATTACAGCCATTAATTGTTTGTTTTAGATGGAAATCATAATTCTTTTTTTTATGAATATGATAAATGCTGTTTGTTACGAATTTGTTTTTATTATCATTACTTATGTGGGAAAAATATATGAAGTAAAATTAATGATCGTAACGATTAGATTGGGGGGAACTAATTTGTTTATCCACTCATCAGACATTTCATACAGACAGGGTAGTCAGGGAAAATTTTAAATCCATTGATGTAGTATGTTTTTAAAGGATATGTTTGATAACGATTAATCGCCGTGCGAAAATTGAGCATCTTAATAGATACTTAATATTCGCACAAGAATGCTGTACCTCCTATCATAATTTCTCCCCGCTTCCATTACACAATACCACACCGCTGTGTTCGTGAAATTTGGATAAAAGAGGTGAATAAAACAATTTTCTCTTAATACCGGGTAAATATCTGCAAAACTGACTGACTGCCTGTAGTGAATTCTTTGTTTATTATTATTATTATCATTAAGTCTTTTTATGCCTATGTTCGAGACGATTATCTCATGTTTCATAACAGGATAACACTCTAAGAAATAATACTGAATTAGTCATAGCTCTTCCTTTTCATGGACCTTGAACGTTTACCTTTTAATTACGAACACACTCTTAACGGCTAATTTGCCATCTGTTCCCACTTCAAGAATATTATCTCAAACACCTGCCGTTTTCTTTCCTCCTTTTTTCTACAAACAGAAGATGTAGCTTTGATTTTTAAATGTATAACATTATATCACGATAGAGTTATTACATGAGCTTGTACGTACGCCAAGTTTTTTTTTTTTTTTTTTAATTTATTTATTTATTTATTTTGTGTGTGTGTGTACTGAGTGTGTACGAAACAGTGTTTTTTTGTTATGAAAAGCGTTAGTTACATAAAATGCAGCAAACTGCGTCTGGGGTGATCAGGCTACATTTTGTGTGCGGTTGGAACCAGTAGATAACATTTTAGCTCTTATACAGACCTATTTTTTTTGTACCATGAGATTATTTCACAAGTTTCATCAATTTCAGACTTTATATACGTGAAACTTGCGGTATAAGCAGGAACACGCAGCTTCGTAAAATGCACATATTAGTATAACAATTTTTATTGCGAATATGAAAAATCTGTGCTCCTGTCATGACATCTACAGGGTGGCTAATAAATACTGTGACAAATATCGAATCATTTAATTACACACAGATGAAATAGAAAATGGAAAATACAACAATATTATGAACATTATACATGAAAGTTTACCATGAAATAATTTTACTCGAATCGACCGCCATCTTTATCGATTACTAAAGATAATCTCTTACGCCACTGTCGTATTGCGGCACGAATCATTTTATGATTTAATTTGTCCCATTCACTCCGTATGGAAGCTTTGAGGGAGTCCAAACTTCTGTGCTGCTTAGCATTTACTTTAGACTCTAAAATCCTCCAAATGCAATAGTCTAAAGGATTTAGATCTGGTGAAGAAGGTGGCCAATCTTCTTGCTTGATAAACTTCAGGCAATTTGCATGGAGCCATTCCTGTGTTGTTTTGGATCGGTGGGACGGTGCAGAATCTTGCTGAAATTTCCAATCCTTTTTGGGATACAATCTGTTAGCATGTGGTAATAAACGTGTAGCCAATACTTCCTGTTTGTAATATTTAGCATTGATTTTTACCCCTTTATCGATGAATTTCAGAGGCAGTTTTCCATTGTGTGACACTGCAGCCCAAACCATAACAGAATTCTTGTTCTGAAAGCGTTTAACAGTTCGAAGATTTTCAGGTATATCCTCGAAGGTTGCTGAATATACAACATCATTTTTAGCATTATAACTTTGTTCTGTACAAAACAGCTTCTCATCAGAGAAAATTATTTTTTCAACACTTTTGCTACCGTGCCGGTTCAGCAATTTCTTACATCTTTGTAACCTTTTTACTATTTGTGCAGTAGTCAAACCTTGAACTTTTCTTTTGCGATAAGGGCGAAAACCCAGGTCTTCATTTATGATAAATTGCATAGTTCTGCGACTGATGTTCTCTTCTGCAGCCATTTTATTTGCAGAACGTTGTGGATTTCTTCGTATCTTTTCACGAATTCTTTTGATACGTTCTTTTGTACGAACAGTGCGTGGACGACCGGACCTTGGTCGGTCTTTACAGCTATTGGTATCCAATAATCGATTTATAGTCCTATATATAAACGTCCTATTAAAACCAAGGCATTTTAATTGCTTAAATATTTTACCTGCAGAAAGTCCGCGATCAAAAAGCTGTTTAACCATTAACCTTTTGGCTTCCATCTTTAAAAATATTCTACATGTTTTACTTTAAACAAAAATCGTCTGCGTTTACAAAAAGTTGCCAATCACACAAATAGATAGATAAATTGTTTTTCCAAACGGTTAAAATTAACTCTTATTTTTTGGAGTGTTACAGTATTTATTAGCCACCCTGTAGATTGAACTTTTTTTTTTTTTTTTTTTGGGGGGGGGGGGGGGAGGAGAAATTTAGAAATGTAAAAAAGTTCGTGATTTCTTTTTATTTGATTAAAATGAACATTTCAAAAAAATTTGGCTGATTTGCAGTCATGTAGGAACATTACTTCCTATTATTATTATGGCACCAGTGAAAAATCTGAAACCAAATGTTCTTGAGATAATGGAAACGTACTTAATTCGCAAATGTTGTCTTGATTTCAGAGAATCGCATATCATTTCCAACTAATTAATTTTAAAGAACTTAATAAAATTTTTGCGGGTGAAATAATAAAAATAACTGTTTTTTTTCATTGATCTTTCCGCATGCATTGTTTGTGGGGATTCTATTATCCATCCACTTTTCTATATTTACTAGCTTTGTACCTAGACCACATCCGTTGGGCAGTAACCGTTCCCATGCGATTGTTTAAGCACACGTGTAGTGTCCTTTACAAAATCTTTAGATAGATCCTTTCTTTTCTTACATGGTCGCATTTCTTTAACTTTTACGTTGTCACTAAAGGATCTCCCCACCCAAATTATTCTGAACCATTGATCAGCTCGCATTTCGCACGTTTGAATCGCTTTAACTCTAGGTTGCTTGTTTATACCTTATTCACTGCATGAAAGTCTCACCTGTTTCGTAAATTTTCCCATGGCACACCATTTATCAACCTTTCTTTAACTGTCCGTTAGGTAATTACTTTTCGAAATCGGTGCCAAATAATGAAAAGTGTCATCTTTACTTCTTGCTCAGTGGGGAATTTCAAGTTCTCAGGATGCAAAAGCCGAAAAGGCCGGCCACCCAGTTGGACTTTAAATTCTTTTTAAATGCCGATGGATTGAATTTAATTGTGTCTGATTTCCAGCTTGGCCTTTCGAACGGTCCCGCTGTATGAGAAAATATCTATTGAATTCTGATGTCGTCACCCATTTGTGTCAACTTTTACACCCCCGGTGAGAAAGTTAATTACCATTGAACCTGTTTTGAATTAATTTTTAATTGCTTTAAACAGCTAAATAATAACTTTATGAGTTTAATTAATAACTTTTTATCATACGAATATATACATTTTTTATTGTAAGAAAAAAAATTTATTGAAATCACAGATTATGTCAAAATTTCAGGCTCTTATATATTGTATTTAATGTCCTTAGTCGATTTCCAAACTTACCGCTATTAAATCCTTATTAACATTCTAGTAATAATTAACTTTTTTTTTAAATCTAAGAATTAAAAGTTAATGACCATAATTTGCTACAGTCCCAATTCCTTTGTTTGATTACATAATTGTATTGTATTTTAGAATGATGTTAAACCCGGGAATATCTTGTTTAAAGTTTTGAACTTAATTATCTTGCTCGGGAGTAGAACTTGGTACCTTCTGCTTTACTGTTGAATGTGCTGACTTTTACCCCGTAAAACCATTTCAGGATCTTCTCCAATTTATCTATTGAGTGTTTAAACAACGCCTTACTCGGCGTGATATTTCATTAAATTTCTGTATTCATATCCATACTACTTAAGGAATGGAATGTACTTTAAGCCTTTTTTTAACCGGCAAATGTTTACCTTCTAAAGAAATATAAATCTGTATTGAGCAGTGAAATGATTGGTGTGTCCATCAGTGGTGGATTTTGGACTAGGCCAACAGACCCGTGAATAAAAAGATGTTTTACCATGTGATCTTCCTTACTTATCCAAAATATTTATTACCCCCCCCCCCCCCCAAAAAAAAAAAAAAAAAAAAGTCTTGACATCGGAAAATTTCTGAATCTGGTGTCAATAGAAAAATTTAGATCAACCTAATATTCTCGTTTGACCATTTTCTATTTCCTCACTTCGTTCAGTTTCAAGATCTCTGGTGAAAGCATTGCATAATCTGTGATTAAAACAAAATATTTTCCTTTATTGTAATAACTAAGCATTCGTTTTAAAATAAGAGGGAGCTTATGTAAAATGGTAAAAATAACCTATACAATCTCATATCCGATTTGCCTCCCCTCTTCCTAATGGAAACCACTCCTACAGGTGCTTGAAGGGAAGTCATGTTCTCCGCATGGGGGCATAACAAAAGAATCGTTGAAGATTGCGTCTCTTTTGTGATCCTCACCTGTACAAAGATTTTCCGCCTCTTTTATATAGGCCCTGAATGCATTTCTGAATGGCCACACTCCCTTGCGTTGACTAGCTATTGACTATTAAAAGTATTTTGCCACCTATGAGCAAAACTGGTAGGTGGCGAATTAAATTATGGATTTATACGTAGTGTAATATATTATCGAGTTGACTTAATGTCATTTTTAGTTCAGATTTGTTTGTTATATTTTTGATTTAGCTATTGAGGATCAACACTCTTTATTTAGCAACTTCCCAGAAAAAAAATCTAATTGCTGTGTGTAGGGTACAAGCAAATAAAAATGACATAATCGTGGTTGTAATAGGAATTTCTGCGCTGGGAAATGGAGAATTGTTAGCTCATTTTACGGCCCAAACCCGATCAAAATGCTTTGATCAGACAGGTGTATACCGCTATAAAAAAATCGAGCTTCTATCTGTTCATGAGGTGTTTTCCATCGGATACATCCATCTTGTTATTTCAATAACGACTCTCGTTAAAGCTAATAAAAAGTATGAACCTATAAACATTGCATTTTCATAGACTTTACGCAACTCGGTGTTTTAATAAGTGTCATAATTTATGTGTAATTCTCGGTTAAAATCGTCCATTGTAATTTTCTGTGAGAAAATTTCCTCTAGAAGGGAGAACTGAAATATTATATTCTCCTTTTCCGTTTGGTTAAAAGTCTCCATTTCAGTTAAAATAATCGACATTCCTCGGTATAACCTTGGAAGTTTCATGCATTGTTTTCGATTGCACGCTTCGCAGATTAACTTGAAAGTATGCACTGTCAGTTTACATTTGTTTTGATTTTTCCTCTTTTGTCTAGAAGAGAAGTAATCTTAGATCAAGTTTTTAACCCTTTCGCGACGCAAGCAAGCCTGGGAGGAGCGTTCCCGATCCTAACCTTTGAATTTCGCACCATATCAGTTTTTTTGCTTTGTTCTATTGATAGGAACTACTCGATTCACTTTCATTGATCTATTTTTAGTAATTTCCACTGCGTAAATTCAGAAATGAATGGCATTTAAAAAAAAATGCCTGATACGGATGCGGAGCGATTTGTCCTTTTTATAATCTTCGTGGACTTCGGACCATCGTGTGTAAATACGTGAAGCAGAGTGACGTATCGCTCGATAGCACGCGTTGGTGTTCATTCCTCTAAAGCGTGATCGCAACCCCATTGAAATTGACCAGCTGATGTTTTTAACAGTTCATCGATAGCCTGTCTGTTGGATACGTCACTTTTCGATAATTTGGAATGAAATTGCGTCCGTAATTATCGAAAGAGTTATGTGCGTTGGTGAATTGTACAATGAAGAGGTTTCCCAGGTGAGAGAAAAATTATGTCCTCTCTGAAATATTAAACTCTTTTGACCGAATTTTCGAAGAGATAATTGCTTTAGACAGTCATCAAAAGTGGATATTTATTTTTCTACGTAGTTTTTAACGTCTTGGATTTACCTGAAGATTACTTCAAGTTAACCGTGAAAGCATATTTCACATTCTATCGAACTGCTATACCATTATCACCGCAAGGAATGTTTTTCATCTAGAGTTTGCTGGAAATAATATTCTCTTCAGTTTCTATTGTTGTGACGTGAGAGTTTTCTATTTATACTTTGCTGTGACAGAGACAGTTTAAAAACTGTTAAATTTCGCAAAAGACGTCCATCATTGACGAAGAGTGCGAATCATAGTCCGTGAAAGTGGTTGCTCAAGTGTATTTTAGAACTTTTCTTCATTTGCTCTTCTTGAGGATAATGCAATAATTACATGAACTATGAACTTGAAATGCAATAATTACATGAACTGTAAAGTTGCTAAAAATGTTCGTTTGAATTGGCTCTGAAAATATCTGCTTATTTTTTTTTTAATTTGGACAATTGAAAATGACTGTCAAAAACGACATTTCACCTAAAAGTTACCGAAAATCGTATTTCGCGCTGATTCCGATTTTGAACTGGAAAGGGAAGCAAAACCATCATACGGAGCGAAATATCATAAAAATAATCCGGAAATCGGATATCTGCCAATCGAATCCCATCCTGAAGGCACTTCTCATCGAAAATGTCAGAATTTGTTGCATTGTAATAGAATCATCCGGGAAACAGTCCGGTAAAATTCTTTGTGCATCTGCTCCTTATATATTAGCTTTGGTTTCTAAAGCTAATCCTAAACTTGGAAAATTACTAAAAAGTGAAAAACTTTCGTCCTTTTTAAGCATTCTTCCACGAAGTGATTTGGAATCTTTGCTGAGCCATGCCTACCAAGCTACAATAACTGTTCATAGAGGTGCTCAGAGGTTTTATCCAATCTTATCCGTTAGTCTTATAAGAGATTCATTTTTGTTCAGTGAGGAGTCTCTACTGTATTTATTAAAACTAGGGCTGCATGTTTTACAGTCTTGTGCTGAATGGTTTTACGATAACATTAGACCTTTCATTTGTCATCTATACCATCAAAACTATGAATTCGTGTCTTATATTGCCAAAAATATCCGCCAATTAATTGCTTCCTCGTTAAAATACTTTGTTGCTGCATCTAATTATTCTAGGAAGGCTGTAATATTAATTTTTCAATTTATAAGAAAAATTGTATCGTACCTTGGTAGCATTTTAAATCATATTTCTAAAGATTCGTCTCTGAATAACTCGATGAAGAAAATCTGTGATCTTTTGAAAATGTGTATTACATATTTACGTTCAACTGACACTGGCAATCATATTGAGCGAAATCTGTCGCATCTTGTTTACGTTTCTAAACCGTACACCTTAGAGTATTCTCAAAAAACCTTTGCAGTTGTTAAAGATTTGATTCGAGCTTATATGCCTATTTTGAAAGAATTTATTCTGCATGTTTTTAAAGTGTGTGCTGACTTATCGCGAAAATTAATAGATGATCATTTAGTGGACATTTTAAATGCGTGTAATTCCCTTAAAAACTTCCTTTACGAAAACAGACATTGCATCGCATCGTTATGTTGCCCCGCATGCCGTTATTTATACACATCTGTTATTTATTTATTTAATGCCTTCCAAGCCGTGTTGCCTCACATTATTCAGTTCTCATCGAATGGTATCATATATTTTATAATGTGTTCAAACTTTATAATAGGTTATTGCATACATATTTGTGAACGCGCATGCTGTTGCACAGCTTCTATTTGGGAAAGCCGCAAAGAACTGTTCTGTCGTATATCTAGTAGTTTCATTAACTTTCTCAAAAATGTTTATGAAGTTGCCTTAGAGATGCAGCCGTATATGGCGCTGATATTTCGCATCATCTTCCGTGAGTTGACCAAACTGACTCATGTGCTAGCGCCTACCTCGCTGGCATGTTTACAAGAAGTGAATTCATCGCTATTTTACGCCTCCAAAGAAGTAGTTTCGAAATCCTGTTTTGCGGTAAAGCGTATTTTGCCATCGTTTTATTATACTGTGAAAACTGTCGTTCCACCCACTGTTCAGGCAGCACGCGAGATAATTAAATCATCCACAGAATCCGTTGTTGTAGTTTATCCTACTATATTCAGAAGTATACTGATAATTCGCCCAGAACTGGAAGAAGGTATTATTGTGTTATTTACGGACGGAAACAAAGCTTTTCTCGAAGTCATTTCAGTGTCATTTTCCGCATCCTGTGAGCTGAAAGATGCTGCTGTCTCAGTTTCCAGAAATCTCCCCGTCTGTTACACAGCTTTTCGTGAAGTATTGACGACGACATCTTGCGCTGTAATTGAAGTTTCTGTGACATCTTTTAATGCAAAAGCAAGAATGCTTAAAGATATTAAGAGAGCTCATGATGTTGTACACGCTTCATTCTTGCTGGCAGAGGAGGAGATCATTGCTGTGTATATGGATGCTATGTTTCAGATTAACGGTATTCTGTCCAATTCTTCCGAAAATAATTTGATCTGTGATAACAGCGCGTTTATCAAAAAGTATGTGATCAATTTTCTTTTTAACCAGTGTGAGAAATCTTTAAGAACAGTGAGTGTCATTTCAAAATTGACTGTTAATGTATCAACTAACGTTGTTGGGAATTCTGCACTATATTCTAGAGATTTTATTAAGATGGTAACTTATGTTTGTAGTTGTATATATTCCTACGCTTATCCACTGAGCGCTAATATTTTACCACAGAAAGTGTCGAGGGATTTTTTTGCCACTCTGTTTAGTTCTTTCAGTGACATCTATGTGACAGCTAAGTGTAGGACTACTCCCCATATCAAGTATCTGTTTGACAGTATATGTAGTAATTTATCAGATATTGATATCAAAATTATGCGCAACGTATGTATCATTATTGCTAAAGTATGGCATGCTTTCAAATCCACTACACGGGCGTCGTGGAATGCAGCTTGTCTTTCGGTTCCTCAGGTGTGGACCTTCCTTGAGTATTTAGCATCGGTATTCTGGAATTTTTGCGTGGAAAACATTCCAGGGTTATGGATATCATGGAAAAGTCTTTGTTCAATTATGTGGAAATTAATTAATGAACTTGCACCGCATGTCTGGCAATATTCTTCTTCGGTAGTGCCTGTAATATGGTCCTCCATACGAGTATCTGTTGAAAAACTTTGGAGCTGTTCTGTTGATTCTTCGAGTTTAATGTGGCAACATATTACTTTGCTTTCATCCGAGTACTGGTTGTTATCTAATACTCATTTTCCCCGCGTGTGGTTTGCGGGTTGTGCTGAGACGAAAAAAGGCTGGAATGTAACTTGCTGTTTAATAGAAAATTGCTGGACTTTCACCGTAGAGACTTGTTTATTATCATGGAAGTTTCTTCATCACTCGGTTGCAAAATCTTGGAGGAGTAGCCTTGCTTTAACGAAAACAGCATACTGCGTGCTTACTACATCTAGTTCAGTGCTTCAAAAGGGTTTTTATATATGCTGCAAATCTAAAAATCGCGTTTGTATTATAATTAAAGCTACGCCACGAATAAACAATCTGGCCGAGAATTCTTTTCGTTTTCCAACGTTACGAAGTATGTTGCAGTTAACTGGTATCGCTAAAGAATTTAATCGCTCCGAGACTGACACGGCTGATGTTCCTTCACCTAGGCAGTTGCGTTTTAGCTCCAGCATAAATAATTGCGTAGGTGCAGTTGTAAATTTTCTCCCCAACGTTGAAAAGCTGTTGAGTTTCAAGGCTTTTATTCCTACAGAAATGTTTAAAAGAAATTATGTAAATTTGGGCTTGTTTTAAACCTCTTTTTTCTGCACATATAAATTTATTGTAAAAGAACTTTCTTGAAATGTTCATGTGATAAATATTACATATATTTTATATTTATGAAATGATAGACTGCGAATTTCGCATCTTTAAATTTAACTGTTTTTGTAATTATGCAAATATACCAGACATATTTATTCAGTAAATAAAATTATTTTTTTTTGTAAATTTATTTTGTGGTGGTGTTTTGCGCGTTTTAAGGTAAATACGGTTACCAAAAAAAATCTTAGGCAGCCATTTGTCTACATTTTTTTCATGCCAATCATAGGACTCGTATCCATGCCCGCCTCTATTGCAAACTCTGGATTACACTTGTTGAAATTCTTTATTTTTAGTGTCCATATTCACAGCTATGAGACATCTATAAGTAAAAAGCGTTCGACAAAATCTTGTACTATACTCAACAGTTGAAAAGTTAAAAAAATTTTAAAAAATTCAACCTACGTTACTAAATTGTATAATCATTTCTGTAGGGAGTGTGTCTTATATCACACGTTTTTATTTTAATGTATTATAATACGATTCACGGACGATTATTAAGGGCATGTTCACATAGAATGCGTCAGCGTGAAAGATTCCGTTGGCGCTGATTGGTTAAATGGGTCAATGATTGGTACATGATGGTTAAAAAATTTTACGCTGACGCTGACGGATTCTATGTGAACAGACCCAAACTCAACATAGAATAAGAGATATTATTCTTTTTTTATTCAGTTGCACAAAATCTGTGACTTACAGAAATATATTTTGTTAATTAAAACTCCCCCCCTCTTTTATTGTCCTATAAGATTAATTTGTTTTTGTTGCTATTAAAAAATTGTCTGCATTCACATGAGTAGTTTTATGTATAATTTTATTTAAATAAATTTTGTTAACTTAGTTATTAATTTAATTTTGTTAACTTAGTTTAATTTAATTTTGTTTAACTTAGATTATTACTTCACTATTTCTGCGCACTCGTGTTTCTAGTTAAATCGTTGCAATCGACGCTTAAGAATTCTGAACTAATCATTCTAAAGACTGACTGAGACATCAACTGATATTTTTCTATCTTTGCAGTCACCAAAAATATTTTTAGAATTCTCGTTGCATTCTTATGGTTGGTAAATACGTGTAGTCCCTTATCTATGTTGATGAGTTAATACTTATTAATGAAGTCATGATTATGTGCTTTGTACTTTGATCGGAGTGATTAAGTTCTAACTGTGTATAGGGACTCTAAACGTAGTTAGTAAATATTTTCGTTATCCCAATAAATATGATAAAATAATTCCACCCCTCTTCAAATAGATAGGACTAGTAGAGTGAATTAGTTCAAGAACTGTTTCCTATACAATTAGGATGAGTAAGTTTGCTGAAAGTGCCTGTGCTTTCAAATTATTCCTTTGTTGCTTCAAAATTGTAAACGGAGATGATAGAGAGCGAAGTAGCTTACCCCCGACAGGATGTCAAAGCGGAAAACGGGAATGAATGTCTCCGTTCTTCTATAGCACAGAAAAAGTGTTTGTCCTATTTTTTATGACCTTTTTTAAAGGGACGTGGAAGAAAGAAAAACAAGACTAAAATTTTAAGGAGGGATTTTGGGTTCGTTTCAGTAAGATTTGATGATAGTGAGTTATTTCGTTATGAACTCAAGGAGAAAAATTAAATGTTTAGACATGTTTATGAACAGTCCATAAATGTATAATTGTTTATTTTTTATACTTTTTAACAACTTAATTTATTGTTAAATTTCTGTCAGTATTGACGAGAAACAACATTGTTAATAAGACATGGACCGAAACACATGATCTAAGCAAAATTAATCATAAAAAATTCTTTGTCTACTCTGGCGGCCGATTGTAATACACATTTTTTATTTTATTTTTATTTATTTATTTTGGCGTCTGTAGAAAAATGGGTTTTAAACGTCTTTCTGATAATAATCGATTAACACTGTCATCTCAAGGAAGGGTTTTTAGTCTAATTTTGCGAAATTATTTTTTCACTTCTCCCAGCCCCTAGAGACTTCTTCGAAATCTTCGTATAAAATGCATACACACATAATTCATTCATTACATACATCTGTGTATGTAGCGAAACATTTTTCAAGAGTTTATGGAAAAGTTTGTTTATTGTCCCTTCTCTTTTTTTCAGCTTATACGTATGTATGTAAAAATCCAAAATATCAGACAATTTTCAAAATATAAAGTTAAGTGCTGCTAGGAAAAAGTTATTGCTTCTTCAGAATTCTAAATTACTCGTGGGTTAAAAATTTTAGACTGCATCTAGACTTTAAGAGTTAGGAAGTCTTATACAGGACTGTTGAGCATTTACACATCTCCGTTAAGTGATTTATTAAAACTCTTCTGAAGACCGCGGGAAAATACTTTTTAATAGAAAAACAAGAAACAAATATTTTATTATTGTTCAAGTATAAAGTTAATGTAAACCTAATATCCGTTCTCCTACATATGCCAATATTCTCTTTTATGTGAAACACAGTCGTGACATTATAACATTTACCGTTCATCATTACTAAGTGACTTCTTTCGAGTTGTTGAATATGTTTGAAATTAAATTAGTTTTAATTGTTTTTGGGGTTTATAATTTCATTTATTCTTCTGTTGTAAAATGTGGGATCGCTAATAAGCTATACTCGTTAGATTATTCTCTTCAAATATATCTATTGTAAAAAAAAAAAGGCAACATTACCTTTCATCGAGAAGCCTTGCTTAAGAAGAAAAATTTCGAGTTCTCTTAAAATTTAATTATTAAAAAATTTAATTGTTGTCTACCGTTTTGAGTGGCACGGATAGGAATCACCTTGTGTAAATCTAAATTTTAACCTTGAACAAAGAGTTCGGTTGAACAATTTCATTTCAACTCTGGCGGTATCAGTGTATGTATCAGTTGCAGACAGGAAGAACGTGAATAAAATTGTGAATTGTTCTGTCTACAAATTATGAATGAAGTTTTAGTCCTCTTCAATGGTATCAGCAGAAGCATTAATGTAATTTAAACCCATGTAATATAAGGATTTCACATAGATGATTTCTTGACAAATGTGATAAATCTAAATTACAAATCTTTCCCCTCGGGGAATTTTTTTTTATATACATACATCACTGGATAGGCACATTCTTGACAGGAGGTTACATGCCCCTTATCTCCGTCCATCGCCAAATTTTGCTGCATATGGTATAGTTTTATCCTGAAATCGTATTTTACAGTCATCCCAAATTTTACGCTTCTGTGTTCTCAGCACCCAATTCGTTGTAGAAATAAAATTCCGCACCGAAACATGACTGACTATGGCAGATGTTGCTGTTAATCGCCCCACGAGGAAAGCTGTTCCTGCACGTGACTCCAGGCTGCCGCTTTGCCACATGTGCTTCTAGTTCCACACACACACACATACACCTTTGGCACATCCGCTAAATTTTTTTCTCCCTCCTCCTGTTGAAAGATGTATGAGATCTTTCACCTGCCAGTATATGGATGTGACTTTTTTCTGGGCAGTTATGTTATAAGTAAATGACAAAAGAGCTGTCGGCATGCTTCGCGAGCTCTTGGAATTCAGCATTCATCTATTTATTCTTTGTCTTTGTGACTTTATCCGAAGATACATTGTAACATCATAGTAGAGAAGGGGTAGAAAGATTAAGTTCCAGGTTTTTTAACTATTGTTACATTACTTTTCAAAAGTTAGTGTGCAATAATTTAAGTCCTCTTAATTACACACTACGTAATAAATCTCAGCTCGTTGACAGCCTCGTAAGAAGCTACTAAGAACAAATTTGTATGTCTCAAAAATATTTCAACAACGATCATTCTGCCACACTTTCTCACTTTTTTTTTTTCTTTCTTCTCCGCCTTAATAATAACTCGGTCGGAAATCGAATTCGATACCGTCTGCTTTCCAGGTAAGTGGGCTACACCGTTACCATAGTTTAAAAATACATTCAGTGTTATTGTAGTCATATAGCCTGAAATGCCAATCAGATTTTATTATTTTTTTAAAGTAAATTCTTCCTGATTTTGCATTCTGGTCTATCACAAAATTCATGTAGTCACAAATTTCGTCTCGGGAAAATGATGTCTGAGTCAAACATAGTTTGCAGTTAACAAGAACCTTCATTGGTAAATAATACTAAAAACACATTACAGAGGCGTGGTTTTAATTCTACGAATTTTATCTGTATAAATATTTAAATTTTGAAGTCTGGCGTACAATTCTTTTTTTATAAAAATGAATTTTAACACTTAAAAACATGTAATGCTGCATATAAGCGTTAAGTAGTACAAAATTTGTTCACCTCTGTGGATATTTATTCATTGTCTCAAAAATTTAAATTATTTAAAGCTTAAATAAAATGATGTTTTCTTACTGCTATACGATGTAAAATACAACTGATTTACGGGGAAACAAATGCTGAACAGAGAATTACATATCTGTACCTTCAGTTTATAATGTCGTAAGATCTGTTCTTTTGGAAGACGAGCTTGGAGGTTTTCGCCATTAAAGCGCAGAAATTCCGGTTTTTACTCCAATATTGGCTCATCGGGTTTGGCCAAAACCCAATAAGCTTGGAATTTTTCGAATTATTAACTTGCTTGAATAGCAAAAAGATGGGTAAACAGCATTTATCTAAATCAATATTGTGCACCTCGGCTCTAAATTTGTGTTAATTTTTTGAGCCATCAGTGTGATGGACTTAAAGTTTTTGTCGTCATTGATCGCATCCTCCCACTACCTCCTCTCTGTGTGCGTGTGTGTAGTTCAGTTAATTTGCAGGGAAATTAATATTCCATTTTTCTTTCTATATAACAGTCAAGGATAATACAACACCAGCAGAGAGTAAAAGTTTATCTCCAGTTTACAACGAATATCTGTTTATAATAACGAGGTTAAAGACAATATCCTGTTAACTTTTCTTTAGACTCATTTAGGATTCATTTCTTCTCATTCCGTGTTCCTTATCTATTTCTCAATAATTCATTATCCCCAAAATTCAACAAACCTTCCCTTTATCATACGGGCGAAAAAACTACATTTTCCCATCTTGCACTGTATGCCCGTCAAAGACTTTTATTGTTTTGTAGTGATCAATGCCGCAGTGAGAAAAGCTCTCTTGTTTTCAGAAACCGCCGAAAAGTAAACAAACACATCTTTCGTTGGGCCTTCGTGATATGCAGAAAGAAAAACCAAACAAGAGAAATGAACGGGTTGCCATCAACAAGAAGAAAAAAAATAAGCTCGTATACCATGTATGGACTGGACAGAATGCTTGTCCCTATTGCCATTGCACCGGCGGGCAATTGGGCCAAGGCAGGGTCATGCATGCCACTCATTTGGGTGCCGATAGATTCTGCGATTACTCGCCAAGAGTGGCATATGTGTATCACTAACGTGATACACTGTTAACTTATTATTAAATTTAAGATTAGAAACATTACAAAGTAATTTTATGCTGAGAATTTATTGAAAATTAATAAGAAATCGAAACATTCTAGTGTGATATTGACCACGTTTGATGTCGTTTTCTACTCGTCAGTGAAATCCTATCTTTTGATAATCTAGTTATTCTTTAATTCCCACATTTAATCGATCGAATTATTAAATAACCCATATGTTATTGCCGAGTGGTAATGTAGAAGGGGGTAGAAATGAGCAACCTTTTATTACGTTCGTTTCACCGGACTACATTAGAAAAGAGTAGAAAAATAAGTATCTGACATTTTTGTAAAGAATTTATGTATAGAATGCCGTAAAACTGAAAATAAAGCTCAGTCTTTTACTACTTAAGAAATTATAGCCAAAATAACTTATATTAAAAAAATTTCAAGATTAAAATTTCTTGTTATTTATTTATTTATTTATTTTTAGTGATAACCAAATCATAGAAATAGACAAATATTATAGACAAGTATTTAGAAATGTTTATAATTAACTGGTAAGACCCTAAATAATTTTTCTATGTGAACTATTATTTTCTTTCGCGCATCCTATCGCACGTGCTGTTCTTATTTATTCATTTATCACATGTGAAAATACTCTCTCGTTTGTACACTCACAGGAAAGCTATTTGCACTTGGCTAGCCTCTCGGCGGTGAAATTTTCCATTGGCGTCGAAATCCTCAGGTTTTGTTTCCTTGTTAATGATTTCAGAGGAAAACTGGGTGCTGGTTTCTTTTTCTTCTAGCCCGAGTTATACTTTTCTTCGTCACTATTTCATTTTTTTCTTTTCTTTTTATTTCTTAGAGGAAATGAACTTGGGAATCACAAAGTGCTTTCTGTCTTGAAATATGAATATCGGATTGATGATGGTCATGAGACCTCTTGTCATTGTATTGAATCCCGATATAGATAAAATCCGAGCGCTTCAGTGCATCCCGCTGTTTACTGCCACGAATCTGGGTGGCCGCATCGTCGTCAATTATTTCTGTATAATCTCCTGTGAAGGATTAATCGTGACTTTAATGCCGGAGAACGTTTTAAGTTTACACCCTCCGTGACATTCTTAGAAACTAATTGGTGTTTATTTCCCTCTAAATGGTTATTTTGAAAATTAATCCGGCCTGTTCGTTGAGATGTGAGAAAGGAAGGGACAAATATATCATTTTGACATTTCTAGAATTATTTTGGGATTCAGTTCTTCATCTAGGGTTATTTTTTTTAACATAACCCATGACATTAAGGTAATGTGTGTTAGGCTTTTTATCCTTTTCTGTTTTATTAAATTTACTCTCCTATACAGTTAACACACAGAGACACACACACACACACAAAAAGGGAAATAATAATCTAAGATTGCTTGACAAGCAATAATATCCCTAATAGACATTTGTGAAGTTTATGTTTCAACTTTAATTACTATGAGAAAACATTGTATTCAAATCTGCTGAAATGGAAAAAATGATCTTATTGAGTAACAATGAAAATTTTCTGTTTTAAGTAATGACTTCTCACATATTTTAGTCTGTCCTGTGAAATTATGCTATACAAATAAAATTTGTACAAATATTTACTCTGGTTATTATGCTTACAAAATCGTAGTAATCTTTCAAAACTTCCTATTTTGGAGTTTCGTAAATGTCGAAGGATATAGAATTTTTAAAACTTAGAAGGAAAGGTGTTTATTAATAAGTGCTCAAAATCTTGGACAATTATGTTATTCTTACAAATATTGGGCCTTACCCCCATAGCTTACGAAGCTATAACTGTGCTAAAATGGCGGCATCGTGCTGTATGTTTGTAAAATTTACTGATGAGCGTTCATATCGACTGAGAATATGCGTCATGATGACGTCTTTTTTGCACGACGAAATTTTCGTATGCCCCAAGACTAAGGCCCATTATATGCTAATAAGTATTTCGTTTTCTTTCATATTTCTATTTATAAGAAAAATGGTGGTTTTTCCTCCTAAATAGAGGAAGAACTGGTCACACACACGATTTCGTTATGTCTTCGAAAATACTTATTTTTCGTTTTCTGTGCTTCGTGAGAACTTTGGAGGGAAACCTTGTGATAATGAAAATTATCCGTCTGTAAAATATTTTAAACTGTCTGCCTATTTTGTCACATTTTGGCATAGTTAGTGTTTATATTTCAGCTTCCTTGTAGTGTGGCTGATGAACTTATTTGTCCCCAAAGTGATTGAGATCTAGGAAGTAAAATATTTTGTTTTCTTCGTGTATGTATGCTACTCGTGTAGATTCTGCCCTTCTGCAATGAATAAAAGTGGCTGAAATTTTTTTCGAGCCTTAAAAGTGAGTAAAAGGAAGAGGATAAAATAAACTAAAAGTAACTAGTAAGATAAAGTAAATTATTGGCTGACCTACATACGTGCTTTCCACCTATTGCTGTCATGAATGACAAATTTATTAAACCAGTCTCTTAAAACGTTTTTCTCTTGTACCAAAGCGGCTTTTTGTGTTCCGTTATCATCACTTTAAATAATTAGAATTCTTTTTAAATAATTTTTGAGACGATGGGCGCAACTCCTACAAATG
Source organism: Dolomedes plantarius (assembly GCA_907164885.2). Lineage (NCBI taxonomy): Eukaryota > Metazoa > Arthropoda > Arachnida > Araneae > Dolomedidae > Dolomedes > Dolomedes plantarius. The sequence goes on along the minus strand of OU015497.1, from coordinate 112,148,306 downwards.
AAGTAGAAGTCTGCAGCTTTGTGGAGTGGTGTAAATATAGGTTGTTATGATCCGCCAAACAACAGGAACTTGTCGTATACTCTTTCAAATATTTGTATTTGCCTGAGTGGCAACACCGTGTTGTCGGTGGGGAATGTTTTTGTTCACACCATTTTGAAGAAGCCCTCCTTATTATTGAATTCTATTATGTTGAAATAAAAGATTGTTTAGAAATGTGTTCCTAACTTCCACTCTGTGTTCAATACATCACGTGGTGACCCGGACGTGATCTCAACAACGCCATAGCCGGAATGGCTAGAGCTCAGGCATTCAGTACCAAAGTCTGTGGGTTCGAATCCCATTCTTGGCATGGACATTTGTAGCCGTTCGAAATCGGCTTTAAGTAGTAGGTCGCGATCTAATTAGCAATCGTGTAGCAAAAAATGACCGTAGCGCTCCAAACTAAACCAAATCTCAACAACGCCACAAACTCATTAAAATGTTATGACTTTTAAATTAGAAAGAAATCAGTGTCTTTATCCTCAAATAATTGTACTACAGCGTGAATTTGATTTGGGACTTATCGTCCTCCCATTATATATAATATGGCGGGATAATATCGTTCCATAAAGTTAACTTTTTAAAATTTTATGTACTTTTTTTTATGTCTAACTCCCTGCATGAGATGTCTCGAATGATGAATCTTTTACTGTATCATTAAGTAGAGATTTTAGAGATAATGGAATCGAGGCCTTACCTCCATTAGTTTTAAGATTAAGGATCAAAACTGTTAGTAACAGCTATTTAAATCCACACCAGAACATAAAAAATATGAGCAAGTTTTGGACTGTTGCGTCAAGTTCTTCAGGTCGCAGAGCATTAGATGCGATTGTCTCTATAGACAAATGCTTGTTTTATTCTGAAGTAAAACTGCATGAATTAGCCTGGAACTATCTGTCATTTTTACGTTCAGCTATGGATTTAAAGAAGCAGTCATTTATGAATTTGTATACCACGAGTTCCTCGTACGTGCCAATGATCAGAATCGTGAGAGAAGGCCTATATTTATTCTGTAACGTTAACCGGATACGCTTTTTGAAAATTGGAGTAAAAATGTAAAAGAAGTGTAGATCTTGTAATCGTTAAAAATTCACCCTAAAAAAACAGACAAAATCAAGACCTGTTTTTTACATTTTTTTCCGAATTCTGAGAACTTACGTGATTAGTTTTGAAATATTTTCGTGACGAGGGGAAAGAAAAAATAAGTTCTGTTGCTCTTTCGTTGCTCCAATATATATTTTTTTTCTAAGTTATCTGTCATACCTAGAGTAATTTAAGCAGAAAAGATAAAGATTTACTAAAACCTCCATTTTGTTTTTAAAACTGGAAATGTGCCATCAAAGGGAATTACAAGTTCTCACATATCCCAACTGACGCATTACTTTGGCTTTTCTTAATCATTTCTTAATTGCATTTCGAACTTTTAGTAAAAGATAATTAATTCTGGATTTTTTTCCCCCTTCGAGCATTTTTTTCTGCAGGGCAAAATTGTCGTAATATTCAGCCGAGTCTGAAATGCGATGAAGAGGATTCATTTTTAATAATTCATGCCTGAAATCCTATACTTTTTCTTCCTTGAATGTAGAACGATTTATGTACTGAACTTAAACTGAATGGAAGTCTACGTCAAAATTAATGTGGATTAAGTTATTGCATATCCTGTGAGAGAAAACAAAAAATAATTGTATTTTTTTTCTAATTATTGGCACAATTAATATTTTCCATTGTATGATTTAATTCTTTTAAATTATTAGTCCATTATTATCTTAATTAGTTTTTTTTTCTCATCCGTAGTTTTAAATCAAAGATAATATTTCAGGGTAGGTTATCTTTAACAACATCTACGATCGACCAAAAAGTGTACCAATATTTGCCCATAACTCTCTAAACGTAAATTTTGAACTTTATACGTATATTTGCATGAAAATCGCTCACTACACTTTAATTTTTTATCACAATTATCTTTTTTGTTTTAAATGTTTTTAGTGTAGAACAGGATACTTTCTATTTGCAATTAAATATTCCGATTACTTTCTTATTTTTGATCGAATTTTAGCTAGAAAGAATATTGCTATTATTCAATAATTTCTTTGCTACGAATTGAAAAAAAAATTTAAGTAATTATTATTATTATTATTTAAACACGCTTTTCATTAAGGGGATCCAGGACACAAAATTATTCAAATTTTCGAAAAAAATTTATTGCATTAAAAAACTCTGTTCTTTTCCGCTTAAAATGGCGTTTAAATCATGTTTCTATCTTAATTAGAACAAGAGATATTATTATTTTTTGTTTGCAACATTCTAATAGCAGCCAATCTTTGTTTAATCCTGTAAATGCGTTTTTCTTCATCATGGGTCTTTTCACCATTTCTCATCTTTAAATTCTTATTAGTCAAGAACCGTTAGAAATAAATGGTTTAAACTTGGAACATGTCTCTTTCAATTATTTTACTTTAATTTTGATGCAGCAAATTTTTGAAAAATATCTACTTTTGAAAATATGATTTTTTAAAAATAAGTATTTTTTTTAAAATTTAATTCTAAATATTTTTAATTTTTTTTAAATTAATTTTTAAAAAATGCTGGATCAAAATTAAAACTTATATATTTCTGTTTAATTAAATGAAAAAAAAATTTAAATTCGACAAATGAAATTTCGAGTTACAACGATTTTAAATTACCCCACATTTTAAAATTAAAAAAAAAAAAAAACTCTTATGAGAAGTTTTATGATGTGATTTTATTTACAAATTATATGTTTAACCATCACAAAAAAAATTCAAAATTTTTAACTTAATTTTTTTTAAATTTATTTATTTATTTATTTTGGGGTGTGTGTGTGTATGTGTCCGTCCATCCCGGATCCCCTTAAAAGTTTTATTTTGTTTTCTGCATATAAACAAAGTTGTTTGATTTAAAGAGAAATTTTTTAAATTTTAGAATTTTAATAATTTTTAACAGGGTATTCAATTATTGAAGTGTGAGTACAAAATCCTTTTTTTTTTTTTTTTTTTCTTTTAACGAATTTAAAATAGCTCTTTTTGAAACACACGTGCCTAGCATTAAAAAAATCTATTTTCAAATGCAGCAAATGAAATTCAGGTATGTGAATTTGCTAATCCATGATTAGAGAAAAAAATATATAAGTTATTCCCCATAGTCAAACATTGGGAATGGAGATCTGTGAGGTCAACTTAACGCGACACATTGCCTTTATCTCTTTGAAATTGACTGTGGCTGAAGACTCATTAACCTTAAGTTTGTGGTAACGTCGTTGGTGAAACCCCTATTTTAGTTGAAACGTCACATGAAAAACCATATGTTTTCGAGAAAATGAAGAAAATAATTGGTGCTAAAAAAAAAAAAAGGCTGTTACATTTAATTGGACTAAATTCTGTGTAATTTATTCTCTTATATAACTCTTTCAAGGTTACTACCGCTGAAGAAATTTTCACCCTTTACGCATTGTGTTTTAAGGTGATTTTCTTTGATTGGAGCCTTTAAAGATTAATCATGCAATAAAATTGTTAATGACAGCTTTCATAGTTGATCGTTGAAAAAAACAACCAGTTTAAGACAACAGGTGTAGTCCGTCTTCATTTTTCAAAGAGGCAATCTCGTCTAATGTTCTGCTGCCTCTGAAACGAAGGGCTATATCAAACACTAGTTGCCCTTAATGTCATCTGTTGTAGATTTTAAGAAGTGTCATTTACTGTTTTTTCTTATCAAGTTTCTTTTAAGTACTGTAATGATAGTCCGTTGATGATGCGTGCTGCATAATAGTTTTCCAAAATGTTGTTTATATGAATAACATGGGCGAAATGTTTTCACTTGATCGATAATAGATGCATATGATCGTGGTCTTTATCAAAATATCTATTTATTAAAAAAGAACATTTTAATAGCATTTTGTACAATTTGAAAATTACCCTTTTATCTTCGAAAAAGTCCCCCACCCTTTTATAAATGGAACGCTTTACAAGAAGGTCTCATTCACGATTTGAAAATAAAAACCTTCAATGTCAGGTGCAAATTTTTTTTTAATATCTAGCAGACATTAAATAATATATAAAGATGAATATAAAAATGAATAAAGAGGATTCAAGCACAATGGAATGCGGGTACAATTTTGTTTCGTTCAACTGCAGCATTAATCAAAAGTCTATTATCGAACCCTGCATTGAGTCCTGGGCTACACATCCACACCGCTTTCGGCCGGTATTATGTAGAAACTGAAAGGAACTATTGAAGGATTGCTGATTTCCGAAAAATTTTAATACCTATTCTTATTAATTTCGATTAAATAAAATTCTACAGAGTTAAATCCGGTGAATATCTACTTTCTCTAAAATTAGCAATTTACGTGGTTGAAAACAAAAAGGTCTTCCAAATCCTCAATCCAGCTTTAACTTCAACAAATTGTTTTCAGCACTTGCTCTCAAGTCATATTTTTCTGTCCTTCTTTGCTGCGATAGTTCACCAAAGAAGCGGATTTTTAAAATACGCATTCACTTAACTGAAATTGAATCGAAGGACAATAAGATGCCTTCAAGATCCGGTCCCATAGATCAGTGCTCCGCAACCGCTGTGCCGTGGCAGTGTGCCGCGAGGTGATCTTCACTGTCCCGCTGTGATTTTATCGATTATGATAATAAAAAAATTAACCTCGGCATTAAATAGAAATTTTTCTAAGTAAAATATTCCTCTAACTCTTTGATAATATGTAATTTTTCTGGGTCGAAATTATACACAAAGCAAAAACATGTTGTTAGCCATACATTGTATGTATGCTCGAGCGTCATATTTCTGGATTTCAGTTAAGAAAGAATATTCACAAATTTCTGACAAGGCCATTGCAATTTTGCTCCTTTTTTCTACCACATACTTATGCGAACAAAGTTTTTCGACACTGGTTCTAATTGAAAATGACAAACGATCATATTTAAAGGGCCTTGACCATGAACTGTAGCTCTTTCTAATATAGAGCCAAATATAAAACGCACATTTATCAAAGCAATCTCAAATATCTCAATAATAAATTAGTTATATTTAAATTAACTTTGATTTATTAGGCTTAAGTAAAGACCAAAAAACAAATTTTAATATAAAAATTTAAAGAGAAAATTTTTTTACTTGTAAACTATAATTTTATATTTTTGATCTTGTGTTGGTGTACAGTTCAAAATGATTTATATAAAACTTAAATGATTATAATTATCTTGATACATAGAGCTATTTTGTTGTGTTTTTTTTATCTAATAAAAACATATACGTATTTATTGTAATTTATATATTTACAAGCTTTTTCTTGTGGTGTGCCGCGGAATTATCGAAAAAAACGTTGTGCCGTGGAAGATAAAAGGTTGCGGAGCTCTGCCATAGATGATTTTCTTAAGTTCGTATGATAGGTCCGCATTTTCATACCTCCGTTCGTACTGAGAAGTATAAAACTGGATTCGACTTTGAGAATAAACTTACCTTTTGTGTATTGATACGTTATCTCAATTCTCCAATAAGTATAAAAGGCATTTTCAGTCTAAACACGCGTTAATTCTGCAAAGACAGAGATGTACAATAAATTGCCAAGGAAAATCCGGAGTTATCATACGAACTTAAAATGAGCTATAGGGCCGGATCTAGAAGGCATCTATTTGTCCTTCGACTCAATTTTAGTTAAATGAATGCGTATTTTACAGATCCGCTTCTATGGTCAACTATCGCAGCAAAGGAGGACAGAAAAATAGGACTTCGGAGCAACTGCTGAAAACAATTTGTTGAATTTAAAGCTGGGTTTGAGCATTTGGAAGATCTTTTCTTTTACTGATACGTTTTCTGAATTCTCTTAATAAAAGTCAATTTCAGTCTTAACACCCATTAATTGTTGAAAGAAAGGGATGTAAAGAACACCCCGAAGAGTGTGTTTTTAACCTCAAATACAATACATGCTCAGTAAAATAACGTTTCATCATCTTTTTCTGCGAAGAAAACTTTTCTTGGCGTAAATCTGGATGCGTTCCCCATACAAATTTAAAAACTCGGTGGCCTGAAATAAATTAACAACTGTGGGCGCGACGGGTAGAAGAGTCGCAACCAACTGGTAACCAAGTTAGCTACCAGGTAGACGTAAGTACGTACGTCTTGACTTATCTGAGTCACGTGTTATTTTTAATCTTGAGGGATATCGCGGTCTTTTTTACCCTCTTTTTTAGTAAACACGCCTGTATTCTTGCAGTTGCTGAGTTATGAGCTATCTACGTGGTAGAAATTTTCTCTCTGTTTATTTGTGGATTACCGCTGTAAATGTGGATGTTTGAACAAGATAGGAGTCAAGATGGCTGGAGTGTGGAATATATGGTAGCATGGAACTCATAAATGTTATATCTCTTGATTTTTGAGGATAACGTCGACACTCTCGCTGGACGCTTAGATGATGAAAAACGTGCTTAGATTTAATTGCGCGTTTTTTTGCGGTATTGTTGTTAAGAGGCTTTGATGTTTGATGACAAATTTGTGATAAATGCGCGTGCTTGCTTCGAATGTTTTGTACGCGCATTCTACTGTGATTGGAATTCCCTTTATTACTCCTTTTTGTGATAAATTTTCCCATTTACGTCATCTTATTCAATAATGCTTCGCTTAGAGTGAAAAACATCATCGTTCTATTTTATTCGTAGAAATGTTTTCTCTTTTTCATAATTTAAATTTTAATCCATAGTTTTAGGAATTGGTGAATTATTGTTTCTGATTAACTCATGCTCAGTTGGTTTTTCTCTTATGTTGATTTTTTGTCTCCGGTAAAAAAGATATCCAGTTTTAAAGCTGTGTTTATGTTTGTTTAATATCATATGTGTATAGTTGGATTTCTCTCAAGCCGTATGAATATCATTTGTTTACTCTTCAGTTATAATTAGATGTCAGAGGGGTGGGGAAGAATTCTATTGAACATCACGTTTTAGTTGACTTTATTTTGCTGGCCAAAATATTGCTACCATTCTTCAAAATTGCTATGATTATTTTCAAAACAAAATACCTGATTTTGAAAATCATTTTTATCTCAGTACACATAACAGTTTAATGTTATTTCAGTCTGTTATATCTATATATTTTTTCGCTCTTAAGTTTCATGTTTCCAACATATTTTGAAAGTTAGTTGATTGTTTTCCATCATTTGTTTATGATTCAGTTGCTATTAGTAAAAATTACCGAAAATAGACTTACAGTTTCGTCTATCGTCACTTGGACGGAAAACTCTGCTTGGATATATCATTGCGTCTGACTTGTGTTCTCTGATCTTAAATAATATTTTCATGAATACTTTCCCTTCTGTAAATAACTCCTGGGAGTAAAGAGACCAAATCCACTTGTATTTAGTATTTCAAGTCAATCACTGCTCAAACACTTGGAAAATAAAAAGGTAAAGAGCATGGGAAGTAATAACAGATTGGTAAATACAACCTCATTGCTGAAGGAACATCCCTTCTCTGACCATTTCCTTCCCGAAAAGAGTACTCTGCCTCATAAAGTGCGTGGCAAACGCCGCAAATTCAAGATTCAAGTGCTTTACTCTCTGTTTGATTTAACTCTTTCCACCAACCACTTCATCCAAAAGATTGGATTATATCAGTTGAGAGAATTGAGGGTAAGTGTCCACTTACTGAATTGTCTTGTATTTCTAATTAGTGGAGAAGCATGTCCTATGTAATTAACCGATGCATGTACTTTAATTTTCCACTTACATCTCTTTGCTCCTTGAAACGCGTGGTACAATTCATTGGACATTATCAATTTAATTAATGTTGTCAAACGTAAACCATACCTAAAGGTACGGATCTTGGAAGTTTTTTTTTCTCTCTGAATAGTATAAAGGTATCGATGACGGACTTCCAGGATCAACCCATCAGTTCCTATACTTGAGAGAAACAGCATTTCTGTCATCTGCGATTTATGTTGCATGTAATGCTAATGTATAAAGCATTTTCTACTAGAAAGTCCACCATTGGAGACATTCTGTAGGCATCCAGTTCCAGTATCTATATATGCCTATTGATGTATGTTAAACGTCTATTCTTTAAGTTGTTTTGCCTATATTTATATTAGGAATATCGGCTAATATTGATCAAAAATATATAATTATTAGATTGATAATAAAAAAATTATATAATCACTAAGATTGATTTTAAATATATTACAATTTTATTATAAATATATTATTATTTTAGATTGATAGTAATTTTGAATGCATTTCACGTTTATATTTTAAAGATGATTTGAGCAAAGCACAAACTCGGAAGCTGATTTAAATTTAATGCATTTTCCCGTTGGTGCTATATAAGTTATCGTACGTGTTTAAGTTTGCCCAATAAAACAATTTACAGGTGAAATACAACGGTACAAGTCAGTGATAAACAATATTTTATGCCTCTCGCTGTTGGGGCTTTTAAAGTTATTGTACGTGCTTAACTTACATAGCTCCATAATCGCAGTTCCTGATGAAACTGCTCTCGTCTGCACTTTTATCACAAACGATTCTCGTTAAATTATTTATTGCATGTTTGTGGTTGTATTTCAACCACAAATGTGCATTGCCGTGTTAATATAAACAAATGGGAAGTCAATTACCGAATTATTAAACAGCATACTGAATAAAAAAGCATATAATGCGCTTAACTGACCACATACAGCTTCTAATGCCTAATTAAAAAAAGCAACTGAGTTTATGTTCCATCGAAAGCTGTTTTATTGCCATGCTTTTTGTGTAATGTTGTGTGAGCTCTTGCTTTTATATGATCTAAAATTACCTTGGTTTTGCCAAACAGGTAATGAATTAGGTCTAGTAAAAGATAGCCGAGACCACCCAAGTGAAATAGGGGTGGCCAGAGGCAGACACTGCACTTGGGACCGAATTAAAGGGGGAAAAAAACCTATTGTTAATCATTCTGCAATTCTTTACCCCTTTTTAGAATTACTGAACTTCACCTTGGGAAGTAACTAACTACCCTCGCATCCGAGCACGGCATGTCTTTCAAATGCGACCCGAACTGATGCCTTTCTGGAAATAATGACAGGAATTGTGGTTCTCTCCGGAGTTATTGTCAAAATTCTGAACAAAATGTAGTTCTTGCCGAGCAAGCAATGACTGACTTTTCTGTTACTTTTTCATTCTGTCATTGTACTCTGCAGCAGTTTACTTAGGGATGTAAGTCCTGTTCCATTAGTCCGGCATAAACAATGCTCTAAAATTAAGGTTAGGGTAAACAAAACTTCGAAATTTCCTTATTAGTTCTTAAAATAATTTCTGGTGAAAATTAAAAATTCTTTTTAACCATCAAAAATGAAAAACATATGTCAGTTTTGCCTACGCGTGCCCAGAAAAATTTTTTCAACCTTGAGTATGAAAAATACTCATCAATCTGTATTTAGTATGAAATGAAACTTTATTTTAAGTAATGAAGTATTTTATTATTTGTAAAATAAAGCAGAAAATAATAAAAGCAAGAGATGAAATAATGGAATTAAAGTACAGTGAAACTTCTCTAAGACGGCCACGCATGGTGTCGAAAACAAGTGTCCGTTTCGAGGGGTGGCCGGCTAGAGAAGTTTCACTGCATTTGGATTACTTTGTTCACTAAAAGGAGGCGGTATATTTCCTCAGACACTAAGGGCCTGTTCACATAGGAGTCCGGTAGCGGAAGCGTAAAAGGAAAGATGGTGCTGAGACGGAAATAAACCAATCATTACCAAAGGTTAAAAATTTCGTTGCTAATCGTTTGGAGGTTTGTCATTGGTTGAATATATTTTAATACTTTAACGCTACCGCAACCGAATTCCTTTGTGAACAGGCCCTTACTCTGCAGAAAATTTGGAATTTATGAAAAATTCATTTTTCTGTTTCATTTAGAATCGACGTTCTAGGTGTTTATCAAAATCTGAAGTTTTTAATTGTTTTAAGTGAAAAAAAAATGTGGTTGACCGTCATTAGATGAGAACCGTCTGAAATCTATCGTTACTGCATCTTGTTTTGCTCATTGTTTAATAAATGTTTAAAAAATAATGAAAATAAAAATATTAATTTTTACTAAGTTCTTTTGATTAATTCTTAATATAGAAAATAATTATCATTAACTAATTAAATACTAATTATGATTATGAATTATGACTAATTATTTTTTGTAATTCATTGTCTCTTTAGACTGTCATATTTTGTTGGTAGCTCGTAAAGAAGTGAATTTTTTTAAAAATTAGACTTCTCTAAAAGTGCAAAATTTAGTGATATATCTTTTTAGGATTTTTAAAATATTCTAGAAAATAACAAAAACATTAACAAATTAGATCGTTATGTGAAGCCATTAAAATTTTTAAAATGGTTCTTGCTCCTGGATGCTAAATTTACACAGTATATAAAAGAACGAAACATCTTTAAACTGCTTGTAGTTGAAATGCTGCGTTCTCAAATTCATCATTTTACCAGACCCAGTGTTTAAATAAACTTGGGATTTCAACAGTTATAGAATGTCACATGTAGAAATACCTAAAATTCATTGGTTTCATATTTACATATCCGTACAGCTTCGTTATTTCATCGGCACATTCATATTTATTTCATTGCACACATGCGCACGACTGGAAATACTTCAACTCTTGGTGAGAATTTCACATTGTTTTTATTCATAACACTTGCTAATTAACAGGTCATTTACCGCGCTGTTCTGTACTGCACTTTGACCAGAGTTGTGGGTGAATAAGAAGCTAGGAAAGAATCAACGAAAGCGATACTGTCATCAAGTAAATAAGAGAAGGTATAATAGTTGATGCATGACGTCACAATATGTTCTTGTCTAATTGGATATTTCTGTCAATCCATTCAAAATACAGCTTGATACGTCTTGATTTTAAAATGAGTTCTACGTTGCAATGTTTAAGAAACATCAATTATTTTAGCATTCATATAAAGAATGGAAGGAATAATAATAAAAAATAGTATCTAAAATATGGATTGAATCAATAACTCTACATCAGAATTTGTTTCGGTGATCGAGGCTGGTGCATATTTTCCCTAAAAATATCCGGGTTTTTTTTTTCCTGTGGTGCGTTCAGCTATTTCTTTCAGTGATATGATTTAAATCACCCCTTTGCGTCTCGCGTTACGTACATTGTAAAACAAATTTCATATTTCTAGCCGAAATTAATCATTCTTAGAACTAAATCTGTTGAATAGTTTACTTTATCTCGTGTTACTAGCTTTCTACTCACGGGAGTGCTTCATCTTACTAACAGATTGATAGATAACCATTGACTACGATAGGATTCTTACTATGAGCATGAGGTACCACTCGTCAAACTTTTGGAGTTAATCATCTACAATAATAAACCATTAGAACAAGTATATTCTGTGACTTCATGAGATTATCATCGTACACCAACGCTACGATCTGAAATACATCCTGGTTTTTTCTATGATATAAAGCTGTGATTCTCAACCTTTTTATTTTTACGCCCCTCTGTTAACGCTAGTAAAATACTTTCTTCAGATATTTTGCCTAAACCATCCACGCCCGTCGGGTTGAGAACCACCGATATAAAATAATAAAATTTGTAGATCCGAAAATCATTATGAAAGATTGTAACAGTAGCAGAAATGAAGTACAGGTAGCTTTAAACTAAGATTATTTTAATAGCACACAATCGTACGGAAAATTACTCTAGACTCATCATTTTTATTCTTTTATCTCCGGTTTTATTTCTTAATAGCGCTTTAGGTTCTTGCTTGTTAAATCTATGGATTTTGTTGTGCTAATTTATGAGTTCAAAGGTTTAACAAAAAATATGAACTGAAATTTATCAAAACACTTCCATTAATATTTGTTTTGACAGCTGGCTTATAGATGCATATTCAGACGTGAGAGTCTGAAAACGACAAGAGAAAACGAAAGTTAATTAATCGAAAGCTAGTTCAAATGAGACTAGATCAAATCATATTTTGATTTTCTTTTATTGTCATTATTCAAATGAGTTCAAAACAAGGTGTTTACATCATGGTTGCTTGAGAGAAAATGCAGTCAAACTGTTTGCTTAGAAATTGTTACTTAACAGAATGTAGCACTGGTTACATTAATCATGGTATATTTTGCATTTACACAAATATCTATCAAATCTTGATGAATGTTTATCAGATAAAACTCGTTATTTTTTGTTGGTACTTTCTAATTTAAAAGCTTTAGAAATTCTTCATTGGCGTTTCATAAAAGTTCTTAGTACATTCCACTGAAAAAAGAATTAGGTGAAGTAGTTACATTATTTGAATCACTACGATAAGGTTATAAGTATTTTATGAAATTGAAAAATTCTGCTTAACCCTAATCGGATTTCCTTTGAAAAATTATTAGATATTCAATCATATGTACTCTATCCTATATTGATGGTGACCAAAGTTTATTATTAATAAGTAATCCCATTTTAAAAAGGTAAATTACTGGTGTATGTAACTGTAATCATTATTTAGTAAATACTTCAAAATTCTTGCCCAGATTTAAAATTATTATGATAATCGCCTGTAAAAGAGTCGTACTTATAGAATTGTGTTTTCATATCAAATTCTTTTATTAATTTGATATTGCTGATCTGGCCGCATTATGAAAGCACCTGCTTTAATGGAGGTCGTTTACTCGTTATGCAAGTTCCTCTGAAGATTTTCATCTTAGATAACAGAAATAGTTTATCGCATCGGTAATATAATGAAATATATTTAGTGCTGCTGAATAATGTTATTAACAGATGTCTGTATTAGATGTCAGCATATTTGCTTATGAAAAAAACTTTTACTTTTCTCATTCTTCAGTCAAATTCTAGTTGTACAGTGTCATCCCTTACATATCCGTCAAAGAAATGGTTAAAATATTTTAACCCAATGTAAAGATCCATAATCGTATCTCACGTGCTAATTAGCTATTCGAATTTCGTGATCTCTCAACAGCTGTGCTATATCGCAAGTATTTTTCCCTTTAATTCTTTCAAAACGCGCTGACGTGTTTTCTTTCGCTTCAGAACGTGTTATCTATCATAATATCCCCCGTACCTGCTAATGTTGGATATATTTTCCCGCTCATTACAAAAGGCATTGATTGGTTCATGAAAAATCAATAAAATGATTCTTCGACAGGGAAGTGCATATTTATGGCTTCCTGGTGGTGCTCTTTCAGATGGACCGAACTTCAATCGGAATTGCTTGAAATGAGCTAGCTGTCTGCTAAGGATTTCATGTTTCTCAGTCGTAAATTAATTTAATCAGACCTCCATAATTCTTGTAAAATTGTTCGCTCTCATTCGTCGTCCTTGAATTTTTTTTTTGTTTCAATTATCTTTCTCTCTCTAAGTCAGTGTTTAAAGGGGGAGAAAAAAAAATTAACAGCTGAATGTTACTTTCTTTTTTAGCCGTTCTAATGTTACAATAGTGACGTCATCCATTAGATAATAATGCAACTTGTGTTAAGTCGGCGCATAACAAAAAGAATGGTTCGCTGACCTCATCTTAGTCTATTTAGTTAATTATGATTCTACAGAACTCGGGTCGATTCTTTTTGTTGATGGATATGCTTTGTTTCTTTATCTAACTGGATTATACGCACCAACGGGGGGGGGGGGGGCTCTTCTTTCCTTCATTTATTTCCATTTATCGTTTAATTTTGCTTTTCTGACTTAGAGCATTTTCAAGCAAGATATGCGATTAATAGCTTTCAATAAAGTGCCTCGCTTACAAAGGCGTGTGAAAATTATGTATAAATTCGCTCTGTAATTGTCACTTTGGCAATATAGTTTGCAACGTGGGTCACAATATAGCTTTCAAAATGGGTATGTTAAGAATTTAGTTAAAATTTTTCGCATGCCTTCAGTAAAATGTTTTGATAATGCCGATTTGTATGTGTAATGATTCAGACAAAAAGTGTAAACCATATACGTCTCAAATGAAATATAAAGAATTTCTTGTATTTCATTACCCAAGTTGGTTGGGAGTTTTACGTTAATCTTTTATGACTCACGAACGGAACTCAGACTTCTACGCAACGTGGATAGGTACATAATTTAATAGCATTTAATTCTTGTGTTCTTTCTTTAAAAGAAAAACAAATGCATAAAGGTCTGACGGTATGCTTAGCTAATGCTTATTGTTTGCACAGTGATTTAGTCACAAAATAGTATTTATCGTATCTAATCAGCCGGATAATGTCCGAATTGAACTCTAAGAGCTTTTTCCAGATTCCTCGTGCATCCCTATAGAGAAAAAGTTTGAATTAGTGTCAGTAAACACTTCATGACTCTTTAATGAATGAATATTAAATTTTCCCCGATGAAAAAATTAAAAATTTGTGAAGTTTTCATATGACGTAAATTAGACTTTACTTGAAAACTATATAGTTCTATTTTAGCCATTGAAATTTAAAAAAAAAATTATTTTAAAGGTGTATTAGGGTATTTGCGGATTATCCGTGTTTTCCCGTCCATTAATTAGCACGGATAATCGGGAGTTCAGTGTACATAAATCCAGACTCCACATCTGTCGTAAGCATTATATTCTTTCCCTTCCCTGTTCCCCTTTTTCGCTATACGAGTACTGAACGTCCAAATTCCCGTAAGCATTGACCTCCCCACCCCCTCCTTTTTTTTTTAACCTATCCGCAGCAAAAATTACCCATGAGGATTCTGTTATTATTATAGTTGTCCAACCCTTTACACCCAGTAATCAATTCTTTGAAGTGTGTGGATTAAATACCTCATTTGAAAAAAAAAATCTTTTAGAGAATAGCCACGTGTGCTTCCCAGGCTTGCTGCAAACGATACTGTGAGAAATACGCACAACTATGTCCCTGGAGAGTGAAGTCTACATCTGTCCAGCTATCGCATGTGTAATCCAAATCACTCCCTTTTGAGCACTCTTTTGTATACGGGATTGATGTGAAGTAGGGTTGCCTCTTTGCAGTTCACTGAATTTTAATTTTTTTTTTATCTCTAATGATATTGCGGTATATTTTGAGCTTTGTCGATGACAGTGTTAAATGGTGGATCTTGCATGATACGACGATCTGGTAAACTCGTTTTATTTTACTCTGCCTAGGCAAGATAAGATGTACGTTAACCCTTTTCTTGTTTACTTAATAATTAAATCAAATTTTAAAAAAATTTTATTTTTTATTTTTGAGTGTGAGGCTTGGTTGAATGCCACTTGGTATAAATTGCATGATCAGAGGTTGCTGATAAAAAATTGAAGTAGCCCAGTAGGATTTTCTAATGCAAAATTAGTTCATCGTTTTTATTTTACCTTGTAATTTTCCGAGATTTTTGGTGAAATCCTGTTGAATCACTGCCTTAGAATGAATATAAAAAAGGGAAAAAAATATAAATTTTGGAGAAATACACACCGTAATACACTGCTGGCCACTGTAAATGCAACACCCTGAAGGAAACATGCAAATAACATGAAATTTACAACATGCATTAGCGGAGGTGAGATATGCAAATGATTAGAATTTCAGCGCAGACGCACATCACGCGCGCCTGTGGCGCCACTTCAAAGCTCTATTTAAGGCTTGGAGATTTCGACGATTTCAAGTTCGGCAATTGTGTTTTTCTTGTGGTTTTTTCAATAAAACGATCAATTATGCCTCGTCGAAAACAACGATCATCTTTTGATCAAGTATCCGAGTTCGACAGAGGAAGGATAGTGGCCTACCGAGATTGTGCATTATCTTTCAGGGAAATCGGTAGTCGTGTTGGACGAAACCAAACAACTGTAATGCGGATATGTGATCGTTGGATGCAGGAGGGTACGACGGACCGGCGTGTTCGATCGCATCCACCTCAGCGCACCACTTCACGTGAGGACAAGCAAATTGTGCGCATGACAGTGACGGATCGCTCAGTCACATCACGAACCATAGCACAGCACATGCAGTCTGTAACGCATCATCCAGTGTCTGCGCGTACCATTCGACGCCGTTTACAGCAGAGTGGTCTGTCCGCAAGACGTCCATTGCTTTGTCTACCCTTGACGCAGAACCACAGACGTCTCCGCCGCCAATGGTGCGATGACAGAAGGATGTGGGCGGCAGAATGGAATGAAATTGTCTTTACTGACGAGTCACGCTTCTGTCTGCAACACCACGATGGTCGCATTCGAGTCTGGAGACACCGTGAAGAGAGGATGCTGAACAGCTGCGTTATGCACCGCCACACTGGTCCTTCACCGGGTATTATGGTATGGGGCGGTATTGGATATCACTCTCGCACACCTCTAGTACGCATTGCCGGTACTTTAAACAGCCAGCGCTACATCTCCTAGGTGTTGGAGCCAGTTGTCCTTCCTTACCCTCAGGGCTTGCCCACAGCCATATTTCAACAGGATAATGCGCGACCACACGTGGCACGCATTGTCCAACGGTTCTTCGTCAATCGCCAGATTGAATTGCTTCCCTGGCCGCCTCGCTCTCCGGATCTTTCGCCGATAGAAAACATGTGGTCCATGGTTGCTCTACGATTGACCAAGATTCCATCCCCAGCTGCCACAGCAGATCAACTTTGGCAACGTGTGGAAGCTGCTTGGTCTGCTGCACCCCAAGAACTCATCCAAAGTCTCTTTGAATCAATGCCGAGGCGTGTGGCAGCGGTGATCTTCAACAATGGCGGCTACTCTGGCTACTGATTTTGGCAGGAACCACACTTCACAGAAGTCTATAAATTTAATCATTTGATACTTGGTCAACATGTTATCTACAAAATAAATTTTGTTGTGATATCTCTTGTCTTTCTTGGAGTTGCAATTTGGGTGGCCAGCACTGTATTACAATATCGCCCAGCAGAAGCCTGTCTGGTGAATTTGAAATCTAAATGATTGAGTGAAGAAAAATTATCATTACTGGCCAGTGTTTCTATGTTTGTCTATATTCTTCATAATTTCAAGTATGGTATATTAAAAAATATTTAGCATTTTACATAATTTTTTTTCCTGGTTGGGGGGGGGGGGGGATGTGATAACACTTAGGCTGAAAAACTAATTATATACACTTCATTTATATGTAAATAGCGCAGATGTCTTGAAACATTACAAAACAAAACAGAAATTAGTTTAAAGTTATAAATGTCGCTTTCAATTTATGTGGGAGCCTTTAGCGAAATTTGCACTTCATCGATTAAGTCAGTAATGGAAGTGTTATAATTACCTTGTCTACAAAGATGTATCCTCTGATATTTAGATTGATGATGGGTTAATAAAAAGTTTTCAAACGCTATATGGGCGTGATCATCATATACAAACTCTAAAATCCTCCAGAAACTGAAAACTAGTCTAGAAATAATTCAATGACGTAAATATTGAACAAAAATAATTTTGAAATTTTTTTTAAAAATATATTTACAGTGTTTGAATCTAAAAGATGGTAATAAATTTGAGTGTATGATTTCAAAATTTAAACGAGATTTTTTTTAAAATACAGGCTGCGGCAGAAAGAACGTTCTGATTTGGAGCGTCTATAACAAAAATACAAAGCAAGATAGAGAAAGAAATCTTTTATACCTGAGAAAAATTTAAAAAATTAATTTATTGTTAATTATTATTTTTTTATTTATTTATTTATGTAGGAAGGAGTTAGTACTCCTTCCTTTAGAAGTGAATCATTAGACTTAATCATTTTGAACATTTAATTAAACTAGACGATGTTTACAAGACAAGACTAACACTTAGTATGAAATTAAAAATAAACAAAGCATTAACATAGCTATTTGACTCAAAACGGCAAGCCTGCGGAGCGACACATCCGCTTCGTAATGTCACTAGTCCATCACTGTGTTTGCGCGCCAAGTCCTTCGCGCCGAAGTAGTAGGAGTGGAAGTTGTAGTAATAGTTCAGTTGTGTTGCCAAACTCATTCTCACACGGCCGTTCTGACTTTCCAGACGTCCGCGGCTGGGTTGTAAACAATAATTCTGAAAAGATAAAAAAAAAGAGCAGAAAAAGGAAAAATATTTCAAAAAATCAAGCAGTGTTCAACACAGTGGTATTGGTGTTCAGTTTCTGCACCACTGTTTCATTTTGTCCGCTGCAGTTGATGTTATGGTTGGACCATCGTGATGTCCTAACTTTCGAACTTCGTAACGATCGTTGGGGTTGATGTTCGTGATCTCATATGGTCCGAAGAACTTTGGTCGGAGCTTTAATCCGGTTCCAAATTGAGTTCGTTGTATTGCCACTTTGTCACCGATCTTGTATTTACAAGCCGGTTTACGCCGTTTGTTATATTGTCGTATGTTTTCTTCCTGTAAACGGAGGATATTTCGTTTAGCTTCGATACGTAACGCTTCTTTGTCATCAAGAATTCTTTGGTGGTGTTCCTCGTCAAGAAGATTTTTAATCTGTAGATCCTCTTGTTGTTTCATTTTAACACCAATTAAAAGTTGAAAGGGTGTGAATTTTGTACTGCGTGTGGTGGTACTATTTAAGATACGTTGCAATCTTGGGACATATTTAAACCATTTGTCAGGTTCATCTAGAGCTAACTTAGTTAAAACGGGAATAATTGTGCCATGAACACGCTCAACCTGACCGTTGTTACGTGGCACACCTGTTGCTATTGAAATGTGTTCAATTGACTGTTCCTGGCAGTAACTTTGAAATTCTGAAGATGTGAATGCGCTACCTTTGTCAGTAATGATTTTTGAAGGGTTGCCAAATGTAGTTTGTTGCAAGGATAATTTGTCTAAGGCATCTTTCGTAGAGGTGGACTTCACGGGATAGATCCATACAAATTTGGAAAAGGCATCAACTACTGTAAAAAGATACTTATAACATTTTTTTGTCGATGGTAAAGGTCCTAAAAAGTCGCAATGGTAACATTCAAGGGGTGCATCACCTTTTGGAATGGGGTGAAGGTATCCTTCTTGTTTTCCAGATTTTCGCGAGGACAAAATGCAAGGAATACAGTTCGAAATAATTTCTTGAACTAATTTCTTAAGTTGAGGAATGAAAAATTCACGAGAAACAATTAATTCGGTTTTTTGTGAAGCAAAATGACCTTGTGAATGGGCGTTTAGCACTATTTCTTTCTGCATCATTTGTGGTACTACTAAAAGTTCGGCATCCTGATGAAGTTTATAAAGAATTCCGTTTTTAACAAAAAATTCATCAGAAGGTGTAGATTCAAGCATAGATTTAATTTGAGATATAAATTCATCCTGGTCTTGGGCATTTTTCACCTTTTGAGTGATATTATTTGAGGTAATTACAAGAATGTGGTTACGACTTAAAGCATCAACATGTTTCATCTGTCTACCGGGTCGATGACAAACTTCATAATCAAAGTCTTCTAACATCAATGCCCATCGAGCAATTTTAGCTGGTAGGTCTTTTTTGTGCATCGTTTTTTGGAAAGCATCACAATCGGTGATAATTTTAAATTTTGTTCCCAACAAGTAGTTTCGAAATTTTTTTAGCGCTTCAATAACGGCAAGAACTTCCAGTTCATAACTATATTTTTCTTGTTGAACTGTAGTTTTACGGCTAAAATAATGAATAGGATGAAACTGTCCATCATCGGATTGTTGCAAGAGCACAGCGCCAAAACCTAAGGAGCTGGCATCAGTGTGGAGTTCTAATGGGTATCCCTGTTGAAAAACATGAACTGGGTTTTGTGAGAGAATGTTTTTAAGTTGTTGAAAAGCTGCTATTTGTTCAGAGTCAAAATTAAATTCTACATTATCCCGAAGGAGGTCACTTAATGGTCTAGCAATCAGCGCATAATTTGGAATGAACTTTCTGAAATAACTTGTTAATCCAAGAAAACTTTGAACTTGTTTAGGGGTTTGAGGTTGTGGGAAATTTTGAAAAGCTTGCGTCTTGGTAGGTGAGGGTTTAACTACTCCATTTTCGATAATGTAACCAAGAAATTCTATCTTTCGCTGTAAAAATTGACACTTTTTAAAGTTCAATTCAAGGCCATAGTCTGCAGCTGTTTGGAGAACTAGGCGTAATTTTTGTAGACCTTCAACTTCATCATTAGATGGTATGAGAAGATCGTCCATGTAAACAATAAGAACATTGTCGCGAATGAGATTTCTAAAAACTGTGTAAACATATCGTTGGAAAACACTGGGACTGTTACATAAGCCAAATGGGACACGTAAAAATTCGTATTGTCCTTCATGAGTCACAAAAGAAGTATATTTAGTGCTATTAGGGTCCATAGGTACATGAAAGAAACCATTTTTGAGATCAAGTGAAGTGAACACCCGAGATTTTCCAAGTTTGTCTAAAGCTTCTTCGATGAGCGGTAAGGGAAATTTATCTTTTATCATTTTTCTATTCAATTTGCGGTAATCAACACAAAGTCTATAATCTCCACTTTTTTTCTTACATAGAACAATCGGTGCGGCATAATCGGAGCAACTTTCTTTAATAATTCCATCATTTAACCAATCTTGAATTTGGCTTTCTACAATTTTCTGTTCCGCGAAAGGGAGTCGTCGAGAACGTTGAGCTACAGGGATTTCATCTTGTAATAAAATAGTCATCTTAATTTCAGTGTCTTGAACTTTATGTGGTTTGTAGGAAGTAACGATATTTTGAACTTCCTCACGAGTTTCAGAATTCAAAATGTGTGAAAGATCAAATGGAAAAGCTTGATCATCAGAAACATTAGCAATATTAACGAAGGTGTTATTTTCAGGAGTTTTGCATAAACGAATACCGTCTTTATCAAATGTAAATTGGGTTTGCTGTAAAAAGTCGATTCCGATAATCACATCAAAAGGAATCAAGTCATCCTCTAGAACATGTATTTTAGCAGGTAAAGTAATGGTTTGAATTTCGATGGAATCCTGAAAGAATCCGATGCTGTGAACTTGGTTTTTGCCAATTCCTGAAAAGGGAATGTTGGTGGGCTGCAATGGTGGCGAACCAATTCTTCGATAGGTTTTCTCATTGATGAGGGTTGCCTGTGACCCAGTGTCACAGAGTGCTGTCAATTGAATTCCTGCAAGTTGAATGTCAACATGCATGGGATTTTTCGATGAAGTTTCAGGAGAAAGTGCATTTACAGTTTTATCAGAAATAGGTTTTTGAGAATCAGGTTTTGGTTTAGAATTTCGATAACTTTTAGGGCAATTAGCATGAACATGACCAAAACTTTTACATCCGTAGCATTGTTTACCATGTGACTTATTCAAACATTGGTTGCTTTTGTGACCTCTCAAGCCACAGGAAAAACATACTGGCTGTGTATTTGGGCTACGTGTATTATCGACTTTCACATTGAGGTAGGAAGCATCAATTTTTTTCTGATTATTTTGTCTGAAATTTTGTGATCTGTTAAAGATTTGTTCATAAATTTTCAACTTTTCCTTAAATTCAGGGACGGATTTACAACCGTAAAGAATAACTTTATTGTTTGTTGAATCAGGAATTCCGTTTATGACATACTCAAACAGAGAGGAGTCATCGAGAGAACCTTTGTGTGCCAAATCTCTCATAGCTAAGAAATATTCTTGTAGGGTTTCAAACGGTTTCATACGTCGAGATTCCATTAATTTATGTAACTGAATACCGTTAATTTTGTCCGAAAATTCGTCTAATAAATGGTGCTTC
This sequence comes from Dolomedes plantarius, assembly GCA_907164885.2. NCBI lineage: Eukaryota > Metazoa > Arthropoda > Arachnida > Araneae > Dolomedidae > Dolomedes > Dolomedes plantarius. The sequence goes on along the minus strand of OU015497.1, from coordinate 112,126,644 downwards.
AATTGTTCCCAATTTGTAATTCCACGAATAGACCTAATTAAAGTTTGAGCGGGACCAGTTAAACATTTTCTAACTAAAGTAATTTGGTGAATTGGATTGTTTATCTGATATAAACAAAAAAGTTCTTCAACGTCAGATATAAAATTCTCAACACTGTAATTATCACGAGACGAGAAAGGTTTTATTAAATCAACAACGTCTTTCAGACTAAACAACTGGAAAGAGAGATTCGCAGTTTCAACTGAAGGCAATGAATTTTGATCTGATTCACCAACGGAAATGTGTGTATTTTGCTTATTCGAAGATTCTTTTGCGTCAATGGTGGGGGAAAAGGGAGATCTATTTTCCTCTATAACGCTGTTAGTTTGGGATGAACGTGCATCCGGAAGTGAGTCATCATTCACTTCGCATTCCGAAAGATCAGAAAATTCTGCTTTTAATAACGATAAATCACTAAGACTCATAAGAATGGTATTGGCACATTTGTCTGGGTCAGTTGAAAATTCTAAATGAAGTAGATTACAAATAGAAATCAAGTCTTTAAGTGAAAACTCTTTAAGTACTTTCTGTTTCGTTGCTTCCAACACGAATGGCTGTTTAAAACCTGTAAATTTACGTAATCTGGTACGATTTTGTCTGTCGCCGTCTGTACCAAAAATTAAACGATGTAGAACCTTTATTTGATTCGTACTACCAATTTTTAATGATTTTGCAATATTGGGGTAATCGTTGAGAGTAGCCATAACTATATACTAGGTTCAAACAATTATAGTACACAAATATACAAATATTCAAAACCAAAATCAATACTTATAATACGTAGGTGCTCAAATTCAAAAATAAAATTTCAAATCGAAATTTCCTCAAATATCAATTCAATAATAAAATATTGATTCTCAAAATATGCATCAAGGAAATAATATAATATTCTTCAAACTGTATTCAAATTGCAATCATTCAAAATATATGTTATGTTGTGGTTTGTTCAAGGAAACAAGATTCTTCAAGTTAAATGTCGAAATTTTCATCAAATCATCAAATAATTTCATCGAAATAGAATTCTCTTCAAGAAAACAGAAGTGATAAATTCAACGTCAAAGACCATCAAAAATGAATTTAGCATCAATTAAATTCTTGCATCAAAAGAACGTTGAAATATTTTCAGTTTTCTTATAATTATCATCAATAAGATGAGAATTCCATTAATCTTCAAAATTTTCTTGAACAAGCTTCAAAGTATGCATGAAATAATTACAATATGATCAGAATATACTCACAGTTCTGGTTTTCGGTTCTCGTCATCCCATCAGAATATTATCAGAGTCCGTGGCACATCGCTTTCGTTTTCGCTGGCGGTATCCAAAACAGAAATCACAGAGAACAGTAATCCGGTAATCATCAAAAGAAAATAGTTTTTCAGTCCAAGCTAGGGGTATTTTTCGAGTCCGAGGGCCGAGCACCCATGTAGGAAGGAGTTAGTACTCCTTCCTTTAGAAGTGAATCATTAGACTTAATCATTTTGAACATTTAATTAAACTAGACGATGTTTACAAGACAAGACTAACACTTAGTATGAAATTAAAAAAAAAACAAAGCATTAACATAGCTATTTGACTCAAAACGGCAAGCCTGCGGAGCGACACATCCGCTTCGTAATGTCACTAGTCCATCACTGTGTTTGCGCGCCAAGTCCTTCGCGCCGAAGTAGTAGGAGTGGAAGTTGTAGTAATAGTTCAGTTGTGTTGCCAAACTCATTCTCACATTTATACCCTCGGAACGTTCTTTCTGCCGCACTCTGTATTGTCAAGCCGAAAAATATTGTAAAAATATATTAAAATTAATCGAAAACTTTTTCAAAGGATCGTTTTTGTTTACTTTAGTTCTGATAGAAATGACAAAACTGGGGTGAAATCAAATAGTCACCGTTTTGTTTTCAGTCCAGTTACGGTAGAAAAAAATAAATAAATAAAAGGAATATATATTGCATGTAAGACCTTCACGGTGAAATGTCTTGTGAGAGTTTTTTTGAACACACGTTCAATTGATATTAGCTTTCATTTAAACGATCTCGAAGTGGTAATTGTCTGTATTTTTCCTCTCATTAAAGACAGCTCAAACATCTTCCGCCTGTATTTTTCGAATTGTTCTACTCACTCCCTGGCACTTGCCTTTTGAAATGAAATCTTCCCGTCACAGCATTTCTTGAATTCTGAAATAGATCATCAACTTGTTGTATAATAGTTCTCGGGGCGGGCTGCTTTCGTTACCTTGTTGCGCACTTTTTTATAGACTACTCTTTTAAGTGTTTTTGCCTTGTTTCTTTGAACATGATAATGATATCCAGACTTCCGGGTTCATTCGTGCATGTGTGAGCATGAGCAAATATTTGAAGATCCTTAGGGTTAGGGGTGATGCTAAGAATTCGGTAGTTAATTAACCTTCCCGAAAATGGTTGTACAGCTTAGTTAAGTGCCACTTAGTATAAATTAACTGATCAGACGTTGCTGATAAAAAATTTGAAGTAGCCGAGTTGGATTTTCTGGTGCGAAATTAGTTCATTGTTTTCATTGTATTGGGTAATTTCCCGAGATATCCTGTTGAATCACTACCCCAAAATTTTTTTATAAATTTTGAAGAAATACACACCGTCAAATATTAATATCTCCGTTCAAAAGCCTTTCTGGTGAATCTGAAATCTAGATGATTGAGTGAAAAAAAATATTCATTTCTGAGCCGTGTTTGTGTATTTGATTATATTCTGCATAATTTCAAGTATGATACATTTAAATTTTTTTCAGGAAAGAAAAAAAAAGTAATAATACTTCGACAGAAAAAAAAAAAAACTAATTCTATACGCTTGAGTTTAAAACATGGTCATTCACCCAAAAAAAAAAAAAAAAAAAAAACGTTGTTTTCAGTTATCTGTTAGGACAATGATAGTGCAGACTGATTGGACATTGTACTACTGCACTGCAAATATACTTCCACCGCTTCTCGTATGAAGTACGTGGTAAGTACTTGGACTGTGGTCTTAGGAATGAATTTAGTTGTACTAGAGCTCATGTCATAATTTACAGACTTGGCGCTGAGACGGAAATAAACCAATCATAAGCGTTAAAAATTTCGTTGCTAATCGTTTGGAGGTTTGTTATTGGTTAAATATATTTCAATACTTTAACGCTTCCGTTACCGGACTATGTAAACAGGCCCTTACTCACGAGCGTCCATGTTGTTTCCCAAAGTCATCGAAAACAATGCCACGCTTTACCTTTTACTAACGACTTAAAGCGAATGACAAAAACAGCGATTTAACACGTCATACAACGACTAATATACAAACTCTATTATCTTTCTCTTCAGTGAATACGTTGCGTATATGTATTTGAATATTAATTCAAAGAAAAATGTCTTTGAGACGAACTTTTAAGTGCAATAAAAAAAAAATTGTTCGGGATAGAGTATAATTATTCATTTTTTGAAGATGATATAGTGGAGAAGTATATAATTTCAAATTTTCCTCTCCTGTGAGGTTTGGAAGCTGTACGAAATATATATAAGCTTCCAAAAGAAACCATTTAATAAACCTTTGGAAGAGAAATGAAATCAAGGTGGCGACTGTTGGGCTACAAAATGGTACCTTAAAATCTGGAGCAGTGGTTCCCAACCGGTGGTCCGCGAGAGCATCGGGAGTGGCCCGGCACCACATATAAAATAGTTGCCAAATAAATGGGGATTTTGAAAGCAATGTTCATTGAACTAGATGGGCCGAATATATCCGATGACTATCAGGTATTAAATAAAAATTTCTTAAAACTTAATTATTTTATTATTAGAATATGATACAAAATAATTATCATACCCTTGGAAGGTCCCCCCCCCCCCCCCCCCAAGTCGGTGGGGATGAGGATGGTGGTCCGCACATGGTTCAATTTCTGGCCTAGTGATCCGCAGACTTCTACAGGTTGGGAACCACTGATCTAGAGTATAATACGCACTTTTTTTTCACATTTTAGTCCGCAAAAATGAGGGTGTGGTTTATACTCGTGTACAAACATTGTAGTTTTAAACATTGAATAAACAACAAACAATAGATGAGCTGTATTCTAGTGAAATTGATTAAGACTGATAATATGACAGTATTGTTTGTTTTGAGTTAAAAATTAAATTTTTTTTGGGCTACCGAATTTGACGTTTTCGATTATTTTTATTACAAATTTTATTTATGTTAATAAGTATTTGTGCAATTTTTAAATAAAATATTGAAAAGTTTTGGGTGCGTATTATAGTCGAATTTAAATTTTTCCCGAAAATTTCGAGCAAAATCAAGCATGCGTATTATACACGTGTGCGTATTATAGTCAAGATTTTACGGTACTGATTATGCCAACCCAGATATCTTGCAGTGGTTAGAACCACGAAATGTAAAGCCGTTTTTTTACAGGGTGGTGTATTTTGAAATTTAAAACTTAATAATTGCGTAATTTAACTAATTCATCTAAAGGAAAAAACTAATAAGATTCATAGTCCCTCGCTGTTCGTTAAATTGCTCTCAGTTTGTATAAAATGTACAAGAATCATAAATGTACAAGAATCATAATCTTAATCATAATACTACTATATAGAATTAAATCCCCGTAATTAGCATATGAAGGAACTTGACTTATACATTCTGGTGGAATGGAGAATGTTATTCATTCTTAACCTCATTTCCCGCACAAATACATTGCTTTTTCCTATCCAGTGTTAAAATCTAGAAGTTTTTTTTTTCTCCCCCTCCCCCTTCCGTTTTCAATTCTTTTATTCTTCCATGTTTTTTCTTCCCTACTTTACTCCTCTTTTCCCACCCTTATGCATGTGGCATGTCTAAAGAAAGGGACACACATTTTTTTATTCCTATTTTAAGCGATTCATTTCCGGCCTTGTGTACTTGCTCCCTTCTATTTTCACGGAGGAAATAGTTTAGACGAGGAATTTTTATGGAACGTGCAAGTATTCTTTGATATTTAGTGAATAATCCAGATTCATTTCTAACTTGAATTAAGGTAGCCGACTACGTTTAAAACATCGATTTTGATGAAAATTCCGAAATTTTTTTAAAAAAATTATTATTCCTGTTTTTTAAAGAATGTGAATTTCTGTTTCTAAATCTACTTTTTTTTCCCCCCTTCCTGTACGGTCTTTAGAAATTAAATTATAGTGATTTTAAAAAAGAGCATAAGCTATCATTTTCAATACAAATGAAAACTTTATGTGTTTTCTGAAGAATTTATTTTTCATCAAAAATGTAAACGACTATTGTGATAACTCAAAATATAATCATGATATGTCTATGAAAATTTTCAGGTATGTTTTTCATAAAACTAAAAATGTAATGATCCATAGATTAGGCTCCAGGTGTATTATTTGTCGATTTATCGGTGTATTTGCTTTAAATAAATAAATAAACATGAGAAATTACTGAAATTTTACATGTAATGACCAGTAATTTTTTTTTTAGACTTTAAGATATCGATTAGTTTTTAGTGCATTATTACATCCAAGAGGGCCTAAAGTGCATATGATAAAATAAATCAGTGTTATATGCTTAAAAAACATTTTTTTAAGAGCTAGAGCCATTTATGTAAAAAAAAAATTGCTTAATTTCGACCAATAGTTTTTATTTATTTAATTTTAAAAAAAATTTTAAGATAGTTTTGGATTGTTTTTTCACCATTTTCCTATTTTGGTGCTATATTTCTTCGAAAAATAGGGCATAAATTTTCGAAAGTGAGGTTGAGAACCCCTCTTCTAAGCGAACAAATATGATGAAAAAGTACTGTCGAAAGAATGAAATGTTTGTAAATATGAAAATTAAAACAGTCACAATGCTTCTTTTTTTTTAAAGAATAGAATCCGGAAAACCTAATTGATTGCGCTTGTTAAATTAAGAATTTTTAAAATTTTCTTAGATTATTTTTTACTTTCTGACGCGCTCAACTCGTAGAAAAACTCAACGCGTCAACTTCTCACAATCAAACGAGTTTTCAACCGGTGGTAATGATTTAATCATAATCAATTTAAGTGAAATTTAAGATTCGCGGGATTCAACCATTTGCATCTCCAGCCTCAATTTGTCAACACGTGACGATCTTTTTTAGGTCAAGGCCGATAGTACTCTGCGAATTAAACGCTCGGGACATTTGAAATAATATAAGTAAATAATGGAACAAAAGTGTTTTTATTGTATTCAAGAAATGACAAGACTTCTCGCGAGTGACTTGGTGCATTCCTGGGAAACCTTATGTGCCTCAGATTGTCAATAAACGTCCTTCGTCGGCGCCGATATTCAGGTGTGGCGGGGATACAAATCCAAGTGGGATGCCTGCCTACGCTCCATCCAAAATTTTCAGGGACGTTTTTTGAGTGGGCGTCATTTGCTGTGTATTATCTGTGATGTAAAAATCATTGGCGACACCGCGAGATCTGTTACCTGCCCGTTTTTCTACAGACCTCTCCCAGAAAACCTCAGAATCGTAATATTCCATTGAGTATTACATTGTACGCGCGCGTAATTCATCAGTGCAATTAATTACGCGATCAACGTAAATGTCGATACTTTTAATACTTGCAGATTTCACTGATGTACAGAAAAAGGTTTCTCTGATATGTAAATGCTCTCATTTTTGTCAATATGAAATAAATAAATGAAGGCAAACACTGGGAAATGTGGAAATCGTCAAATTGTTTGATTTCTCTCCAACTTTACTGAACCTGAACTGAATGTAAATGTCAACATAACTGATATCAGTAGTAATTAATCCAAAGAAAGTTTTGAATTAAAGTTTATCATTACCATAAATATTTTACGATAATTTTTGAATCAGTGAGTAACCCATTATTTTCTAAAAATTTTACAGCATTTAAATTTGTTTTTCGAAATTTCTTAATAACTTTAATTTTTTAAATAAGTCATTATTAAGAATAAATAAATGTTTTGTGGGTAACGCTTAAACCTAAAGCTCACTGTTGTTTTCAACTGTTTATTTATTAGAATAAATTCACACAATATTGCAGTTTTTCATAACTATTAGTGTATATTATGTCTGTCTTAAGTTAGTGAAGCCCATCGGGTATTATTAAAGAGGCAAAAAGGTCGAAAATCATTTATTCAAACGAATGAAAGTTAATGTCCCGAAGAAAGGGTCTACTACTGGTTTAAATAAAAGTTCAACGTTATACATTTTTTTAATTCGTAATAATGAAACAATAGCAATTTATGGCTCATCATTGTAATACGCGAAAATAAGCTAATTGAAGTTTAAGCAAAATTGCTGATTATTAATTCACCCTTGAGTGAAGATGAAAGCTTATTTCTTTCCAAGCAATAATTGACCTTTTTAATGCTATCATTTTCTCACGAAAGTTATGAAGGGAATGATGATGCGGCAAAGGAGGTTACAATGACTCCAATGTTTTTCACCCAAAACGTGTAAATGGGCAATCTATCAGTGATAGTGTCTTACGCTTTCCAAATTTGCCAGAATAATCATGCTTTAGACTTAAACCATTTGGTTTTAGTTTGTTTTTCTATTTTTTATTTTTTTTAAAGGAAGAAGCTGTTATTTATCTGAAAAAGAATTTAAGTCACTTGTAAATTATCTTTAAAATTTTCTGTTAAAGTGTTTTTTTTTTAAAATTAATCATCTAGAAAATATATGCGATGAGTAAAACTGTGCTTTTACGCAGGAAAGTTCTGTAAATTTTTTTTGGGACAATTCATTTTAAAAGAAAATAACGGTTTGTTTTTATCATCTGTCCTGATCTGTCACTTCAGGCAGTATGTCAGTTTTTATTTTTATCGCAATGTGTCGTATGTCACTTAAAGAATGGCTGTATATTTTACGTCAAAGAGATAAAAAAAAATGTGATTGCTCTTAAGTATTTCCATTAAATTTTACATCGGTCTTTTGCAATCTAAATTTTATCTGCTGTCAAAATTGACGTGCGATCTCTTTCCTTTCAAAAATTTGCCGCCCTATTTTGTGTGTGTGTTTTTTTCTTTTTTTAAAATCATTTATTTATTTTTGCTTTATTCTATATAATCTTGCATACTTCCATAGAATTCAGACTCTGACTTTGGTTCTTTCTATTTGCTCATGTAAACAACCATTTGATGTAACTGTTTTTCTTAAAAACTCTTTAAAAGTACGGAATTTTTATATTTTTAACGTATTTGTTTTATATGACTGAATTTGCCCTGGGTGTTAGTACGCCAACTTTAGGGGAAAAACCTAAAATCGGGGACAGTGAAGTAATTTTTTTAACAATAATTGAAATCTAAATGTATCTTAATACATTCATTCATTTTATTTATTTGTTAAAAAGATGCAATCTATACAACATTTTTTTCACTATATTCCATTGAACCAGGCAGGGCCTGGCATAGGAACTTAAGGCCTTCCGGGTCCGGGATTGAATCCCTGCCGGTGAATACGCTACCAACACAATTTAGACTGAGCATCGCCAAAGGCAGCATCTGGTGGGCTCGTACCATCTTCCACCCTCTCTTACACCATAGGACTCTCTGGTCTGATAACTAACTTGCCCGTATCCGGCTCAGACACGAAGGTATTTAATAGCGTCGTCGGGATTCGAACCGAGCACCCTCAGTCCAAAGCCCAATACGCTACCACTAGGCTATCTCGGGGCCCAATCATGACCCAATTATTTCACTATCTAGCTGACGTCTAATTCATAATTTCAAACTATAAAATTCACGTTAAATCTCTATATCTCTCTGTATTATTATTGTATTAAAACTTTTTGTTTTTCTCTTCCAGAGGCAAATTGAAAAAGGAAATGATTTGCTTGAAGAAGTCTCTACTTTTGGCCAAGAAAACACAGTCTCCAAACCTCGAGATGAAAGTTCTGCCGAAGTGGTGGAAGACAGAGGAGGAGTGCAGGAATTGGCCACTTCTTTGAAACAGCATCTCGGGTCTTTCTCGGAAAAGCTGGAAGGTACCCGAGAACGAATTGAAGACACGGCAAAATGCTACCAGCTGATGGATAAGGTAAATGGAATTATACATCTAGATTTACATGAACTTGTTAACTTTACTGTTGTGTCAAAACGTGCTGGAGTCATTAGCTGGAGCTGGAAAATATCCGTTTCATATATTTTTGTAAACGTCTATTAAAGTACTAATGTTTATATTTTATTTATCTTTTAGAGTATTTATTACTAATGGCGATAATCTTATATGAAATTATTTCTCCTGTAAATTCAAAGTATTTTTTTCTTCTATTTGAAATAGAGTTGTAAAAATTGGTGTCTGTATGGCCCCTGGGGTCTAAAGTACTTCCCATTTAAAGAAAGAAAAAAAACTGGAGAGAATAATATTTCAAATCCATATTGTCGTGACTTATAGGGAAAAAAAAAAAAAAAATTCAGGTAGTCGCCTCAAACGAAATTACCGCGGGTTATTAACGTAGGATTACTTATCGTTTGCTTATATATATATATATATATATACACACACAGTTGGCTCTCTGTTTAACGACGCTCTACTAACGACGATCTCTATTTAAAGACGATATTTCCCAGTCCCGGCCCCTCCGACGTTATGAGAAATGTTATTTTTTCACAAATTCTGTTTAAGGGCGATCTCTACTTAAGGACGATTTTTCACAGTCCCTTGAAAGTCGTTAAACAGAGAGCCAACTATATATATATATATGTCAAAATTTTGATGCATTTTGGTACTTTTCTGTTTAACTGTTTACTGCTTGCCCAAGTAATATACAGACTGGGTTTGGCGCGCAGCCAAAATTATAACTCGCAATGACGAACGGTTTTAGCGTCCGAAATTTTACTTTCCGGAGGAACGTAATTCTACGTTAAAATTCAGTAAATGTGGAGTAATCTAACTTATTCACGAGGACAGCTGTTCACGTTAAAAATTATTACTATATTAAGGATTACTTTTTGTTTGTTTGTGTGTCGTAAATAACATAAAGGATTGTAAGCTGGCCCAAACAAAATAATTTTTTAAATATTTCTTCTGTAAACATTAAAATTTACCCGCGTAACTGAATATGTTTAATTTATGGTCACTTTGATTGAACTTGTTGTTAATTATATTAAGAACCATATTTTTACTCTAAATTTACTATAAAATATGTGATATGCTCTGTACTAATTACTTTTATTTATTAATTTCAGGCCTACGAATGGGCTCTAGATGCCATGAGATTTGTCTCTAACATGGGAATTACCAATACAGAAAATCCGGATGGAATCATTCGCCAAATCAGATGTTTACAAGAGTACTCTGATAATCATCTTCGTGTGCCAGAGGATACCTTTACAGAGATGCTCGAATTAGCAACTAGGCTTGGAAATGAGAAACTTTTGGAACAGTGCAAAGTACTTACTCATTTCATTAATTAGAAGTAATCATTATCATTACACCTGCTGAAGGATATAAAATGATGATAAATACATGTTGACAATACATGTTTTAAGGCTGTATTAAAAAAACAAAACTCTCACAGTCCTTAAAAATCCTTTTAGCCGTACATGTTTAATATTAATTAATATATATATATATACATACACACACACACACACTATCTTTCTCTCCCTATACCCTCTTTTTTTTAATCCCAGATAGATTAAGAAATATGCTTTCAGATGTTAATACCCAGTGACCAGTGGAACCAGACTATTCCTGATGTATAAGGATCCCAGGAATTGATCAGCCGTTTGGTTTCAATAAGTTATCACTGAATTAATAGTAGTGGCAAGGAAAAATGCAAATAATGTGAAGGTGAATTGGCATAATCAATCAATTTTAAAAATTGATCATCGCTGAAAAGAAAAAAAAATATTTCAGGTAGTCTTCTCTAACGAGAATACCGCGGGTTATTAACGTAGGATTACGTATCGTTTGCTTACCTCTATTTTATTTTATTTATTTATTGACGCATTTTGGTACTTTTTCTATTTAACTTTTTTTACTGCTATTGGGTTTGGCGCTCTGCCAAAATTATAACCTGTGACGCAGGACATTTTTTTTTTCTCTCCGAAGGACCGTTATTGAGGAACGTAATCCTACGTTAAAAAAAAGTTTAAAATATGAGCCTCTTAATTTAAAAAATACTTTTCGTTGTTTCCTTTAAGAAAAAATAAATTAATCCTACTTGCAATTTTTCGCGATCGCCTTCAAATGCCGTTTTCAAGTCGAATAAAAGGGACAAGATTTATCCCTATAGCTGTACAGAATATTCCCTACCTGCCGCGCGAAACTTTAAAAATAACACTGAAATTATACTACCGCGAAACTGCTCGTAGTTACGATATTGACGCTGGTAATAATTTAATTATCATTTAATCATTTAATCATTTTCATTTATTCTTTAAATGAATGGTTTAGATATTCAAATTATCCCAATGTTTATGATGAGAGATTTGAAAAATAATAATAATAATAATGTGTATCTGTCTTAATTTTCGAAGTTTGTTAAGTCTATAAGTAGATTTTTTCCATTTTTCTACACATTTATGCCGTATTCTTGAATAGTGGTTAGTTTTTAATTTTTTTTCACTGAAGTGGATTTCAAATGCTTTTAGAATAATACTATAATTTTTCGACCATAATTTAGTTACTTGGATTAACAATTTAATCTGAGAGCTAACACAAAATATTATTTAAAGGAGAAAAATCTGTTAACTGATGCACCCTATTAAATATAATCTGAGAAAATGTGTGTGTGTGTGTGTGTATTAACCAATACATACATCTTTTGTGTTAAAAATTAATCTGAAACTGTACAGCTTAATGTAATTATTTCTATAGCCTTTATGCAATGTTACACAAATTTGAAATTTAATCAAATGAGTGGAAAATCCTTCTTCAATAAAAGGGAATAAAAAGTTTAGAGAACTGTAAGTACTTTGTAAAAATTTATACAGATATCCTGCTGTAGTTATGAAAGTGTTTACATAAACAATGCAGCATAATAAATTATTAAGATAGCTATTTAGATTAGCATGTACAAAATCATGTGCTTTATTCATTCAAAACTGAAGTACAACCACAGAAGTCGAAGTGAGATATAAGATCAACTCATGCCCCCCCCCCCCCCCCTCCCAGGAACAGAAAATTTGCTTTTTAAAGATTATTTACATATTTTTTAGCTTCAGAATTTGATAAATTCCTTTTGAAGATTTTACCTAGGAGTTATTAGAATAATATATTGCTAAGCAAAAAGATTTTTAGTGTTTAATCACTGTATGATAGACATATGATTTATATATGTACACACAATTAATTCTCTTGGGTTGATTTCTGAATTTTTTCAACTTTTTTTCTTAACATTGCTTAGCATAGGATCATTTTCATTGTAGTCATTCGTCCTAGTACACTTAATATTTTGGTACAGCATTATTTGTTCTCGTGGAATAGAATGCCTTTGGTTATTTGTAATAAAATGAACCATTGTTTTTGCATGTCAGGAAATTGTGAAACAAGATTTTGTTGTTCCTGTTTTTAATATCATACAATAGCTAGATTATCCCTTAGCAGTAGCACTTTATTTATTCAAATGTGTACATTTTTCTAGATTGTCAAACTGCGCTGTGAAGAGACTGTTGAGCTCATTCAAGCTAGACAGGCCACTCTTCAAAAAGTTAAACAGCAGATGGAAGTTGATTCCCTGCGTGGTCCATTTTGGGAAGCTGAAGATGCCACTCAAACCCCTCGGACAGTCAGATCACATTCACAGCCTTCTTGGCTTCCAGTTGGTGCAAGCACACCTTATACATCAGCAATCTTACATCATCAGCGAAGACGTTCAACTGGTGGACCAATGGGTGTGTCTGCACAGCAACGCTATGGATCCCCTATTGGATCATATACATCTTTTCCAAGTAGTTATTACCCAACTAGTAGAGAATCTTATCAACTGGACTCTTATATACAAGAGAAAGAAGATCAGCTTCTGAATCATGGACTTATTACTGAGGACCTCACATCAAATGGACCTGTTGCTTCTATATCAAAAGCATTATTAGACACACGTATATCACAAAAGGAAGGAAGTGTTTCGTCATCTTCATCCTCCTCTTCCTATACTAAAGTAAATAATATGTGAATACATTTCTATGAAGAATTTACAGTATATTGACTAAGAATTTACATTTGAAATACATAATAATTTACATAATTTATAATAATATTATTTACAATAACTTAGAATACATTATAACTGTTATATTTTTCTTGTAGCATTTTCATTATCATACGGTAAATGCTACTGAGATACAAGTTCAAATTTCCATTTTATTGGTATAGCTGCCATTTACATGTTTTACACAAATATAAAATGCAGGTGTATATCTTATATATGCATACTGAAATACATACTTAATTGTATTAAATTAAAGCAAGACTCTGTTAATAGTTGAAAATCATAAAGGATAGTACCACTTAAGAAGTGTTCTCTTACTAGTTAAAAAGAACATATACCACATCATAAGGTTGAAGAGATTTATTTATCAAAACTTAATGTGATAACTGTTTGATATTAATGTATTTTTCAAAAAATAATAATAAAGATATGTAATATAGAATTTTTAGTGTCAACATTTTAGATTAATTCTAGTTAATATGAAGTACCTTTCATTTTATTAATTTTAAGAATATTTTACTAATAAATAACTAACATTTATGCTAATTAAAAAAATGCCTCAAATTGCAAAAATAAACTAATTATGTTAATTTTCTCCAGGACTTGTCAAATATATTCCGTAGTTCTGGGAGGAGTTCCTCATCTGGTAGTGAAAGTAAGGCATGCAAAAGATTAACTCGCCGCTGTCAGATGTGGCAGTTGAGGGATGAAGCCCTCGAAAAAGCAAAAGCTGAAGTCCGGGAACAAACTGCATTGCTTCGAGTTGAAAGGCTTCATAATAAAATAGATGAGATTAGTACTAATAGGTATTTTAATATTAGCATTACTTTATTTAATGAATTGTCAATATAAATTAAAAACAGTATTCTGATGATTTTATTATTGAATTAATGTTTATATCTTATGTGTGGAACCATGTATTGAAAAATCCAAAATCTTAAATTTTTGCCATTAATTAATAACAAAGCATAGTGAATGTAAATTGCTAGTTTAGAGGGTGCACAATAAACACAGGAGTTCATAAGATTCAAGTTAATAGTAGGGTTTAACCAACACAACATGCTGTCATAAAATAGGGATGAGTTTTTTCTGCTTTTTTTATATTTTCTGCAAAAGAAAAATTCCGCCTTTTTCGCAAAAAGTTCTGCTTTTTTAAATTTTTGAAAAAAGATCCACTTTTTCCAATTTAACTTATACTACATTTGCACTGGCAGTTTCAAGCATGATCGAAGTGAAAAAAGTGGATTGGCGGAAGGATACATGTCGCTATGTCATTGTCATGTCGTCACAGCGAAGTCACAGAAACTCATTTGCGGGTCCCGACGTGCCTCTCTTTCCAGGAACTTGTTCCGTATCACGTGTGTTGCTCGTTGCTCACATGGCGTTGTATACTTTTGATTTTGTATTGCTTAGCTGCTGTATAGTTTTGCTTTAGTTTAATACGTGGTGTAAGAAAATGGATTGGTTTTATTTTTCTTAATATTGTTGTTATGGCGAATGTTAGAAAAGATATAGTATGTCGATCGGATAAAATAAATTTTCATGCAATCGACTTCAGGATTAAACATCCATGGCGCTGAGAATGGCTGGAGAAAAGTGTAGCAAACATATATTTAGGAGACATTTTCCGATTTTTTGCCAAACTCATTACCTAATAAAAATAAAATTACTTTAAAAGATGTGTAAAAGACCTTATACCAATTCTTTGTTTTTATATTTTGTTTAATTAACAGTATCAGTTTGAGTAAAGGTACAATACATTCACAATATGCCTCATGCTTCTAAGATAAACAAATGTTAAAATTTAAATTACTCTCTTAAGGCATGTTAAATCCTCTTAAGATATATCTGTCCCCTTTGAAAATGTGTTAAATGTAAGACTCTAGTGCAGGGGTCCCGAACCCTATGCCCGCAGGCACCATGGCGCCCGCCGATCGTTTTACGTGTGCCCGCCGATGTGCGACTACGATAAAAATATATCAGTTTTTAATAAAATGCTATGTAAAAGTTTTCTCATTTTTAATGATTAACTACACAAAAGTAGAAATGGCGTCCAACAGAGATAAAAGTACAAAGCATAATGCAACCGATATCTTTTCCCCTCTCGTGCCAAATCTTCGCCAACCTAATATCTAAAATGAAATGAACTGGTCCATTTCTGCCATCACAACACAAACATTTGTCTGGAGCTCATCTTGTGAGAGCTGGTAGTGTGGTTTTTTCTGTGAGATAAACGGTCATTTGATGTATCTACTTCATTATTCATTCATATGTATATGCTCATATTTTTTGTATTCTGTGTTTCCTCCTTCATTGTTTATAAATCCTTCCTTATTTATTACACTAAAATGAGTGGATCAAGTAAACGACAACGTACCTATAATTTTAATACTGAATGGGAGGATTCCTATTGCTACGTCAATTTAAAAGAAGAATGTGTTTGAATGTTGTGTGGAAATAGCGTCGCGGTGCCAAAAATACATAATGTTGAACATTTCGTGACAATTCATGCTACTTTTAATACGAACTATCTACTTAAATCTGAAATAAGTAAGAAGAAAATATATCAGCTAAAATCGAATCTCTCCGCTCAACAATCTGTTTTCACTAGGCCTCTGTAAAGATCTAAAAATGCCACTATTGCTTTAAAAATTTCTCACATACTCCCAACGAAGAAAAGGCCTTTCCAGGGTCGTGAGTTATTAAAAGAAGCATTTCTTACTGGCGCCGATTGCTTATTTGAGGGATTTTCCAACAAACGTGAGTTCATGTCAGCAATACAAGACTTACAGTTGTCAGATAACACTGTTACAAGAACAATACAAGCCATTTCAAAGGACATGCAAACTCAGTTAAAGAGTGACTTGGAAATATGTGAGTGGTTCTCACTACAATTTGATGAGTCTACAGACATATCAGTCACAGCACAGTTAGCAGTTATGGTGAGAATGGTATTTAGTGACTTTACTATAAAGGAAGATCTACTAAGAAAATTACACATGAAAGGACGAACAACAGGTGAGGATATCTATAAAATATTTATAACATGTGCAAAGTCGATAGATATGCCTCTCCAGAAGCTGTCTGCGATAACCACTGATGGGGCACCAACAATGGTTCGTAATGTCAATGGATTTATTGCCCTTTGCATAAAGGATGAATTATTTCCAAACTTTATGTCATATCACTATGTTAAAATTTAAATTACTCTCTTAAGGCATGTTAAATCCTCTAAGATATATCTGTCCCCTTTGAAAATGTGTTAAATGTAAGACTCTAGTGCAGGGGTCCCGAACCCTATGCCCGGTTTCTTCTTACTTATTTCAGATTTAAGTAGATAGTTCGTATTAAAAGTAGCATGAATTGTCACGAAATGTTAAACATTATGTATTTTTGGCACCGCGACGCTATTTCCACACAACATTCAAATAAAAAAAACATCACCAGGAAGTTTTATGTGGTAGAATACTACCCTACGGACATGTCATGAAAATAATTACAAAAATAGTCAACTTAATTCGCGCAGTTCCTTTGCAACACCGCCTTTTTAAAGCCCTATTAGAAAATCCAGAAGATCCTGATAAAATGAAATGCCAAAAATCACATTGACTTGAGATTTATATTTTTTATAACGAATTTTCATACTTTGTAGATTGTTTATGCATTATTTAGTAATAATTTATTTTACACAAGAATATTAACAATAATTTTTATATGTTAAATTATATTTTGAGAATTAAATGTATTTTTGTACATTATGTGTATGTATTATTAACTATGTCCAACTATAAATTCACCTTGGAAAAATAAATGGTGCCCGCCGTCCGACCGGTATTCTTGAATGTGCTCTTAGGTGCAAAAAGGTTGGGGACCCCTGCTCTAGTGTGTTAAATGTACTGTTTTGATCCCTGGGAATTTTAGAAATTCAAATCTTGTGCTTTCAGTTTTCTTGTAATAGGAGTATCTGTTCAATTCATTGGTATTTTGTTTGTAAACACATATTTGCTTTTAGATTTCTGATGCATTGTATTTTTTTTGTGTGTATATTAGATCTGAAATCAGTGAAGCACCTGGCACTGAGAAATTGAGTCAAAAGTCCATTTCTCAAGTGCGGCCTGATCCCGTCCGTGGCCCTGTGCCTGTGAATACTCATTTAATGTCTCAAGTATCTCCTGATGTTCCTGATCATAGTGCTAACTCAGAAGATATCAGCAAAACCTCAGAGGCTAAATCAAAGAAGTATGACATAGTTTATTCATTTTTGTAAAGAGTTAAAACTCATTTAATAATTGTTATGTCATTAGTTAGAATGTTATCCCTTTTATGTTGTGTTGCAAATGTTCTTCTATAAAAGCTCACATTTACATACCTCAACATTCACATTTATCCTCATATTAAAATTCATAAATTCTCTTAATATGTCTCTTTGAAGATCAGGCCACCTACACATCCATATTTATGATATTACTAGCTGAATACCCGTGCTTTGTTATGGAGTACATTGAAATTAAATACAGCGGTCAATGTATGCAATTAATGCCAAAAATATTATATATATATTTATAATAAATGCAACAATCAATGCATGCAATTGATGTAAAAAAAACAAAAAAAATATATTTATAAAAAAAAATCATAATGGATATTTTTATAGACAAAATAATGTAGAAGAAAATATTCAATTTAAATCTAATAGAACATACTAAAGAATATAGTGCAGTTAATATAGTACAGTTTAAAGAACATATCTTTTACTGTATTTTAATATTTTTTTGGATAATATCAAATCGTCTGCTGCATTAGCAAGAAAAAAAAAATTTTTTTTTGTCTATTTCGTTGTTATGCACATGACGCAAAATTAATTTAAAGTATCACAGAAAGAAAAGAAACCACGTAATCAGTATTCAATAAATTAAATTCTAAAAATGAATCTTTAAAAATTCACCAAAAATCTCAAAATGGAAGTAAAGATTCGAAAAAGATTTCATTTTAAAGAAATTTGTATGATCTTTCTCGTTATAATTTTCATAACCCTCAAATTATTATTTTAAATGGAAACTTTAAAGAATGTTACAAAAACAGCTTAAAAATTTAATTTTAATAAATTTAAGAAGAATTTTTCAAAAATCTTTCTTAGTGCACCCCTACACTATAAGAAAAATCGCCATTCAAAATTTCAGCCCTTTAGGTCCAGCAGTTTAGTCTGTGCGTTATCTGTTAGTCAGTTATGGAACTGTTTTATATATATATAGATAACAAGGAATGATTATATATATAATGCATGAACTGTGAAAATGTTAATTTTTAAAATAATTTTTAATGGCTCTAAAAAAGTGATTCTCAACCTTTTTATGTCAACCATAAACATAAAAAGGTAGTCTCTTCCTTCCCTTGATAACCATCAGACCCTGCAACCTCCCAAGCCTAAAAAGAGTTTTAATCTAGTAAAATGCTTTCTGCACATTTTTTGCATTCCCCCCCCCCATATCCCTCATGCCTCCCCAAGAGGGGGGGGGGGGGGGCACACCCCAAGTTGAGAGCCACTGCTCTAAAACTACAAATCTCAGCTGTATATTAATTTTTAAACTACATTTTTTAACTCTTCTTGTTTATTGTTTTTTTACTTTACTATATAATTTCTTTTTTTTTTAGGACTCTGATGCTTATCATGAAAGAGCTGATTCAAACTGAGAGAGACTATGTTAAATCCTTGGAATATATAATTGAGGTAAGGAACTTCTTTTTCATATAAGTATTAATATTTCTCCATTACCTGAAAGTTAAAAAGTTTGGAATGTTAAATGTGTTACATTTGGTTTAAATATAAATGCTCATCTTTAGTTTAAGCTCATATTTGGTTTAAATATAAATGCTCATATTTAGTACACTACATGCATAAATCCCTTTGTTATGTATTAAAAAATATATGCAAAATCTTTTTGATGAAACTAAGTTGTATAAATTTTTATTTTCAGAATTATATTCCCGAATTAATGAGGGAAGATATTCCTCAAGCCTTACGGGGGCAGAGAAATGTTGTGTTTGGTAATATTGAAAAAATATATGAATTTCACAATCAGTATTTCCTAACTGAACTGGAGCACTGTGAAAATAACCCTTTTATTGTTGGACAGTGTTTTCTTGATTTTGTAAGTATCATTTTTGTTTCCCTGCTCTCTAACAATCTTAGCAATAAATCTGTAATTTTTTTTCAATTCTTATATTTACACCCCTTTTCTTTGTTTTTAAAGAAAAGATGTGTAAGTATGTCTTCATTATTACTTCTGAAGTAAATATTTATTGTTTTATATTTATAAATATAGCTATTTTTTTACCTTAAAAATCAATATTAAATTTTGACTTTTGAAAATATTTTAGTATGTTTGAGACAATGTATTTTACAGTGGGAACAATTTTCTTTGTAGTACATATTTTAAAATTTATTTTCTCACATTTTATGAAAAGGAAGAAGATTTAAAACATTTTCAAAAGAATTTCTTTGATAACATCAGGTTATTGATAAATTATCTGTTGGTTAATATTTAGTGCTGAAAATCTATGAATATATATATTTTTTAAATTAATGAAAAGGGGAAAGTGTATATTTTGTTTTATTACCTAAGAAAATGTTTTAGAGTTTAAGGCAGAGGTTCTCAAAGTACCTAAATCTGAACCCCAGGGTTTTAAGAAGCATTTATTCTGTTCACTCTATTCCCAGGGCTTAATGTCTATTCTCTGTTGAGAATTAAGCCCTGGGAAAAGCCATTTATCAAGCTAGGTCCCCCTATATAATAGTTCAATTAGCAACAGGGAATCAAAAACAATAGCTTCAAATTCTTAAATGTAATTTATTTTCTTCTTCATCTGTAATTTTTAAAACACAAAAATTTCTTCCTTCTTTTATTCATAGTGTAGGCCTTTTACACATATTTGAAAAAACAAGCATGTCAAAATCTAAGGTGCCAATATTTTTATGTACAAGTTTAATGTAGTGTAGGATATAACTTGAAATATGTTCCTATGTGGGAAGATAAAGCTAACAATTATTTTATCTCTGTAAGATGTTTCTTGTGATTTGTTATAATAAATTACATTTTATGTCTGTATTTAAAGACACTAATTTGCTAATATTTTATTTGTCCTATCTAGCAACCTCAATTTTATTTGTATGCCTTGTATAATAAAAACAAACCAAAGTCTGATGCTCTTATGTCTGAATATGGAAACACATTCTTCAGGGTAAGTTTTTTTTCTTCTTTTGAATGCATGAATTAAATGTCTTTCTAGTTTATAAAAAAAGTCATAACTTACATGCGGCCATGTGCAGTCTGCTACAGATTTTGTTGTGGCCTGCCAAGACACCCAGAAAAATCTGGACAGAAAGAAAAACTGCCAGTATTTAATTTAATTTGTATTTATTGATTTTTATGATATAATTTATATCTTTTCTGAAATGCTAAGTTAACTAATAAATGCAATAATTTTAAAAGGTGCGGCCCTCCACTTACACAAAGAGGCCCCTGGGCCAAAACAATTACCCTCCCCTGGTCTAGTAGAATTTCAATTTTCAATATACACAGATCTCTACCAAAAATCAGATTACCATATAGATATTGTAGTATATTAATAGACTTTGAACAAAATATATTTTACGTTTATAAATATATGTATGTGCAAATTTATGAGATTGTTCATAAATAGTTTATACTACATTGTAATTTTTTTTCTTTCAGAAAAAGCAGTTAGAATTACAAGATAAAATGGACTTAGCTAGTTACCTGCTGAAGCCTGTTCAGCGAATGGGGAAATATGCTTTGCTTTTAAAGCAGTTATTAAAAGAGTGTCCTGAAAGAGAGACAGAGCACAAAGCTTTAAAGGTTTAATTTTAATTCTTAATTGTTGTGTAATCTGGTTTTCATTTTAGATGATAATTTGAAAGAATGCTTTACAAGATATTAACAAACTCAATTATTTATGCTAATTTAAGGTATACATCTTTTGACTTTTCAGATCTTCAACCCCAATATTAAACTAAAAGGAGTTGTTCTTTCAGTACTTTCTAATCATGAATTAGCAAATACAGTCGATTCCGGTTGATCAGACCAGCTGCTCATTTGGGCCGAATCCTTCACACCAAATCCCATCTTGTAACATAAGGCATGCTCGTTTAATCAAATCAGCCAGTTATTAGGACCAAAATGATTGCATCCCGATGTGGTCTGATTAACCGTAATAGACTGTATATATTTTTTAATACTGTTTTCTACATTTAAAGATAGACCTTTCAATGTCATGCAAGTGCCTTTTGCATGTTGCATTTCATGGAGCTATATTTTTTATAATGCTCACAAGTATAAAATGTACACTAACTTAAAATTCAAATTCCGATTATAGGTTTTCCTGAATATTGCCTATCAGTTTTTAAACTGCTTTGAAAAACTGTGTCCTTTAGATTATGATTATTTAGTTACATAAAAGAACTTGATTTCAGGTCAATTATAATAACTGTCATAAAGACTTATGTAAAATGCTTAATTACTGTGCCGTTCCATCCATTGATGGCATTATTTTCAAGGAAAACTGTAAAACTTTTAGAGACTCAGTTACAAATTGAGCACATTTTTAAGCTCCATTGCAGAGGATAAAAAAAAAAATTAATGCAGTTTTTTACTCTGTATAATTTGTAAAATAGATGAAATAAAGAAACAGAACAAAATTATGTGGTCTAAATTGTGGCAGCCTATTCACCATCAGGGATTTAATCCTGAGGGTGTTAATTGCTACGTTGGGTACTGTCTGATGCATTAGAAGATTTGGAGATGACTATAGTTACTTTCGTATATGGTAATTGCATCCTTAGTCCATGATATGTGAATATATCCCACTGTTTAATTAAGTTAGCACTTACCCTTGACATCTTCAAAAATAAATTTTTCTTAATGTTTAACTTGAAAATATTGTTTAATGTAGAATAATAACTGAACTAAATCATATTTATATGTGTTTGATATATTACATGGAGATAATTTGTAATTACGTTGTTATGATACTTCAAAATGATTCATGTCATGTTAATGAATACCTATGTGTGATGATTTTTTCTTTTGTTTCAGGCTGCAGAAGAAATGGTTCGTTTCCAGTTAAGACATGGCAATGACTTATTAGCTATGGATGCCTTGAAAGATTCTGATGTAAACCTTGATTTTTTTTCTTTTGTTAAAATTAAATTCATTTACAATGTTTACAGATTGCATTTTGTATTCATATATCTAAATTTCATTGCCAGTCAATTCATTTATGTCTACTAAATTTAATTTTTTTTCTCCCAAGTTATTTTTTGTCTGTATGTTACAAGATTTTTTTTACAAATATAATTACAATTGTGACTGTCAATGTTAGCTTAAATTTTACCATAATTTAAAATTCATTAAACATATTTTCTTAGTCTTTATTTTAATTTGTTAATGCCACAGTGTAATATTGTGACAATCTGTGTTGGTTGTCTTATGAATGGTTTGTCTTGCGGCAAATTTATAAGCACACATTTTCTGTCTTTATTAAATACTTAGTTCTATAAGCTCAAATGAAAAAAAATTGGCCTATTTTGTAGGTGAATGTCAAAGAACAAGGGCGTCTTCTAAGGCAAGATGAATTCATTGTATGGCAAGGGAGATCCCGCAAATGCATGAGACATGTGTTCCTTTTTGAAGACCTTATACTCTTCAGTAAAGCAAGAAGAGACCCACAGAGGAAGGGCTATGAAATGTATCAGTACAAACATAGCATTAAGGTAATTTGCTCTTTAGAATTTTAAGAAATTTGAATTGTCTAAATCAGTGTTTCTAAAACTGTGGCTCACAACCCCATGTGGGGTTACGAAAATTTAATTATGGTACATGAAGTTGGCTTTTAAAATCTTCACTAAAGTTTAATTTTATAACCAGTAGAGATCTTGCAACTTCAAGCCCTAAATTAGTACTTCTTTCACTAATTTAGGGGATTGTCCCCCCACCCTTTTTTTAAATATTTATACATTTAGACCAAAACTACTCATTCATAAAATAAGCACGAGATAAAATTGTTTGATTTTTCTACGCTATTCTTTCCCAACTTGCTTTATTGTGCTCTTATAAATTTTCTAACACATAATATATTAAAGGGATAACATAATGAGTTTTTACACTAAATAACTTTTAAATGCAATTAGATTTACAAAATTCCACCCTCAGTGATTACATATAATTATCACACAGAGAGATTAGAGATAGCAATCATAGGATATC
Source organism: Dolomedes plantarius (assembly GCA_907164885.2). Taxonomy (NCBI): domain Eukaryota; kingdom Metazoa; phylum Arthropoda; class Arachnida; order Araneae; family Dolomedidae; genus Dolomedes; species Dolomedes plantarius. The sequence goes on along the minus strand of OU015497.1, from coordinate 112,103,191 downwards.
CAGGAGTTGAAATGACAGCATTTATTTTGCCCATGAATGTAAAGCAAAATTGTATTAGCAAGATTAATTTTGTAATTTTTGACACCTGTTTTGTATGGCTGAGAACTTGATAAAATATTCTCTAACTTCCAGTGAAATTTACTTTTATATATATTTTTCTTTAGACTCATTTTCAGAGATATGTTAAACTGATTTTTCTCTATGTCTCTCTCGCCTCTGAGAATTATATTAACTGCAATAAAACATAGCTAGTAATTTCTTGCATAAAATGTTTGGGATTTGTTTTAATATTTCTGCTGAAATGAAAATAATCTGATAAATTCCAAATTAGAACTAAGATCAATGTAAAATAAACTGTGAATGTATATGTATGTTCATACTCATGGATGAAGTAATTATGTGCATTTCTTTGTGTAGACGACAGATCTAGGAATCACTGAACAAATTGGTGATAGTCCTACAAAGTTTGAAATCTGGTTCCGTAAAAGGAAACTGAATGACACATTTTTACTGCAAGCCCCAAATCCAGAAGTAAAAGCTGCTTGGGTATCAGATCTACGCAAAATACTTGTTAAGCAGGCAGTTAAAAACAGAGGTAAGAATTTTCTCTTTTTTAGATAATGCATTTTCTTTTCATACATTGCTATATAATTTTTTTTTTTTATCCTATGTCAAGGAAAGTCAATAGCGACCATAAATTCCTTCTGGCAGCCGATTAGAGTTCAGCTTGTTTCAAAAAGTCAGCGACAGAAAAGTGCTTGTCAGATAAAACTGGACAACTTAAAAGGTGATTAAAATTCATAAAATGCCCTTCAGAGCACTGAGGGCAGTCTGGGGATGAGACTACACCAAGGCGGTGCATGTGTTCTCTTAAGTAGTCATGGGATGTTAAAATTCTAAAATTTACTGTAAAAAGATTCTTGGAAGGTTCTGGGTGGGTTTAAAGTTTTCTCCACGATTTTCCTGTGGCATTGAGTATGTGGTTATTTTTAATTGTCTTGCCTATCCTTGTGATCTTGACGTAAGCCTGGAGATATGGTAAAGAGTAGAACTGCAGTAGCTTGCAACCAGGTTTGCCAAGTTCATCAGCACGTTCATTATCAGGGATTTGACAATGATTTGGGATACACTGGTATATAATTTCTAAACCGAACACAGGGCGTTGCTGATAAGTAAGCAAGTCTTGGCCACATAAACAGAGTTGAAATCTTGAGGAGAGCTGAGTAGCAAGATTGATGCCTGAGAGTCTACAAGAATGATTGCTTTTTTATGGGTTGTAATGAAATTAAGATAAGTGACAGCTTGCCCTATGGCTTTAATTTTGGCCTCCAAATTGGATGCCCCAACTGCAACTGAGTCCTCAAATTTACCCTGGCAGCAAAAACCAGAGCCAGAGTTACCATCATGGCTGGGAGAACTGTCCATATATACATGGTACCAGACATTACTTTGGTAAAGGTTATAAATTGTCTCCAAAGAGTAGGCCTTAAGGACCAATGGAATGGTCTCCTTCTAATTTTTTTAGTGGCTATGGAAGATTAACAACAGAAAGCCAAATTTCTGAGGGTAGGCAGATATTGAAACAAAAGGGCTTCCGTTCAGTCCAGAGAAGATCATATTTTGCTATAAGCTCATTAGTTGCAGCCAGGAAAGTCCTATGAGTTTTCAACCTGGTGTTACTTGGAATATAATTTAATCAATGGTTAAGTAGTAGTCTCATGTATTTTTCATATAATTTTAACAATTGTCCATCTCTTCTACGAACAAGGGGCACTAAGCCTGACTGAAATCTCCATTGCACAGATGGGAGTGGAGCAAGCTGCACCTGTGATGAATCTAAGGGTGTTATTTTGGAGTTTGTCGTCAATAGTTATTTGAGGCAGTGGATATGAGTTCTCCCCCATAATCCAGCACATGTATTATGTAAGTTTTAAAAACAGTAGCTAGGACTTCTTGGCACAAGCCTCAAGTGATACCTGAGAGTCTTTTAAGCAAGTTTAAATCTGTTGGAACCCTTACAAGCAGTCTCTGTAGTGTTTTTTCCAACTGAGCTTAGAGTCAAGGAAGACTCCAAGATAGCAAGCCTTGTTGACTCTGGACAGATTAGAGTTCATATATGTAAGGGATACATTATGGGACTTAGTAGACACTGTAAACAGTTGGCATACTGTTTTGCAAGGGTTGACCTCCATGAGGTTTTCATCATGCCATTTCTCCAGAGCAATTAAGGTTCTACTGATTGTAGTGTTAGCTCTCTCAATGTTATGATCGGTAATATAAACATCAATATCATCTGCAAGAAGTAAAACCCCAACACCTTTAATAGACTGTAATTTCCTTACAAGGTCATTTTTCATTATGTTAAAAAATTACAGTTGAGGACAGCTCCCTGAGGAAGACCATTTCTCAGCTGGACACAACAGGAAAAAACATCACCATTCTTGGCAATTTTCTGTGCCAGAAAGGATTTGACGCAACTGAGTGTTTCCTTGAATACCAATATTAATCACCTTAATAAGCTTTCTTTTCCGGACTCTTCTCATACACGGTTTTAAAATAAATAAAAACAGTAAGGGTTGAATTTCTTTGCTAATGTGTGACAATTTGTTTGACAATGGAAAGTTATTGCTGTATACAGTGCACTTTTGCTTAAAAATGAATAGTTCAAAGCATTATTGAAAGCATATTCTGATGTAATATCTTGATAGCAATTTTTTTCTCTCAAAAATAAAAGAAACCTTCTTAATTTCATAATACATTTAGGTATTGTTTAAGCCCTTTATAAGGGTAAATTACATATTTTATAAAGCGATTTGTTCATCCCTAGGCTGTATATGTTAATCTAGACATTTCACTTTTTCTTTAAATAAGGTTCTTTGGCTGAGCAATGGCAAATTAGCTCTTGTGTAGAAAAGAGTCGACCATAGTGCACACAACCAATCAAACGATTCAAGTTCTACAATCTGAAGTTTTAAAAGTCAGATTAATTTTGATCAGAATTTAATGTAAAATAACAATGAAAAAGTTTTTGAAATTTTCTTCTCAGAATTTTTTTTTCTGTGTGACTCTAGTTCCAGTGATATATGCAACAAATAGTACTATACAATCTTCTCAAATATATTTATTTTATGAGAATAAAGTTTAGTGTACTAATAATTATAATGACCAGAAGAAATATTAAAAAAAAAAAAAACTATTTGTAGGGATTAGATAAATTAATACACCATGAGTTGTAATATTTAACTATAAAAAATCTTTTTAAAAATATATTAATTTATTTTTTATTCCTGAACAGAAAATCGCCTTGCTGAAATGTCTTCCATGGGCATTGGAAACAAGCCATGTTTAGATATCAAACCCAGTGAAGATCAAATTAGTGATAGGTCTATAAGCATTCATCAGCTAGCTAGAGGTAATATATTTTCTATAAAATTCCATCAATAATATACAATATATATAAAATATAATTTGTAGATTATGGACATGGGGGAAAAAATCAAATATTCTGTATTTCAAGTACAACGTTAAATGTATTTATACACAATAATTTTAAATGCAATTCAGTATTGTACCAATGGTCTTCTTTATTTTGTGAGGTTTACATTATCATCAGCAGTTAAGTAAACTGTAAATTTAATCTTCTTTAACACTGTTTTAGTGAAAATTTAATGATTTTTTTTTATTTTTTAATCATTGCAGCTCCTCGATTCCGTAACTCTATAGCTGTGTCACCGTATGACATACGAAACAATAGAAATTCCATCATCTCGGTGAGTTCTTCATCATCTTCTGGTAGCAGTCAATCGTCATTTTCATTTTACGGAACTTTAAATCTTGGTTTTGAGCCTGGAGACAGCCCAAGACCACTACACAGGTCTCTAACTCAACAGTCACAGTGTTCGACAGGTAAAATTACATTTTATAATTTCAGAAGCATTTCTAGTTTTAATACATATTCAAAACAAAGCAAATTTTTTTTAGATTCTAGGGGGTAAAAATTATTTGGCTCTATGTATTTTTCATTTTTAATGGCTTTGAATTGTTGAAAATGGTAGACCTAAAAAATTCTTATTTAAACACCACTTTATAAAAACCTCTAACATTCTAGAGGATTTTAATTTCAAAGCTGCATTCTTAAGATGCTCCATTACTTGATGTCACAGTTCTTTAATCCAAATGATAAGGTATAGGAAATTTTTTCCTTAGTATTCTTCTAATCACAAATTAGCAAATGTAATTTTGAAAATAAAAATTCCAATGAAGGTTAAAAATAAATAGCCCATTTTTAAAAATTTTCAGTAGATAACATTTTACAGGGAATTAAATTATTGATGTTTATCACTACACAACTAAATTTGTTCTTAAAAAAATTCAATTAAAATTAAAGATTTTTGAAAAACATGCACATTGCAATTAAAGATCTTTTAAATTTTCATTCTGGGAGGAAATTTTCCTATAATTTTGCAATTTTAGAAATCAACTGATGCTCATCATTAACAGTTAAAGCCATCCAATATTTAGGCTTCTAGCAGTTGTAGGCTATTAATTTTCACTTCATGAGTAGTAGTTATTGACTTCAGATAATTTCTTCAGGTAAATAGTTTAATTACCTTTTTAACAAATCTCCTAGGGTATTTCCATTGTTAATCATATGTGACAAGTGGTATATTTCATAAATATTTTATGAAGTATCATGAGAAATTCATGCATGAGAGTTATCTTACTACAAATAGTCATTATTTCACAATTGTCCTTTGAACAGAGAGTGGCTTCTACACTGATGCCAGTACAGCTGGTGATAGTCCGGAAAATGAAGAGCCCCGACACAAGCGAGCTGAGAGAAGTGATAGCCTTTTGTCAAGTGACTCCCTTTCAACAAATGTATCACCCACAGAAGCTCCCTGCCTGAAATATGAACAGTCATTTGAAGAGGTATGCTAAGATTATGTTTTGTTCATCTCCCTCTCTTTAATTCCTTCTATTCATTTTGAATTACTTCTAATGAGCTTGGTTAATTAAATAAAAATGCATGTTTTAATGACATTACTAAGTCAGTGATTCCCAACCAGTAAGCCGTGAGATCGGCCAAGGGTGCCACAAGATTTTTTTAGGGGGACAAACAAAAAAATATTCGTAAGGCCCACTTGAAGTAAGTATTAAATTGAATTAATTACTCTCATGCCTAACAGATTGTGCCATAATGCAATGCATTTGTTCTTGAGAATGAATTAGCTGCCCTCATGCCCACAACTGTTGGGCTTGATTTCAAGCATTTGTGCTTAAAGCATCAATCGCAAGTCTCACATTAATAAAACCAAACTCTTTTTAGCAATTTCCGTTGTAGTCCTATGCGTAATACTATACTGAATCTCCCAGCTATTTTTGAAACTATATTAATGTATCCTATTCTAGTGTTTGTTTCTTATATCTATTAATAAACAGATCAAATAAATACTCCATTGCTGATTTTAACTTACATTAAACATGTTCCTGAAATATATTCCATTTTAATATTTAAAAATTAAAATTCTAGGAAGGGTACCCCAAGTTTCTAATCTCATTCCAAAGGGTGCTGCAAGCATTAAAAAGTTGGGAATCCTTGTACTAGATATTTTTCAAATAAAAATTTCCAAAAAAAATTGGATGAGCATTTCCCCTAAATTATATTACAAATTACTTCTTTTTCTGAAAATTCATGGTTTACCAGAAGTGCACAAACTTAGCTAATGTAATTGTATTTGTTATTTTAACATTATATTATGATAATTCTTTCCTTTTTTACTTTAGAGCCTGACAACTCCTATGTGACAATTTTCTTGAATTATTTATATGGACTTGCTGCCATTAACATAGAACATGATATTCTGGTTGTCCACTGCAAGAGTTGAGTGCCATACCGCCATCCAAGAGCTTTGTTATGCTCAAAGACTCTTTTGGACTTTTTATGCATGAGCATGACACACGGGTTTATAGAAATTAAGTCTTAATTTATTATGCTAAGAATTTTTATCTATCTACTGTAGAGCTGGTGTACTGTATACACACAAACATATTACTTTTATCACCTAGTAATGTCAAGTTTTCAGAGGTATTTTGTTGAATATATAGTTAGTTGTACATAGGAAATTTTAGTCCTAACTATGTTTCAAAAAGGAGTCATAAAGCTATCAAAATTTCTTCGCAAACCTGGGCATACAATGTGATTCTTCATCTTTTATATTTGTTATTGATTCTTATAGTTGACAAAGACTTATCTGCTACATTGATGAACTGAGACATTCAAACTTGAGATGATTAAGTTCAGTCAAAGTTCATTTGTTCTCTTAATGTGTTGTACTTTGCTAATCAGTTTATTTTTCACATTTCGGCCAAGCTTATTAAGTAAACTAGATATATCTTATATCAAATAACTGGCAGATGTTTTCCTTAATTGTTAAAGATTTTTCTTGAAATTTACCGAGAATAATTGGTAAGAGGCATATTTTGATAATTTACGCAAGATGTAAATATTAAATAAATAAATGAAAGAATAAACAGTAATAAATGCAAAATATTTAAGCTTCCCCTAAATTATGGCTGCAGAGTTGTTTAGGTTACTTTTGCTAAGACTTCGTTCTATAAACTTTTATTCTTCGGTGAATTTTCTTTTTGTATCTCAGTTTTCTGCTAAGTAATTTAAAAGTAACTAGGGTTTCTTTAAATTATAAACAAGAACTGCCGCTCTTAATCTTGAGTCAAGAAAAATGTTAATTTTTTAGTTATGAATATTTAATCTAGTATTGTTTTCCCCCTCAGTTAAGAGTCTTTCCATAAATATATTCCTTTTTTATTGAAAATTCTCCTAGTGTTTCTTCTACAATAAGCTTTGTGTTCAGTTTCGTAGAAATGTTTATAAACTTTCAAATTATGATTTGCACCTGGCATCGGTAAAGCTAACTTTCAAATATTAAATTATACTTTTGTGTTAGTTATAGTTAGCACAGATTGTCAAATGAATAAAAGTTTGAAAACAGAAGTCATGCTGAAGATAAACTGACTTTTTTGAAGCTAAACAGGAAATCTACTCATGAAAATATAAAAAGATTCCTATTACAATCATTGTTGGAATCGTTTTAACTGTTAATTTTTAAAAATGCATTTAAACATTAATGTTGTTACATACCAGTTACATATCTTACAAGAAATCACTATCTCAGCTCTACAGTAGATGAAATGTGTTGCCGATTTGGCAGTGTTTGTTTAAGTCGTGTACACTACCTCTTCCTCATACTAACAATTTCTTAAATTTCTTTAGTGCATTGAAAATAAACAAATTTATATATCTTGTTTATAAGTTTTTAAATCAAAAATATTCAAAATAATATATCTGAAGCAATTTTGTAAGATATTTTATTTAAAATGTTTCTTGTGTCATATAATTTGTTTTCTAGTTTTATAGCACTCACTTTGAGTTTATTTTTAATATGTACTTTTGTTACTACTGTGCAGTGGCATCTTCATGAATATTTTTCTCGGTCGAAGTTGTAAATACATTAAATTAATTTTTAATACTTAATCTAAAAACTAATTTTGAAATGTACTACTTAAAAGAGTACAGAAGAATATGAATGTATATAATCTGCACCCAACATATAAACAGAATCATAATTACTATATTAAAATAATTTATCACTTAGTTAGCTAGCTAAAGGACACTTTGAAGTGTTTTTTATTCATGCATAAAGAAATTTTACCAAACATTTATGAGATAATTTCAGTAAATTTACTTTTAAAAGGGCTTAGATTTTAACTGTGATAAAAGCTGTAACTACCAATTATTACTAATAGCTTTCTTCTCATTGTATTTCCATATTAAATTCAATGATAAGAAAGAAAGATTCAATGAGATTTCCATATTAAAAGTACTTTTTTTAGTCATTTAAACATTTTAGCTTTATTTACATGTATTTATCATATTCTACTGTACTCAAGATTATATATTATTACAGAAGTGTAATTTAAATTATTTTGAAGGTGCAATATTAAAAGTTTAGACAATCCTGTAACCTTCAGGTTAAAAGATAAAAAGTCTTTGATTTAAAATAAAATGTTCTTGGTGCCACTGATTTGTAAATATAACCTGTACAGAAGATCTGCTTTCTATTATATGCTCTCCCTAAGTGCTGTGGTTTCTTATTAGTGCCATTTTGGTGTCCTAAAACTAACTGTAATTATTAGGGAGCATACCAAGCTGTTCTTTTAAGGCAGCTGTACTGTAAATCTATTTCTGTAATGAATTGCAGAATAAAATAAAGTATTTGATTACGTGAAACTGCTGTTTTGAATTTCACAGAGCATTTAGAGAGATGACTGGTCCAGTTAGGAAAACCTCTAAAGTACACGAGGTGTATCAAAAAGGAAGACAATTTTTTAGAGTATGAAACTAAGAAAAGTAGTTCATTTTGCAAAGATATCTTAGGGTACAAAATAGGTGTCTTCTTCCTTCCTAGACTGAGAACTGCCTCAAATTCAAATGTTGATGAGGACCGCACATCTACTGAATGAATAGCCGAAAGTATATTTAGTGGCAATATTTAATGTGCTTCATGAAACAGAAGAAAACACAGCTCTTGAATATAACTATACAACATGTAAAATTCATTGTCAATAGTGTTATAACTGCAATGCAGCTGAGATGCATGTTATTGCAGGCTTAATGAGAAACTTAACTTTCTTTTTATTTGACTAAAGCTACATAAACAGTTTTCACATGTTTCTATATTTTATATTAACAATCAATTCTAGTGAGGGATTTCTTTTATTCATTCTTATTATCAGAAATAAGAACTAACAACTGTAACAATAAATAGACACACTGGCCAATGAATTGGAAACCTGTGAGATTTTCTACAAATGCTCTCTAGCGGCATGTGTATGCAAAACCTGTTTATGGTGTGGATGAAACATCATCAGAATGCTAGTATAAGTAAGGTGTGCAGCTGCATTTCACGATAAATGCAGTAAAATGGGAAAAACGACAAATCTTTCACCATTTGAAAAAGGGCTTATTGTTGGGGCCCATTTCTGGGGTTCAAACACAATCAACCAAGACCATGGTTGGCGTCATTTCCGATGGATTGTACAACAGAAATGGGACTCTACTGTACTTCAACTGGCAGAAATCTGTCCCAACCGATCTCGGTACGAACCATGTGCAGAGGATGGGATTATGTAGTCAGGTGCCTGTGAGGAAACCTCTCATTTCTGCCCAGAATTTGTTTGCAGTGGTATCTGAAAAGACAAAACAGGACTGGTAAAAGGTTACGTGATCAGATGAATCCCGCTATACCTTGTTTTGCACTGATGGAAAACGTCAATTTTGGCGAGAACACTATGAAGCCATGAACCCATCTTGCCTTGTTCACACTGTGCAAGAGTCTGGTCATCCTGCAAGTTACATTTTTACTCCGCAGGTGATGGATACTTCATGGATGATAATGCAATTACACATTATACCAGAATAGTTCGAGATTAGTTCATTGAACATCAATCAGACTTCCAACAGCTTCCCTGGCCGCCACAAAGCCCAGATCTTAATCCAATAGAAAATGTTTGGGACATGTTGGAAAGGTGCATCCGACAGCAATCGCCTCTTCCTTCCAATTTACAGGATCTTAAGGACTGTGTAGCCAATGCATGGTATTCTTTGGACATAAATGCACACCAGAAGCTTGTAGAATCGATGCCTTCACGAATATGGGCTGTTATCCATGCAAAAGGAGGTCCAATAAAATATTAATCCTAGGTTTCTAATTCATATATTCAAGTAACACAGGACAAACTTTTTGCACATAAGAGTAATGATGTTAACTAACAAAGGAGAATAGAATTTAAATTTTTGACTACCTCTTTTCTTGCAGCTAGTACTCTCTCTTCTTTTTGATCAATTAACTGCAAGCTGGAAATACATTCTTTTAGCTTTTTTTGCATTCCAATTTCCATTGTAAGAAATGAATGTGAACCAGTTAAGGAAGCCACGGATTGAAGATACCTAGTTGTAGCAAATCTAGACGAATGAGGGTAACACAATTCAAAGGGCAGTATAATAAAAAAATTTACCATTTTCAAATATTTTAAGCTTATTTTTTCTTTTTCCGAACTTCCTAGTGTTGAAATATCACTCACAGAGAGACAATTTCACATTCACATACAGGTATTTTAAATTTCAGGGAAAAGGTTAGTGCAAAGTACATAACTAGAGACACATATGCAGCAAAGTTTTTGCTCTGAGGGATTACAACATAGCAGTGATTTAGAAAGCTGAACTTCAGTAGGAGATATAACTTCAGAAGAAGGTTTTGTTACAGCTTAGTTACATAAATTTCTTGCTCTTCCTAACATCAATTATTGGCACTTTGCCTGAAATGATAGTGCCTATCATTTGAGGTAAACCCTTGCCAGGTTTACCCTCACAAAATTAGTAGTAATGGCTTTCTATAACACCTAAGTAAATCTAATCATTCTATGACACTAAATGGAAATCCTGTACAAATACTGATACTCTTTGTCACAAAATGAGGAACAACACCCCCCCCCCCCCCCAAAAAAAAAAAAAAAAAAAAAAAAATCTAGAAGAGATGACACGCAAAAAAATTAATTAGTAAACATCTGCTAGCATTATACTGAAGTTGGTTGATATTTTTAGTACTTTAGTAACATGAAAACTAAGCAAACTATGACATATAAAATAAAGCAAATTCTAAATGGGTATTGCAGGACTCAAACCTGCAGACTGTAGCACCAAAGGCCAGCATTCTAACCATTTGGCCTTCAAGTGGCATGACTTTTCAGTACTATTAATGAACTAAATATCCACAAACTTCTGCATATTAACTCCACATCGTTTTTCAATAAATGATACTTCATAGCTTATTTAATAAAATATCTTGTGATCTGTAAAGCCTATACTTCCAAAATTTCATAAATATCTGCTAAAAATGTGCAAATTAATTAAAAAAATTACTTGAGACTCAATAGACTACCACTCACTAATTACGATGATTAAGGTAAAATAATCTTACTGCTCTATAATACATTACAACTATAGAAATCACAATCATAGATAAGAAAGTCTATCCTTAAAGTGTAAACATTCAGTTAAAAGTGTGTCCGATTTCAACTCTCTTCCAGTAACAAATGCTGGTGGTATTATGACCTAGATAAAGACAGTCACAGTTTAATCAGTCTTAATACTATTAGAACCAAAATATGGGTGAAAATTTCTGAAACGAGAAACATTAAAATAAGTGAAACTAAAAGCAAATTCTCACCTAAGTAGATCAACTATGGAAGAATAATCCAGGAATCCTGATCTGTGAGGAGAAGTTTTGGATTATCCAGAAGTTGTTACATTCTAAAATTTCAAGCAAATTGTATTATAAAAAGAAAATTCCTGATTTTTTCCAACATTTCCAAACCATGAGCTAGACTAGAAACTGCTCAAGTACAACCTAATTGTCTGGAATTTATGTACATTAGAGGATGAATAGAAATTTTAAACCATAAATGTTATAAGTTATACATAAGATGCATTGGTTTAAATACGAGCTATTATTTGGAATTAAACAGCAAATTATGCTATTATAAAATATTTATTATAAAATGAAATATATAAATATATGTATGAAAAGGAAATAGTGTGTTAAGTAAAAATTATGTACAATTGTGCAACAGAGTAACATCCATCATACAGCATTTGCAGCCTTGGCCATATTAGATAAGTAATTCTTTCCAGGTTGAATTTCTTTTAAAGCTTTAAGAATGGTTTCACTCCTGCAAAAATAATAAAAATCATTGACATTGGATTTAAAAGGAAGATACTTTAAAAGCTCTATATTAATAATTATCACTAATTTTAATCAATTTGTAACAAATCAAAAAGATGAAAAATATTGTTTTGAATAACATCCATAAGAGAGGGTAGGGGTCAAACCCTGAAAGGTCTTTGATTCCATGCCAGGCCCCATCCAGTGCAATGGAACATTCATAAAAGAAATCAAATATTAGATTTAAAATTAAAAATGATACTTTAAAATGAAACAACAATTTTCATTTAACATTCCTAAAAGGTCTCATGCTTTATCTAAGAATAAATGTTGAGTTTCATGGTTATATCATCCGAAAATATTTTCAGAAAGATGATTTTATGTTATAAATTTATTTTCTGAAGTAAGAACTCAAGGGGGGAAAAAATTATTCATTACATAGTATGATCTATACCAGGCCTTGCCAACCCAAATGGTTTTACGGGCCACTTTGACGATGCATAACGTTACAGAGGGCTGCACTTTAGGTAAACATGCTTTTAAAAAATGTAATACAAATGCAAAATGTATAAAACTTCATTGTTATACTATGATTAAATACAATTAATGAGATGTTTGTTTATCCTTTCTTTCACTTAATTTTTTAAAATCTATATTTATGTTCGACGTTGCACATCTTAGCTGGTTTTCTAAATTGGCATCAGTTGATGAAGCACATGAACTCTTTGTAAATTTCATCTTCAAAAAAACTTTTACAAACATATGTGGATCCAAAAGCCCTTACAACTCGTTGTGCAAACTCGTTGTTGCACTGTATTTCAATTAAATCCATTTGCAGATTTTCAGCAACCCTGATCACGTCAACATGAAATGGGCATGAAAATATTTCAAACATTTTATCATATTTTGATAATTCTGAGAAACGACTATCAAATGTATCTATAAGTTTCTTTATTTCATTAGCATATTTAGAGAAATTCGTAGGTTGGCTTTTTGGGAAGTTATTTAACAGCGGAAAATGGTGAGCATTATTATTTCTAAGCTGGTACTCAAATAACAATAACTTCATATTAAAAGCTTTGATAAAATTACAAGAATTGATTATTAACCCCTTAACTGGTCAATTTTTTTACTAGAAATGTTGTAAAAAAGGGATTTTTTTATTGTCTATAATTAGACACCATACTTAATAGAATAAGAAAATAAAAGAATTTTTTATTTTTCACTTTTAATGCTTTTACACTATTTTTATTTAAAATTTTTGGAACACAAAAACCCTTAAATGTTTGCATTTTGCAAGACAAAACCCCTTTAATGTTTGCTTTTTGCACGAAACTCTGCATGCAATGAAGAATGTTTAACCGATCTTACAAAAATTTCTTTCATACTTACTTTAAAATTTGAAGTTTTCACTTTTTCAAATTGTTCAAAAGTCTTTTTTGTGTGGTATAATTTTAAGCATGGTGTAATACAAAGTCCTACGTCACAATCAGGGCAGAAATTATGATCTGAAGAATAATCCAGATTATTAGAAGACAGATCTGAATCAGAATTCAGCCCATCATCTAACAGCAAAGTATTTTCGTCGTTTATTTCATCCATAATTTTTTTAAAAATGTAGTGGTTTGAATTCACAAGCATTGCAAAAAGTAGAACAAAAATTCCCGTGCTTCCGTTTAATAAAGAAAAACCGGGTTAAAAGAATTTAAATGGAATGGACAAGCTAAGATATCTGTTAAAAATATTTGTACTAGGCTTTGTATTAGTTATTTTGTTTGCACTTGTTTTTACAAACTAAAAACACGTGTAAACGAAAAGTGGAAAAGAGAGAATATCGATGCCCGTACGCTGTACAGGCAAACCGGTTTGGGCCAGGTGTGAGTAGCTCGTACGCTGTATGGGCAAACCGGTTAAGGGGTTAAATTATCTTGCCCTTGCAAGTCCTTATTTAGCTGATTAAGTTTTACTGTTATATCTACTATAAAAAATAGGTCTAACAACCAACCATCCGCACTTAATTCAGGAACAGAGTCTTGTTTCTCGTTCATAAACATATTTGATTCCTCCCGTAACTTAAAAAATCTTTTCAAGCATTTTCAATGACTTAGCCATCTAATACTGGTAAAATATACGACATCAACATATTCAGAAGATAATTCGCTAAGGAATTCCTTGAATTACCGATGCTGAAGAGCATGTGAACGAATGTAATTTACTATGTTTGTTACTACGTTCATAACGTGATCCATGGATAATACTCGAGCACATAAATTTTGTTGATGTATCAAACAGTTAATAGTAAAAATATCATTGGTTTTGATGTCTCTTCAATCTAGCTTATCCAAGAGTAATTTTATAGCTTCCTTATTTTTACCTACCAAAGCAGGTGCTCCATCTGATGTTAATCCGGAAAGAGCCTCAATATTTAAGCTATTTTCGCCTAAACATTTTACAAATGCCTGGAAAACATCTTCTCTAGTTGTGTCTTTTAAATTTAAAAGATTTAACATTTCTTCTGTTACTTGGAAACTTGGAATGAATCATTTATGTCACGAATAAATATCCCAAGTTGAGATGTATTTGAGATATCTGTAATTTCATCAAATGCCAAAGAATATGCTTTGAATTCATTAATTTTATCTCGCAAAATTACTACTATTTCAGCTGTAATATCATCAATGCGACGAACTATAGTTTGGCGTGAAAGATTGATACTTGAAAATAATTTACTTTTATCAGGCAAAGCATCTTTTATAACTGCTTCCAAAGAGTCCTTCACCAAATCACCATCCGAAAATGGTTTCATTTTCTTTGTAATCAACATGGCAATAGAATAACTTGCTTTGACATTGGTAGTTGGTTGTTATAATAAAGAACCAAACATTGTTTGCCAAGTTTTCAGATGTGATTTAAGAGCAGTTAACTTAACTTTTTACCTTGTTACTGAAATTTACATATTCAATATGTTTTGTCTCATGATGCCTTTAAACGTTATGTTCTTTAAATACAGCAACTGTCTACCTACAAATTAAACACATTAATTTTAAGTTCTGCATTGAGAAAAAATAATCTTTTTCCCAATGATCATTAAATTTCCTGTTTTCATCAACAACTTTTTTCTTTGAATTCATCCTGAAGGGTTAAAAAAAATTTCAAATAAATATTAGTTGGAAATATTAGTATACTAGCAATTACAGAGCAACAAAATTTACTTTTTTAAGTAAATTTAGTATTCTTGTTTTGTAATGAATTATTATAACTTTGTAAAAATACTATTTGATGTCTTCAGATGTCATTTTTATTCAACTATCAGCACCCCATACAAAAAACTTAGTAAACACGCCAGTAAGTCAGAAACAAACCTAACACATAAACAGAGATTCACTTGAAATAATAACTTCGTTCTTGCAGTGAATAAAAAACTGATGACGGACCAAAGCATGTACGTAGTAGACAACAATGCATCGGTTCATCACGGACAACCCGCTGCTCTACGTCATCATTCTACTCTTCTACATAACTAAGAGCAAAAATTCTGAATTGTTACTTTATTGCATAACTGCATTCAAATTACAGATGAAAATTACCAATGATTGCGTAATGAAACCGATTCTTTCAGTAACAATTGGCATTCGTGGATATCAAATATTTTTCTAATGCGGAAGCATTTTGTAGGGAGACATTTGCATTTTGTTATTCATTGCTGGTTTGCTGGCTTCTTTATCATGGGAGCACCATTTAGGAGAGCCAGCATTGATCCCTGTGAGGAACATGACATGGAAACGACCAAGCCTTATTCGGGATTTGAACCCAAGCCCACTGTGTGACAGCTCAGAACGCTAACCACTACAACATGTGAGCGGCAGATATCAAAAATAGAACTGGAGTTCGTAGTCGCACTTGCGCACTATAACAATGACACATGCAAATTTTCATTTATTTAAAAAATTTTATATACATATAACGAGAAACAAAAGTTTCAATAGAAATATGAAATCACCCGGCGGGCCACATGCGACCCAAGTGTTGGCCAGGCCCGATTTATACCAAGCACCCTTAAACAGAGTCCACATTCATTTATCAAAAGTAAAATTAAAGAACTTTGGATTAAAAATCAACAATTTATCAAGGACCCTGAGTAAAACATGTTTTAGCCACTACCAAGATTGCAATATACGCTATATTTTACAGTCATACATTAACATAAAGTAGCTTTAAATGTTTAAGAAATGAAATTTTTTGTGTAATTAAATTTATTGCTTCAAACACAAAAGATTTAAACTTACTTTTAAAACCAAGAAACTATTATCCCTTTCTTATCTTTGATATATATATATTTCTTATCTTTGATTTTAGTGATATTTTCTCCCAGCATATTGATGAACATAATATAAAATTTATTGAAATAATAAAGACAAATTTAAACCCAAGAATTCAATATACTCTGGGCTTAATTTTTAAAATCTTTTACAAGTCACTAGATAAAAAAATATTTTTGAAAACTTTTATTGGCTGATCCTGAAAATTTATTTAAAAAGTGATACATTCAGATCAGTTACTGTCAGAAATTGAATTTTGTTTTAAGTGCTGTCTTGGACAGGGTTCATACATTTTCAGAGATTAGGGCTTTTAAAAGACTTAAAGTGGAATTCTTACCTTGAAAATAATTTAAAATATGTTTTATTTCCTAGGTT
The DNA here is from genome assembly GCA_907164885.2 of Dolomedes plantarius. NCBI lineage: Eukaryota > Metazoa > Arthropoda > Arachnida > Araneae > Dolomedidae > Dolomedes > Dolomedes plantarius. The sequence goes on along the minus strand of OU015497.1, from coordinate 112,086,693 downwards.
TAGACATTTAGATATATTTGAGTTTTAGGATCTTGCAATAATTTCTTCTAAAATATCAGCTTTATGATTTCATTATACTAATGGTCATTATACTAATGGCATTATACTAATGGCCATTTTTTAAAATTACTTTTGCAGGATACAATCTCTTTGGTTTGAACTTGATAAATTGACATCAGTAAGCAGGGTTGGAGCAAGTCAATGGGAAAAATCAATAGTGTATATGTATGTATAGTTGGAGTGGGGGTTATAGGGATAATATATAAGTATCCTGTACAATAAAATTGCAAAGGAAAAAAAGACACAAAGTATTATCTACATTTTCCCAAAGGCAATCGTTGACAGCAATTATCTGAAAATTCTTTTATTTCAACTCAAATATAAGAACTTTTTAAGGACCAGAAAGTAAACAGAAAAAGGTAAAGACATTGTATGCAAAAATAAGTACTTTTAAAAAACTTTTTACAGGCCCTAAAAACACAAATTAAAAGTAAGTTCTTATGGACTTTTAAGGACCATACTAACCCTGTTGGAGGTCAGATCTTAATCTTTTCCGGTCAATTTAAATAAAAGTTATGAATTATACATAGTTTGCTATGTAAAATGACAATAGATATTCTTCTGGTAAAATTCCCAGAAGATAAGTTAATGATCTTAGAATCAAAGACCTAATTATGAAGTCTAAAAATTTCTGAAAAATATTAAGAATACACCAAAATTAAGGAGTTTTGAGAGTTCTTAAAAATGAAATCTAAGGATATTTTAAGTACTGTAAGAACTCTATCAAGCAGTGACTTAAGAAATATATTAATTTAGGAATCTGTATATTTATTAATTACAAAATGAAAAGAAAACAGATGTTTTGAATACATTAAAACATTACATGATTATCATACAAGAATGCCAGTCAAAACTTTCTAAGGAGAAGTGAACTGCATTCACAGTGAATATAAAGAAAACAACTGCAGAATTCTGACATTCAAATTGTGGAACAATGGTGTTCAGAGCTGACAACTTTTTCACTGATAAACTTTAATGCGTTCAAATATGATACTAGCCTAAAGTGTTCTGCACAACAGATCAATATGACACAGTATTTAATATTTAAATCAGTAAATAAGTTAACTTATAATTTTGTATTACTTATTCATGAAATATAAAGAAATATTTGTTAAAATAACAAACATTTGCTTATATTTCATAAATAAGTAATACAAAATTCATGGATTGCACTTTCTTAAGTCAAAGAGTCTAAGGAGCTTTCCGCATTAGATATTAGGGACCCTATGCTCTAATATCCGATGGATTTTTTTCCCCAATGAAATTTGAGAAAATATATATATTGAAGATGTTCTATATTTAACTTAATGTTATTAATATTAACACATACTTACACATTATATCATTACAATTTAATTCAAGAACTATGATCATTTTCACTTTTTTCCTAAAAGAGAGGTATTCACCCCCCTCCCCCTTATATTTACAGATTAAAATGAATTGCAATGTTTTTTTCTGAACATCATTTTCAGGAGTTGCAAAAATAATACCTTTATTAAATGAAAACACAGTAGCATGCCTATTGGACATTGAAGCTTGCAGTTTTTGCATTTAAGGTCTCATCACCCTGACAAAAGAAGAGTTGTTTGCTGATGCAGGGCAGTTGTCAATGGAGACATTCATACTTAATACGTGAGAATTGTTGGCTGCTTTCAATGAGGGTATTGTTTAGGTGAATCAACACCATCCCCTGGTGCCGTCTCAATTATGATCGAGGTACTCCAGGGGCAACATCTATCAAAATCGTATCTTCGCCCACCCCATCGGACATCATAGAAGAACTTATAGATTCATAGATCCGATCTATAGATTTAACAAACCCATATCCAGCCTAGGCAAGAGGTATTTAATAGCGTTTGTCTGGATTTGAACTGAGCACCCCTAGTCCTAAACCCAACGTGCTACCAACAGGCTATCTCTGACATCCTGACAAAAGTATTGTAGGATATTTCTGTTAGTAAGAAACACCTATAACCTGTATTAGATGTTTAAATTTAGAAGTCTGGTGCAGTCACACATTTTTTTTAGAGATGGGACATCAATGAAAAATATAATCTAATAAAAATTGATAGGGGATTTGGGGAAAACAAGTTTAATTGACAGATGAGTAAAAATTTGCATTTTTTAGTGTGTATTTTTCAGATAGAAGAGTACAGAATAATTTTATTATCATAAGAGTTGCTAAAGGAGAAAAAAAACCCAAGCACTTGATGATTTAAAAAAAGTAGATCCTATCAGCAAAATCTTGTTAAATACAGTAAAACCTCATTTATCTGGATTCTGGGGCCATAGGCAATCCAGACAATCGGTAATATGAGTACTAAGCAAAACAAAATCCTCAACTAAGCAGACTTACTGTTTATTACAGTATAAAAACTGTTTTGTAACAAAATTACATAGCATTGCTTACAAGACATTAAAAAATATAAAAATAACTTCTCACTTTCCATTTCTTAACAAAGAATTGGTAAGTCTAGTAAAGCTTTCTTAAACTCAACAAAAAGCATTTTATTATCATAATTTATTGTGCAATCTATGCAGGAACTATATCTGGAATCAAACTAAAAAGCAAATATTTGGCATACTTGTAGTTATGTTCTTGCTATCATAGTTAAAAATTATTATTTAATGTGATCATTAAATAAAAATAATGTCTACAAATCTGATCCGGATCAACGAGGGCCGGATAAATGAGGTTTTATTGTATGTGGTATGGCACACTTGTGTGATCCCTGCCTGTTCATGATTTGGATTACCATCACATGTATATAGACCATTTGAACAATAATTTTACATATGGAGAATCACAGTGAAGTTTTTAAGCATATTTTCCAATCTTGGTTTTATCAGTGTGTTGATGTAACATTTAAATATATTTAGCAAAATAAAGAATTTCTCACAACTGTTTGAAAATAGCCATTGATTCTATATACTAATACCACATTTTTTTAATACATAAAACTTGTATCCTATTAATCTAAAAAAATATATATATCATAGTTTTAATTATAAGAAAATTGTTCAGTTTAAAATATAGAACATGCACATAGAGAAACACAAAAAGTGCTGTTGAATAAACAAGTGTCGCATAATTTGCATTGTTATTACTTTGACAGATTTGGGTTTGAACTTTTTATAAGTTCAACATTTTTTTTTTTAAAGTAATATAGCAATGTAATCTCCCTCACATGCAAATGATGTTTAACAGAGGAAGAAAGGACAATGAATTTAATCAATAACACCTTGGTGCATATGTAAATTTTTAAACAGAATTTTTAATAGTTTTTTTAAAGTAAAATTTTTATAACTTATTTTAAAAATGGCATGTGAGGGAGAAATCTGAATAACTGAATAATTTTAAAAATCCTTATTAATGAATAACAAAGCAATAACAATGGATAAATTAACCACACTAGTCAAGGGATGTTATATTACATTCTGAAAAAGAACTTTAAAACAAATACTATAACAAAAACAAAAGACATCTTTAAAGTTAACTTACTTTATAATATTGCGATCAAGATGTTCAATTTTAGGAGTTATTTTTTCTTGAGGATACGACTTCAAGTTGATGGGAAACGTCAATGAAAAGAGGGAACAATGGTTCGTATTCCAAACTGTGACTGTCAATCTAAAGAAAAAGTATATTTTAGATTAAAAAAAGGCAAAACACTACTTAATATAAAAGTTTCAAAAAGCACAAAGTGTCCCCCCCCCCCCTAAATCAGGTTTAGATCACATAAATATAACTATGTGAGTCTATGCAGCTCAAATTTACCTGAACAACAAAAATAGGATTATTTTCAATTTTTATTTGAGCTCTCAGCTGATTTTCATTTCTTCACTATATATCTAAATGTTGATGCATTTTGCATTATAAAATCCACTTTAAACATAGTTGTCAATGTTGATCTGGTACATCAAAGATATTTGACAAGTTTAGCTGTCTACCACAAAATCACTTTGCATTAACAATACTTTTTTTTCTTTTTAGCAACAGTTTAGCTGTTTCAAGCATGTTTTGAAGCTATCACAACATAATGTATGTTAAGACTGGAAGTATCATGAATGTTGCAAAAGTATAACATGGGAAATAAAACTGGTACAGTCCAAAAATTTAAACAGTACCACAAAGAAAATCTTTTGATGCTAGTTATCTGAATTTAGTAAACAATACTGCTAATTTTTTTCAAGGCTAAGAAAAAAAAAAAATTGTATGATGTATCATGTATGTGGAAATGTACGAAGTGGGTTCCACACTACATTTATAAAAGTAGGGACTTACCATAATTTAAAAAAAAAATTAAATTGAGAGGAATGCTAAACTGAAACTTTTTTTTTGAAGAAAAGAAAAGAATAAAAAGTGCCCTGGAAAAAAGAAATGACTCTTTAATAAGAGAGTTATACTAAAAAAAAATTTTAATATTTTCATAATACTTACTTGGGAGTATCTTGTGAAATATCGATAGATATACTATTCCTGATAGCTACCAACCAGATGTCCTTAATTAAGGATTTTGCCAGCAGTGCATAATCAACAATTTTGGAAAGAGACTGAAAAATATAATCAAATAATATTACTTTGTTAGAGTATTTAAAAAGAAAAAAAACTGAGCAGATTTACTTATACATGTTTTTCTTAATTGAAATTCCTAATCTTCATGACACTTAAACAATGATTTTTAAGTATTATTCCATATAATTCATAAATGCAATGAAAGAAAATTCTGGAAATAAATTGTTGTGATTAAGGTCAATCTAAAAAGAAAAATTGAACTAAAAGAAAAAAAATCCTTATATAGCCTTATTTCACCATAATATGACAAAGGGTTTCCGCACCTTACTTAAACAAATATATATATATATATGAAATGGCCCAAATTGGGTCATCTCCTGATACAAACACATCGTGGTCGAAATTAATACGATTCCATTTCAAAGAAGAAATGCAGTTTATTCCATGAAAACAACATCACCTTACAATGCCCGCATTAACCAACTTCTCTTTTGGCGAGCACACCGAAGTAGCTCCAAACGGGTTGCCAGAAATCAGCGGGGTAGGTTAGTATTGGAAAGACGGGATAAATCGCCAAAGGACGGAGAGTTACCATATAGAGACAAAATTCGTATTATGGGCAATTAAAGATTAGAGGTGGTTAAAAACTTTATTACACACACACACACACACATATATATATATATATATATATATATATATATATATATATATATATTAATTAATTTTTAGGTATATGACTATTTGTAATGATTTGTACATGACGAACTAACTTAAACACCAATCAGGACTATAAAGAATTATAAAATTTTATGAATTTATTCTTTAGATTTATTATTATCCTAACAAAAGTAAAGTGGGCAGCTACACAACTGTCTTGATGCTTTGTTTTTCCCAACATATCAGTCTTTTAAAAAAAATCTATATTTTAGATTTTTTTTTTTTTCAAAATAGCATGTGCAGATGAATGCCCAACATTAATTTCCACAAATCATACAATATCTACCAAACAAGTCCTAAATAGAAGCAAAAATTTTCTTTTTCTGAGACTTTCAGGAGCTTTTTCTTTTTTGTAATATCAGCAAAAAATGAATAATTTCCAAAGCCAATTTAGGGAATTTAGCGACAGCACACAGAACGTCTTCAAAATATCCAAAATTTAAAAAATCCAGATTTTGAATTCATTTTTTAGTAACAACTGTATGTATGACAGCAAATATTTGAATTTAAAAAGTCATTTAGCCTCATTTTTCTCTATGTAAATTAGTTAAAAATGACCACTAAGAGAAAGAATTTACTATCTATAAAACAGAAGCAAAAGAATGAATTGAATATATTTTATAAAAATGATCCTGCAAAATATGTTAGCAATATGTCCTATAAAAATGCCACAAATAAAAACATTCTAAAGAGAAATGGAAAATGACCTTTATTATCAAGCCTTATTGGCAACTTATAGTAAGGCATTTTTTATGTGCATGGAAAGGTAGTGATAATTCCAGTTTTATGAAAATTTACTTTAAAAAACTTTGTCCAGGTATTAGTTTGACAAAAGAAGGATTTGTCTTTATCTCATGTTCAGGGAATTTTATACCTATTTTTAAGAAATCAAAGTATTTATTATACAGTCCAAATCTGATTATTTTAATCCTCTCTGCAGTTATAAATGTAATAAATTTATGTACTCTAACATCTCTCTAGTATCTGCTTTAATTTTAAATATGTAATAAAACTTTAATAACCTGAACATAAGTACCTCAGAAGAAACTGAAGAAAAGGAGATATTGAAAAATTGAATATATGTACTGTATAGGCAGAATCATGCGTTGAAAATTTATGATGAATTATGTTTTAAACCATCTTGTCATAAAGCTGTCAAATGACAAAAAATTATATAATTGAATGTAGAGTTTTTAATTGAAAGCAGTCATTTGACAGGAGGTGCTAGTTTGAGTATTAAACTGAGAAACTTATGCATACTAAATGATTTTAAACATCTAAGTTATTGGTGAAGGAAATAAACCCTTAAAAGTTTGTGACAGAATTAGGAGTGTCTGGGTGAATGAAATTTTAACTGAATTATATAATTCTACAAATTTTTAACATACAGGGTTATTCGAAAAGAATGAACCAATTTTATGATGCAATATTTTATTGAGGAAAAGCAATACAAAATTCCAGCCAAGCCACAAATATTTTACTCATAATAAAGTTTTATTTCTTGTCTTGCAAGTGTTCAGTGTGACCATAACCTGCAGCATGGGCAACATCAGGGTAATAAGAGAATTCTTCCCAGATCAGCCAATCACGATCAACTGAGTTGATCGCTGTTGTTATTTGATGTTTAAGGTCATTGAGGTTAGTGGGCAGTCGTAGAACAAAGACACAATCTTTTACATATCCTCACATTAATAATAATAATAATTAATTTAATTTAAAAAAAACAAAAAAAAAACTGAGGTCTGGGGATCTGGCAGGACAAGCACAAAGAGCAAGATCTTGAACCCCCTTCAGACCAATTCATAGCTGGAGTACTTTCTCATTTAAAAAAGCTCAAATCATCAGGTGTCAATAGGGCAGTGCCACATCGAACACTTATAAGACAGGAAATAAAACTCAATGATGAGCAGAATATTTGTGACTTGGCTGGGGTTTTGTATTAATTTTCCTTAATAAAATACTGCATTGTGAAATTGGTTTATTCTTTTAGAATAAACCTGTATTTTAAAGTTTATGTTAAGTCATATTCCTTTGTACTCTATAGTTCTCTATTCTAATTTATGTTATGTAATGTAATTTTTTAAAATGAATAATATGACACCTTTTTAATACACTTTTCAGTTTCTAATTAAAGAAACTTCTGTAGTGAAATATGCTTTCTGTTTAGTAATTCAAAAAAAGTTAATATACTATTCCATTATAAATTACATAATAGTTATCTATATATATAAAACGCATAGGTATGCGGCACAAAAATCGACGATATTTCTACACTCCAAATGGCAACTGTTTCAACTACAGATGTAAACATTAGCAGCCAACGGCGTGTGTGTAGTGGCTCGACGATACCACTTAATTTGGTACAATTTAATTGCTGCATTTAACTTGTGAATAATTTTAATTTATTAATTTGTTCCATCTGTTTTTCTAAATGTATGTAAGAGGACAAACTTTTGACAAAATATGTTTAGACCTATAAAATCCAGTGTTTAGTCATAGACAGTTGTACGTAAGTTTAGATAAACTTACGTACTTTTGCCCATTCTTTTGATTCTGTCACTGTCTTCTACTATTGAAATACTAAGTTTTGGGTCTGAAATACAAGTTTTAGGAATATCATAGTAAAATATTAATAACTGCATTATAATACCTCATTAGTAAGTAAGAGTAAATTTTCTACACTTTTTTTAGTACTTGCTGAAATTTTACTTCATTTTATAAGTGAAGAAATTTTCCCAACAATTTTTATTTGATATGATTAAGTGTTGATATCTGAATTGTGAACAATAGTATATACGGAGGGTGATGTAATCCACACTATATTTTAGTATTTTTATTCTTTTTTTAAGTGAAAAAATTTTTCTCCAATAATTTCTTATTTAATATAATGATAAAGTGTAGATATCTTAATTTTGAAAAATAGTACATACAGAGAGGGATGTAATTTTTAAAATCATTGGTGTTGGGTTTCTCAGTCTTATCTTTAACTCTGATCTGAAGTAATGGACATTCACATTTTTTTAATATCGATGTTTTAGAATCAGTCTTTTAGAGAATTTTGTAATGATTACAAATTTTTTGGCTGAGATCCCACTATCTCTTAACAAAATATATTTATGATGACAGGTAATGGTAACATTCCTTACATATGTTACTTTCAGTTGAGTTGCTTTGCAAAAGAAAATATAAAACTGAAAGCGACCATGCTGGTCGCGCAGCGGCTAGTAATCTTAAAATTTCAGAATGCAGTTTTTCAGTACTGAAAAAATGAGAAATTAAACAATAATAGAAAAAATTCGAAGAGCCCTTTTTTCCATATAAATAATAATTTCTATGCAATAGGTTGAGTGTAATATGGAGTATTTCATAATAAGAGCATCATTTTTTGATCAAAATAAACAAAAGTTCAACTCTGATATTAATAGAGATAATAATAATAATGTCCACTAAAACAATAAATTTTCACTGTAAGTCAGTTTGTTTTTTCCCTTCCCTCTCTCTCTCAGACAAAACTTTCAAATAAAATGCAAAGCAACAGCTTATGAATTTTCTCAAGGACAGGAAGGATACTGTTGTAAAATAATTTATAATGCATTTAACAGAGAAAATGATACTCACTTCAAGAAATTTATCAACAGAGAAAGGAGATAGGGTAATCTCAGGATTAACATAAGATTTGAATAACAATAAACCCATTTCATCTCTTGCATTAGGATCTGAAAATATAGTTTCATCAATGAAAATTTTTACTACTAGAAGAACATTAAACTGAAGTTAAAAAGAAAAAACATATTTCACAGGTGGAACAGTAACAACACATAAATATTTCCTGGAAATGAATTCATTTTTGGTAAAAAATACAAGTACTTCATATTTGACAATCTTTCAAATGTTATATTTCATTATTTATCATATTGATCTTGAACTCTGAACTTGACCAAAATAGAATGTGGTATGGAATTACCTAGTAGCTACAAACATAAGTACCAAGCACATATAAGTCACCAAGTACCAAGCACATCTCATGAAATGCATACATTATATGGATAAATATGTGAGAAAATTACTTAAACCCTTTTCACTTTCTATGTCAATACTTCTTCAGCATGCAGGATGTAACATTTATTGCAGTGCTAAAGATTAAAACAGTAAAATGACAGAATTTCATTAAGTTTATAAAATGTTTAAACTTCTTTAAAAAATTATTTCAATTGTAAGAGTTTTTTGGGGGGTAGTAATGAAAATTGAAAACTTGATCAATATTACCTGTTTTCAAATGTTTGAAAGAAATCTTAGCCTTTGATGAGGTTTTAACATCAAGTTCTAATGGAACATATATTAAATAGCAGGCAAAGAGACTCTCTGCCATAATTTCAAACACAGCTTGCTTGTGATCCATTTCTCTCAAACTCCAAAGACAGCCCTCCCTATAAAATTAAGAATGTAAGAAATTTTTGAATTTTTTAAAATGCATATTACTACACCAAACATGTCACAGTCAGGGAATAGAAAAATGTTAACAAATTAAATATAAATAACAGCAAACTAAACTCAATTTGAATTTAAGAAGCAAATTCAGCTTTCTTCCTCAGGAGCAAACAGACTGCCTACACAGATATTTTTTGGTCAAGCTACTACTGGCTATTTTGTCTGCCTTGACTTACTCTGCTCCTGAGAAAGGAGGATGACTTTGCTTCGAAATTCAATTGCAGATTAATTTATTTATTTATAGTGAATATATCAAAGTTTTTATATTCTCTGAACTGTATCACTAGTGCCGTTTACATGTGCCAAAAACCCGGGTAAAAGCAGGGTCTTTTCTTGCTTTTTCCCTACGATAGGGAAAAATGCAGGGTGGATTTTCGACCCTGCTTCGAACTAGGATAAAACCCGCTAATTACCCATGATGCATTTCGAAGCAGGAAGCTAGAAGTAAACAAACATGGCAGATTTGAACATGTGTGAATCCATGAAAATGCAGCCAAATGATCGATGGAAGGATCTGGAACCCCTTAACGATCGCATAATTTTCAAGAAAACAGTAGAAAAGTGCCTATTTTTTTCAGGAGGATTTCATTTATTTCTTGATCTGCCCATCTAGTTTAAAAAAAAAAAAAAAAAACCATCCCCAATTACATTATAAATAGAATGGTACTGCCATCTGGTATGTAAAATAAGAAATAAAATTTCATTTCAATAAAATTTCAATAATATTTTCATTTAAAGTGTTATGGTAAAATTAATAAATTTAATAATAATCAATAATTAAACGTAACATTAAAATTTATTTATATCTATTTATGATTTTTTTATTTATACATGACTAAAAATTACTGAAACAAAATTGAAATCAAAATTACATTTTGATTTTATAAAAGGATTTATTAAAACAATAAGTATCTTACAATTAATCTTATAATTTTAAAAAATGCACCTATCGATTGGAAAATTTTCTTTCCAGTCTTTATTACTTCAGGAATTTAAAACAATTTCTTCCCACCAAACAGAGCTTCGTAATTTTGCCCACATTCTTTGTTGTGGAAAAACTAAATTTAGCGATGAAGCCACAGATCGTACGATTATATCTAATATCCACATCAATCTTCTAGTTCTTATATTCCTTTTTTCCTATCTATTTTCTAAATTTATTTTTAAAACAACAGAAAAAAATCGTAAACGTTCTATGATTATCAACAGTGACGTGCTGCATTTAAATAACAAATAGACGCAGACGTAATTGTGTTTTAGAAGAGGAGTGCATTGGTCGTGTCGACTTTATCTCCTGTAAGCAAGATATGTGTAATCAAGGTGGGAGTGCTCAGGAGTTAAAATTTTAAGTAATGAATTAAAATATTAAGGTAAGAATAACGCGGGTAAAAGAAAAAAATTAATAGTAAAGTTAAATTAAAACAAAAAATTTAATTTTAACAGAAAAAATATAGAGTTACAAGTTAAGAAAATTTAGAAGAAAAATTAGATAAGACTAATGATCCACGGAAAACAAAAAAGTAATAATATTAAGAGGCCCAGAAAAGCAGATATCATAAGAATACAAAAAATATTTTTGTAAGTTTTTCAATCTTTTTGGATTTTAAAAGTTTTATGATTTTTTGTTATTATTTTTAAAATTTAAGAATACGAGGTCAAAAGGACAGTAATTGGGAAAAAAAAAGGCCTTCCCCAGGACCATACACTTCGTAACGAGATAAATGCAGAGTTCGAAGATAGAAAGCTAAAAATAGCAATACAGTGAATTTGGAAAAGTACGACACCGGCTGGGATCAAACCCATAACGTGATTTACAAGGAATGATGGTGTATGAGGATCACTTCCGCCGAATCATGTGATGGCCTTTACTTCCGGTAAGACGGGTAAAAGCAGGGTGAAAATGTGGTCCCGTGTAAACGGACTTCGAAGGTTTTCCCTGTTAACGGGTAAATCCCGGGTATTATTGTTGTCCATGTAAACGCAGCTACTAGTTTTGGAGATATTTTCCCTAATACTTGCCATTGCATTACACCAGTGGCGCACCCGGGATTTTTTCTTGGGGGGGGGGGGGGGGGGGGGGGGGGCGAGATGATCGGATTAAGATATTTATAATGTAAGGGGGGGGGGGGAGATGAACGGATAAAAATATTTATAATGCAAAATCAATATTCATACTGCAATTTCTATTTCTTTGGGGGGACCAGGGCCACTTGGCCCCCCCCTGGGTGTGCCACTGCATTACACAACGACACATTTGATGTAGTATAAAATATAAACTCTAGTGAGTGTCTGTGTGTGTATGTATGTATGTATATACATATATATATATATATATATATATATATATATATATAAATATCATAAACTAAATAAGATAAAACTAAAATACCAATAGATATAAAAAGTATTTTTCTAGTAATTAAATCTTTAAAATAAACATACTATGTCAAATATGATAATTTGTCTTAAAGATTGAACAATTCAGTAATGTGGCTTTTTGTTAACTTGTACTTAAGTACTATAAAGAAACAATAACATGATTATTACTTTGTTTTTATCCACTATTTCAGTGAACTCCAGATTTATCTTTAAATTTTTTTTTTTTAAATGTATCGATTATCGCTACTTTATTTGTCTAACTAAGGATCCAGCAGTTTCCTTTTTCTTTATTTACATTTCATATGCTCAATTTAGCTTCCTATAGTTGATATACGATATGATAATATAATATATATATCTATATCTATTTATTTAAATATGAATGAATCGGACACAATGATTTAGATGGCTGGGCAGATGGTATAGATTTAAATATAATTAAATAATTCTTACAATATATATATTATATATATATATATATATATTTTGCAAAAATATAATAGACAAATAATTTGACATCAGTTTTTTTATTTTTTATTTTATCTTTTAAATCAGCAATCATTTTTAAATCAGTCTATGAGAGATAAATAAAATGTTCTCCAGAATAAAGCAAACAAGTATATTATTTAGACCAGAGGTTCTCAATCTGCAAGCCCCCCCCCCCCCAACACACACACACACACATGTTGCCTAACTTGCTTGAATCTAATACACTCCTGAATATAATGTTCATACCCTCCCCTCCCCACAAGTTTCAAATCGACTGTCCAAGCTCACTTCTTAAAATACCTTTCCTGCATACAGTGGCTCCCAAAAGTGTTCATACACTTACAATTTTCAATGAAATAAGGGGTCTATCCATTAATTAAAATGAATATTTCAGAATGGATATTTAATAATAAGATCTATAATAATCTATTCTTAACAAAACTACATGAAATATTTTAAAAACAAAGTAAAACTTTATTTTTAAGAAACCAATAATCAAAAAATAACAAAAACTTTATCTCACAAAAGTCAGCGTACAATTGTAAAAAATCTCTACATATTAGTAAATATTCTAATTTTTCAATAAATTAATATTTAGTAGGATATCCTTTAGCATCCACAACAGCTTTTAAACATCTGGGAATAGATTGCACTAGTTCTTTTGTAATTTCTGCATCAATGTTCATCCATTCTTCCAGCATAATTGTTTTTAATTCGCTTTTCGTGTGAATGTCGTGTTTTCATACTTGAACCCCCAGTTCTCTCCAAATATGTTCTATTGGGTGTAAATCTGGTGATTGAGGTGGTGTTTTCAAAACTTGTGGACAATTAGAGAAACACCAGAGGCAAACATTGAGAGCCATGTGCTTAGGATCATTATCTTGATAAAAAACAAAGTTGTTTCCAATACCCAAATTTTGGGCTGGTAATTTTAAATTGTCTCTTAAAATATTTATATAAACAGCAATTTATTATGCCATCAATAAATACCAAATTACCTAGTCGTGATGCTGACATCCACCCCCACACAAGGACACCTCCCCCGCCATACTTAACTGTTCCTACTAAGTTCTTGGGATTAAGTTCCTCATTTTTTCTTCTCCATACAATTATATGTCCATCGGACCCAAAAATGTTAAGCTTGCTTTCATCGGCAAATAAGACATTATTCCAATACGTTTGGGGCTTATTTATCATTGATAGTGCGAAGGAAAGCCTAAGCTTTCTGTTTTTCTCACTCACACAAAAATTTTCTATGGGCAGAACGCCAATGTAATCCAGCTGCTCTGAGAACACATCGAACAGTTTCAGGTGAAATTGAAGTAGAAAATGTTTCATTAAATTCTGCAGAAACTTTTACAGCACTCAAACGTGGATTTTTCACAAATTTTCTAATTATAAATCTCTGATCACGTTTTGTTAACTTTGCCGGACCACCTTTTCCTTCCTTGTTTTCGATCGAATTTTCTTCTTTAAAGCGTTTTATCACATACTGCACAGTAGAATGGGATAAATTAAGTAATTTAGCTATTTTCTGAACTGATTTACCACTACTATGATGAAAAATAATCAATTTTCGAATGCTGTTTGCTTTTTCTTTACGACTACGAGCCATTTTTAAATAATAAATAGAATATTATGGAGTAGGCAAGCAAAAATTAAAGCCAAATGATATTTTAAACGCCACCACAATTCAAAAATAAAAATAAAGTTCCAGACGATAATTTTAATTATGAATTTATCCGAAAATATTTCAGTGTATGATGACTTTTGTGAGATAAAGTTTTTGTTACTTTTGGATTACTGTTTTCTTAAAAATAAAGTTTCACTAAGTTTTCAAAATATTTCATATAGTTTTGTTAATAGATTATAGATCTTATTATTAAATACCCATTCTGAAATATTCATTTTAATTAATGGTAGACCGCTATTCCATTGAAAATCTTAAGTGTACTAACACTTTTGGGAGCCACTGTATATAAAACAATTTCGTAAGTGACTGACTGACTGCTAATGCACAGGACAAACCGCTGGACCTAAAGGGCTGACATTTTGCATGGCAATTCTTCTTATAGTGTAGGGGTGCACTAAGAAAGTTTTTTGAAAATTTCTTCTTACTTATTTAAAATTAAATTTTTGAACAGATTTTGCAACATGCTTTAAAGTTTGCATTAAAAATAATAATCCGAGGGTTATAAAATTTATATCACGAGAAAGATCATAATTCCTTTAAAATGAAATCTCTTTCGAATTTTTATCTCCCTTTTCTGATTTTTGGTGAATTTTTAAAGATTAATTTTTAGAATTTAATTTATTAAATGCTGATCACGTGATTTCTTTTCTTTTTGTAATACTTTAAACTAATTTTGTGTCACATACATAACAATGAAATAGACAAAAACAATTTTTTTTTTCTTGCTAATGCAGCAGACGATTGGACATTATCCAAAAAAATATTAAAATACTGTAAAAGCAATGTTCCTCAAACTACTATATTCTTTAGTATGTTCTATTAGATTTAACTTGAATATTTTCATTATTTTGTCTATAAAAATATCCATTATGATTTTTTTATAAATATATTTTTCTTTTTTTAGAAAACATCAATTGCATACATTGACGTTGTATTTAATTTGAATGTACTCCGAAGCGAAGTACGGGTTTTCAGCTAGTACTAACATGTATCCTGATATTTACCTAATTTCTACGTAAAATATTTTTATTAACCCATTAATCGCCAAAACTATAAGGGGTGAATTTTTTTTTATACAAATAATACTGGCTATTTATTTGAACATATACAACATTAATTTATAGGAAAAATAACAAAACTGGTCTTAACTTTTGAAAAATTGAGTGTTGTGTTCGCGCAACATCAGCAGAATGCGAGTATTGACATTAAGTGAGTTCAACTGAACTTCTGCAGGGTTTTCTTCGATTTGAGCACTGGGAAATTTTTTTAACTTTGTTATGCTTTAGAAAGAAAATGATCACTTTACAGGTAATTAATTTATCATAAAGATTTAACTTATTTTTCCTTTACAAAATTACTGATTATATCCAGAAAACAGTTTCAATCATGAAAAGCTTCATTACAATCACGATGTAGAGCAACGTCACAAACTTTGCATGGATAAATTGTCTGGCTATGGCACTGTTTACTACGCAGTCTTCTGCTGTCTTCGGACTTGACAATAAAATGTCCACGTTCTCCCCGTAATGGCTTTTGCATGCTGAGCTTACTAGTCCTCCCTGTTGCTAATCTATTTCCTGCTAACTCTTCACTTAAAAAAGTGTTTGGAAAAGTGACAATACAACTTCGTGTCTTAGACTATTTTCAGGAGACAATCTTGATATTTTACATTCATTTGTCAATGTTACATCAATGTAGTTGGTAAATATTGGCCACCACTATTTTTCCCATGAATTCTTATTCTGTAATTCGATACTAAATTGTCTCATAAATCGACTCCTCTCATTTTGTCATTGTACTGTTCAATAAGATGTGGTTGAGGGACAAACACTTTTTTCTTTTGCGTTCTTGAATAACAGGAAACATTTATTACAGGAGGAATTTTTCCAAACGTTGAACCAAGAGTCACAACACAGTTGTGGTTCCATCAGACAACAATTATCTTCTTTTCTCCTTCGAACTGAAAATTGTAATAACCTCTCTCTTTCTTTCGAACACATTTCACCGATTGAAATGGGTACATTTGGATGCGGTTTCCCGAATCGTATCCAAACCAAATTGTTGAATTTTTCTATTTAGCAAGTTTAGATACGGTCTCACCTTATATAATTTATCTTTGCTATCGATTCAACTGTTATCAACCAAATGCAAATTCTGTTTCATGTACCTGTACTGAAAACATGACATCGATTCTCACAAAACAGAAATGTCCTTATCAAGAAACCAGTAAATTTCTTCCTGAGGTAAAGAATAATATCCCGTCCGCAACAATATTCCAATGAACCGTCTCATGTAAGCTTCAGATGCTAAAAAAAGGGGGCGATTCTTTTGTTGAGCACATGAATTTGTTTATTCGACAAGAAGGGAAAAAACCTCTGAGCCAAAGAGAAGATCAAAAATCTCTACACTAGTTTTATCCTGTATTATATTTTTCATAGTTCCGATTTGATTGTTTGCTTTATTTTTCGGCTGAGACATATTCAATGGTCCCTTTATCCATTTCAAATCTTCAGTTTTTGTTTTTTAAAATTTTTTCGAAAGACTTGTACTGCTTTTAGGAGGCAAAAACTTCTTTTTTACTCACACTTCAATTTCGACAGCAGTATCACATGGTAAATCATCATTGTCATTATTCAAAATATTATCATTTCCTTCTTCTTCATCACTTTATTCTGCTGTTTCTGGTAGAATAACAACAATATCAGTTTCATTCTCATCATCATTATCTGAATCTTCAACGAAAATTCTTTGAAGAGCTTCTTTAAACGTAAAGTATCTAGTTTTAGGCATTTCTATAAGCACAGAATGGGAAAAAGTTCCATGGAGTCGAACACCACATGTGAATAAGGGAACTACCCTATTCCCACTGATGTTGCGCCAATGCAACACCTGTTTTCTCTTCCTCCCCCACCCAAACAAAAGCAACCGATTGATGGAATGTTCTGATAAACTTTGACCTTGGCTAAAAGTAGATCACCCCTAAAGCTCACGTTTGTCTCCCTACATTTCTTCTGTGAAAAAGACCAAGAGAAAGTTCTTGTTCAAAAATGCTTAACTAATGTCTAAGTTTGAAACTCGTTATTAAATTAAAAGAACAATTGAAGACAAATATTTTTCCATTCGATTATTAATCCTACTCAAAAACTACCGTTAATATAAAAATCATTTGATAGCTAAATTTTTATACGCATTTATTTTGACCGTTGCATCAACGCAACATCAGCGGTTAATGGGTTAAATGAAAGTAAACACTGTAATCTAGGTAAGAATGACTTAATTTCACATCCCCCCCCCTCCATTAGCATTAATTTTTTAAAACAGAAATGAAGGAAAATAAGTAAGTTTCAGGCACTTTTATAACATTGCAGATAAATTTAAATAGCTACTTACTTTTTTGATGCTTCTACAAGCTTTTTTCGTAAAGTGTTGGCTTTTTCATAATTGTCTTCAAAAACACTAAAAAAAGTTTTAGATAAATAAGTGTGTAACATTTAATTCATAAATTTAAAAGATATGATAGAATAGAAAAATCATAAAATAAAAATTATCTTGTTATAACAGACTATAATTTTTTTTCCTTTTCTGTTTTTAGTTACATAATATTAATTTAATATGCCCATACTCCATATCCAACGATTTAGCATTTTCTTGAACAAACTCGACTTTTTCGTGTGAGGAAAATGACTAACCAGCAACATACTTCCCGCTTTTACACAGCCGTGACGTTGCGCCTGCAGGAGGGCGTGGCTGGGCTGGCAGTTCATTCTTCGCTAACCATGTTTGACAACGGAAAATATGCAGTATGGATTGCCTATAAAAAGGCCAACACTGCTTATGCTGCAGAGTTTATTCCAGACGAAATTAAGGAAAACTTAAGGAACTTGATTTCCCAGTAATAAAAGTCGCGCTGCTACAGCGGAAGGACAGACAAAACTTCAACTTTATCAAGTACAGCTCACCCTCCACCATGGCAAAAACCATTTTCGAATTCTCCCTATTTTACATCTGCATCAATGTTGTGTTATGTCTTTTTATTATTATTATTATTATTATTATTATTTTCTTTTTTATTTATTTTTTTTTTTTTTAAATCACACACAACAACAAAACTACTTCCCTTAAAAGGAGATGACCTAAAATTGAATCTAAAAACATCTTCAAAAATAGAAATTAAGCCTGCTGAAATATAAATAAACTGAGGAAAGCTGAAAAATAACACTTAAATTCAAGAGACATATAAAAAAAAGAAAAAAGAGAGAGAGAGAAACTTATATATTAGATTTATTTAGACATAACATGATTCGTAGTTACAATAATTATTAACCTTAATACCATCATCATCATAATAAAAAATAAAAAAAATTAAAAAATAAATAAATAAATTTTTAAAAAAACAAAAACACTAAACTTATCCTTAGCATCCAACATGAAAACTCTTATCAAAATTAACACACAGTTATCTTTTAACATCAAATCAAGTAAAACAAAATCCAAACAAGTTAAACACTATCGTTTCTTATCATAAATCCTTTATAACAAAAAATCGATGCGGAGTGAAGTGGCTGGTGAAAAAAATTAAATACTATTCTTAATTAAAAAAAACTAAAAGAAAATGAGTCTTAAGGACCCTGCTGCAGCATTCATAATTAAAGAGAAGAATCAAAAGATAAAGTTAAGATAAAATATGGAAGGGAAAGGAAAGGTTTCACCCAAAAGGCAATCTCACTCATTGTCGGGCGTCTTACTCCGCTCGGACCGGGGAAGGCTTGGAAGAAGCATCTAAGGGCCTGTTCACATAGGAGTCCGTTGTGTTGCGTTAAGGGAAAGATGACGTTGAGACGAAAATAAACCAATCATAGGCGTTAAAAATTTCATTGCTAATAGTTTGGAGGTTTGTCATTGGTTAAATATATTTCAATACTTTAACGCTACGCAACGGACTCCTATATGAACAGGCCCTAAAGCCCAGGTCGCATCAGGCAGAAGTATGAGCCTGTTCACATAGGAGTCTGTTGCGTTGCGTTAAGGAAAAGATGACGTTGAAACGAAAATAAACCAATCATATGCCTCCAAACGATTAGCAATGAAATTTTTATCGCCTATGATTGGTTTATTTTCGTCTCAACGTCATCTTTCCCTTAACGCTACGCAACGGACTCCTATGTGAACAGGCCCTATATCTCCAAATTTTTCTCGCCTTCCCTCTTCAAACTTTTTACCTCTTGAATCACATAGCCTGGATAGCTTAGAAGAAAGTAGTGCCGTTGTCCGGCATATATTTTGGGTGATAAGCATATTTGTATCTTTGCGCATTCCGATCTTCTGCAATCTCAGTTATGTTAGAAAAAAAAACGTTTTTCCCCAAGCCATTTTTACTAAGTGAGCCGTATGTTTGACGTCACCTTTACCGTCGATTGCGCCACCCATCGATAGCTATGACGCAATCACCAACTCAGTGATGTACACCTTCGTGATGGCAGACGCTTTAACTGGAACTTTAACCTCGTGAAAATATCTGCATATTTCCACAGCCGAGCGCGCCACCAGACGGCGACACACACACTAGTCGTGTATAAAAGCCGCAGCAGCGAGGAGGCTGTGTAGGTTGGTAGTTGGTAGTTAGATTGTAGATGGTCGTTGGTAGATGGTTCGATGGTTAGCTGGTAGGTAGTTAGTTACCCGAAGCCAGTGACAGCCAGCAGTTATGCGCTAGGCAGAGGCACTCTCGATGCACGCAATGTGAGGAAGCAAAAAGCAAGATAGTTTACTACGCGCTTGGTGAACCACGCTCTGCTACCAGATCCTATCCAGGCATCTCCAGAAGTCACCCAGTTCTCCCATATAGCCAGACTTCTGCACGGACGGATCCCCAGCTGAGCACCAGCAGATATTTCTAGAACCTTTTGGGGCCGTGTCCGGGAAACTAGCATCGGAACTTGGTATCTGCGTATGTTTACCCGTGCAGTGATAAAGTACATAAATATCAACCAGGTTGTACCGAACTTTTAATTTTTACTTCAC
Organism: Dolomedes plantarius; assembly: GCA_907164885.2. Classification (NCBI taxonomy): domain Eukaryota; kingdom Metazoa; phylum Arthropoda; class Arachnida; order Araneae; family Dolomedidae; genus Dolomedes; species Dolomedes plantarius. The sequence continues at coordinate 112,066,327 of OU015497.1, read as the reverse complement.
CTCCGTTTAACTTACTTTAAGCAAACTTTGAAGTCAAGGAGCTTTACCTTATGTTATAAACAAGACTTTTACCTTTATTTCTGAATGTTGTTTGTTTTTGTTTTCAGTGTCCGCTAATGAATAAACGTTAGCTTATTTTTAAAACTTATTTTTGTTATTCTTGTATGTTTGCACACCACACACTATTTCCGGCTAATATAGCTACTTTTAAGAAACTTATCGGGTTATCGTCCACCTTCCACTGCGAGCCAATACTACTCTGTAACCCCAAGCCGTAAGTGTGAAGCTATTGGCACTTTTTGCCATATTACACGAGTAGGGATTCGGCATTCCTGCCAAATTCCCTAACACGTTGCTATCCCGGGGTCCTGGGAAAGACGCGTAATCCGATGTCCTGCAATCTTCGCTGCAAGGCCCGGGTCTTAGGAAAGTTCAGTGGAGTTCAGAAGAAAATGACAAAAATCCGGAGTTTTGTGTTACTAGGGCAGAAACCAATAAGGATAAGGGATTTGCTCACCAGAGAAGCAATACGAGGATATTCTAACATTTCAGTATTACGTTACTTTAAATTACTAATAAAATTCACCAGCCACTTTTACAATTATTATAACAATTAGTTAACATCTTAAAAGCATTTTATATTCCAAGGAAACAAACCACTCAGCAGTTAAATTGATTAATTACCACGGGGGGGAGGGAATACACAAAAAATTAAAAGTTAAGAGCTGATAATGAACCATAACAGTTGAGTATTACAAATCCCCGTTGAAATCAAATCAGTGCTTAAATGACAGCAGGGCCCCTGCCCGGGGCGGCAACCTTAGGAGGCGGCAAATGGGCTGTAAAATTAACTAGTTTATGAAGAAAATGATTAAGCCAATATTCATTTGAATACTTATGAAAAACTAATAGGTGGACTTTTAATAAAATTTGCTTTTAATATGTTTTACGAACTTTTAAGTATAGGTACCCACTCACTTCAAAAATCTTCAAGCATGAACGACTTAGGTATGGGTTGAGGTATGTAGTTTTTAAATAAAAACATGTTTTGAGAGACGAGTAGAGTTTTTGTGTATTAAAGACCAAATGCAAAACCGAACCAAAAATACAGAGCAATTTAGATAAAATATCAAAATTTTTCAAGGAAACCGCTCACAAATAAAATAAACTCCCGCTTAAAAATGTATAAAATAAAAAATGACCCTTTTATTATAATTTAAATAAATGGACACACATACAAAGTGCTGTAAAAGAATTTTTTACCGTGTGTTTTAATTTGTCGGAACATCTATACGGTCGCGAAAAACCAGTCATGACAAGCTGTGACATGATTTTTACGCTACTATTATAAAAGGAAAAGAGGCAGTTCAATTGTTTTATTTAAGCAATAATTGCCTTACAGGTTGGTTACTTGTGAAGTAGAGTGCGTTACATACAATTATTTGCCGTGAGTTTTTGAAAATTGTGTCTTAAAGTGTGTTGTAAAAGCAAGGTGAGTAGGAAATAATTAAAAAATAGGTAGCTTTTCTAAACAAATACTTTTATAGCTTCTACAGGATGTTTTTGGAAAAACGCTCAAATCCGTCAATTTTTTGGCCACTTTGGTGTTTCATGCAGTAGGAAACACCTCCTATGAGGGGTAATTTTTACCCCTCTTATTTAGATAGGGGATATGGGCCGAGTGGCACCTTGTTTTTAAGGGCTCTTAATTCTTCTTACTACGGTCGTTTTTCGTTTTTTTTTATAAATCATTTGAATAGTTTTTGATATAGTATATTTAATTTTAAATTTGTCATGAGCCATTTAAAAATTATTTTTTTAAGCAAGTTATTTTTAAATTTTGACTTTTTACTCGGACATGTCGATTTTGTTTTGAAGGAAATCACTTTTCTTTTTATTTTGTTTTTTTATATTTATCAACCCATATGAAGGGTAATTTTTACCCCTATTATTTGGATAAAGAAAGTGAGTCAAGTGGCTCCTCGTTTTGAAAAGTTTATAATTCCTCTTACAACGACATATTTTTTCGAAAATAATGAGCCAAATAAAAATTATTTCTTTGAGCATGTTACCTAACAGAAATAAGCAAAAGTGCCTTTTTAAAAAATAAAATCGATGGAACCAAGCAAAAAGTAGCTGTCCAGAAAAATATTTTTTCGGCTTATGGTAACTTTGACAGTAAATATTCTAAATATAATTAAACAATTTTTTTTAATCATGAGGTATGTATCCATTGACAAATCCAATCCCAATGAGGTTTCCATTAAAATTAATGAAAACTTTTTAGGCTTTCTTCTGGTTGAAAGATCAACGAGCTCTGAACTCTCAACTCTAATACTTAAAAGACTTGAAACATTGGGATTGAATTTGCAGGATATGAGGGGACAGGTTTACAATAATGGGACCAACATGAGAGGCGATAAATAGGGAGTACAATCTAGAATAAAAGCGTTAAATCCACGAACATTTTACCTTCCATGTAGTAGCCACTCATTAAACTTGGTTGTTAATGACATGCAAAGGCATCCTTCAAAGCCGCCAATTTTTTTAATATGGTCCAAAAATATATCTATTTTTTTCCTCATCAACTTTTTGATGGACCATATTCATAAAATATGTTCAGGGACTAACTTTGAAACCCCTAAGTGATACTTGCTGGGAAAGCCGAATAGATGCATTAAAACCACTGAGGTATCAATTAGGACGGATATACGATGCTTTATTTGCTCTTTGTAATAATTCGGAGATGAGGCTTCTGGACTATTAAGTTGTGTTAAACAATTTAAGCCCTTATGCTTCATTGTAATTTGGTACAAAATCTTAAATTGTATCAATCCAATAAGTAAGCTCTTGCAGACAAAAGACTATGACTTACCATCTGGTATGGAACTCTTGAAAAATTGAAGATTTATTCAAGGATCTTAGATCGGACACGGTCTTTAATGAAACGCTTTGCGATGCTCGAGAACTCGCCGATGAAATTGACATACTGGCTAATTTTGAGCTTACCCAGCCACGTCATAGAGTTCGAAGAAGGAATGTTAATTTTGACTATGAGGCACGAGATGATCCGATAGAAGATCCTACTTTGAAATATAAAGCAGAGTTTTATTTATTCACTCTAGACCAAGCTATCAATGCACTTGAGTCCAGGTTTGATTTGATCAGTACCCATAACAGCTATTTCCAGTTTTTATACAATATTTATGATTTAAAAGATACCCCTCAAAACGACTTACTAAAATATTGTAAGATCTAGAAATAGTGTTAACTGGTGGGAATTCATCAGATATAAACGCGCTGGACCTGGCAGACGAGAAAGTATCAGTTTTAGCCTTACTAAATAAAAAAGAAAGTCCAATCGAGATTTTAAAATTCATTTCAAAGCTGGATTTTGCTCCAAATCTCGGTATAGTTTTAAGAATCTTGCTTACTCTCCCAATAAGTGTGGCACGTGGAGAAAGAAGTTTCCCCAAATTAAAGTTAATTAAAAAAATTTTCGCTCTACAACTACCGAGGATCGGCTAAATGGCTTGTCAACATTAGCCATTGAACATGAGCTAGCTGAAGAAACTGATGTCAAAAAAATTATCAAAAAATTCTCAGAATTAAAAATAAACTTAAGTGTTTCTTTCTCAACTGTATTTTTAATAATTAGGTTTTCATTTTTAGTGGTTCTATAATTTGTTTTACTATTTTTTTAATATATGCATTTTATAATTATATACTAAATTTGTGACTTTTCTTTTTTTCTGAGCAACCTTAATTTCAATTTAGTGCCAAAATAATACATCAAGAAATTTGTATTTTTGGCAAATCAAAACTTCAACATTTTTAATACCAATTTTTTTTTTTTGGGCTCACGTTTTATTTTACTACTAAGTGGGGGAAGGGTTTAGGTTATCTCTTTTAATTTTTGTTAAAAAGGGGCAGCATTTTACCTTTTTGCACAGGGCGGCGAAACTGCTAGCGCCGGCCTTGATGTCAGCACTTCACCACCACAGGAAGAACTGCTATATGAATCCCAGGTGCGTGAAATGCGCAGGCGATCAGCACACACGTGAATGCCCAGGCGGCAAATTAGCTGTAACTATCGAATGTTGTAATTGCCAAGGTGATCACCCGGCTAACTGCAGGGGATGCCCTAAGTTTCCCTACAACATCATCGTTAAGAAACAAGCCGAAAAAGAGGCAAAAGAACAAGAACGTAAAACAACCAAACTTGCTACAGCAAACTTATCCTACACTCAAATGGCTAGCGCCAACTTAAATAATTCAGCAAACCTCCACAACCCAGAAATTAATTGTTAGGAAAGAGTGTCATATTTTTCTCGACGCCAGCAAGCTTGTTGACTACGCCGTGGACTGTCGTTTGCATATACTAAAATAATAATATATATATTAACACTTTGTCTCTGTTCAGCATCATCGCCTCAAGCATTGCGCAAAATATGACTTTATAAAAGAAAAAATGTTCATATGTCTAAAGAGTAGAGATACAACAAGCTTCTCTAATGAAACATTTTTATGAAAGACTCATGACATTTGTAACAACTTAAAAAAATGTGAGCATAACAACCCCCCCCCCCCCCTCAAAAAAAATATAAATAAATAAATAAAAATAAAAATAAAATAAAATAGATATGATGAATTAAAAAATATTAAGGTACTACTTTTAGAGTATTGAATACAGTTTACAGCCCTTGAAAAAGGATTTTAACACATGGAAGATGGGAATTAAAGATGGATTCGACATGAGGATAGGATTACAATTACGTAAAAATAGGAAACTAAAAGAGAATATTGACTGAAAATAATCAGAAAATATGTTTGATCACCGAGGAAGCTTTCAAACCAGTTATTATACTTTTTTAAAAGTTGGATTCATTTGCACGATTTTTGTTGAATTGGAAAAACAAGATATTCTTCAGCTATGGAAAGTTTAAATAATGTTGGGTTTACTAAGAATGACTTACAAATTAAATTGAATAAGATTTTGCCCTGCTTGGGAGAAAATCTGGAGTGAGCACTAGGATAGCAAAAGAATTTCCAAACAATTGTATGGCACTGCTTAAACCTACTTGTTTCGGATGACTCAATAAAGGAATCAAATAATTTCAAAATATTCATTGATAAGATATATACTATTTTTCATCAATCCAATAAGAGCCAAATGGAATAGTCAAACAACTTGGAATTGGAAGTATAAAGATTGGTAGAATTTTGGGACCAAGATGGGGCAGCCCGTAAGTTTATTATATGCTTTGACATTATTTCAACAAATTTTCACCATTGAAACTTTTACATAAAATTATCTTCATATTCCTTTTCACTAGTTATATTAGAAAAAAAAAGTATAGTGTCCCTTCCAAATTATAGAAAGATTTAATGGAGAAACAAATGATAGACTCATAACAACAATCATAAAATATATATCTTACTTGTTTTCCTCTTCAACAGCATCTAAAATAAAAAGCAATCATCAGTCATATATTAAGATATGTACAGTAACATGCACATAAATATATAAATTTATGTTCAATATGTACTTATAATCTAAAAGGAGAAAGAAAAATATGACTAATTTCTAACAAAAAGATAGGTTGTGAGTATTGCGCAAAATATGACTTTATAAAAGAAAAAATGTTCATATGTCTAAAGAGTGGAGATACAACAAGCTTCTCTAATGAAACATTTTTATGAAAGACTCATGACATTTGTAACAACTTAAAAAAATGTGAGCATAACAACTCTCCCCCCCCCCCCAAAAAAAAAGATATGATGAATTAAAAAATATTAAGGTACTACTTGTAGAGTAATGGTTTTGAGCAAGAAAATCCATTGATGAAACCATCTTCAGAAATAAAGTTGGATGATTTACTATTAATTCAATACAAAACTGTTAAAAAAGTGCTTATTTTAAACTTTATTGTACAGAAAATCTGCATAGGGGACTAGCTCTCTTTTTCTTTTTGAATATATCGCACCTCTGCTAGAAGAGTGTTACATCTCAAAATAGCCATATTTTCAGGAACAGCCATTTCATTTCTTTTTTAGCTCTTCCTGAAAATATGGCTATTTTGAGATATAACACTCTTCTAACAGAGGTACGATATTATTAAGTATAGCATAGTATCAGCATAATGTTCATGTATAATCATAAAGTTAAAATACATAACTTTGAGCAAAAGTATTAGGCAATGGACATAAATTTCAATTCTGTACCATATAATTGATTTTCAAATTGCTTAATCCAAACCAAAAAGATTCAGATAAAAATAGTAAAAAAGTTGATGAGTATTTTTTACCAACCCTTTAAAAATGATTGCTGCCAAGAACTGGAAAAGGAAAATAATTATAAAAAGCTTGTGAACAATGTCACATTAATAAATAATTCAACAATATTATGAAATAAGAATTTCACTGAGCTTCTAGGTTTTCTTGAAGAACTTATTAATGTGTTTTGTTACAGCAAATATAAGGATATAACCAAAGGATTCATACAGATATAACCAAACAGAATGAAATTTTTTTATTGCTTCCTATGTAGCAATCATTACTGATTGTTAAATAGCATACAGGCAAATAAGAATTGATTTGACATCTGAGTGTAAATTTCCTCAGGCTTCTTCTACAGAACTAGAGATTTAAATTTTGTGGTTATATACATTTTCATGAATAATCACATAATTAATCATAAGTTTAAATTGGATCAAATAGTTAAACCTAGCAGGAAATTAACTTTTAAACATAAGATTGCTCTTTCTGAATATCAAGCATATAAAAAAAGTTTTAAAATAATTCATTGATTAATAAATAATACAAATATAATCGAGCATTATAACTTACCTAACACTTGAGAACGATTTTTTGTATTCACATCCTATCAAAATGTGAGAAACAAATATTATAAATTATAATTAATAACTAAAAAAATTAAACTTATACAGTAATAATATAAAGATTAAATTCACTATAAATTAAAACACTAAACTGAAATAGTGTCTCATCAATTTTTCACAATTGTGTTTCATTACAAATGAATTATGATGAGGTTCATAAATTTGACATGAATTAACATGTCAATAAATGCAATGGTTGCTGCATTCCTAAAAAAAAAATTACAACTGATAAAAGTATGACAAATCTAAGTTAAGTATAAAATTCAAAGCATTCAATCAATTTACTTTAAATTTATCTGAATTTTGGCATTGTAGCAAAAAGGAATTTATGATGTACCCAAACTAAAAAAATTCCTGAAATATAAATACCCCTTTTAATCTAAGTTCTAGATCAGGGGTTCCCAACCTTTTTATAGTGCCGTACCTGTACATTGTAAACAATTTGATGACATACCAGTAGACCAAAAATTTTGAAATGGGGAATAAAATGCAATGGAGAACATTTGTGATAAAGACAAGTAACTTGGGCTATATTTTTATTGCTAAACATATACATAAAATATAATAATCACTAAAAAATATCTAATTATTGAGATGGTTCGGCCTGTTTATTATTAACTATCAGTCTCAGTGTTTGTCAGTTTAAGGCGAAGATCCGATTCAATGTCCAGCAAAGCTCTATATTTGGTTTTCATCGCAGTCATTGCAGAAAATCCTTTTTCACATAAATATATGGTCACAAATGGCATTAAAACTTTTACTGCTTGGCAAGAAACTTCTGGGTATTCTTTACGAATAGAAAGCCAAAAAGTGAATAGGTTGGAGCTCTGAAAGCTTAATTTCAGTCCACTGTCACTGCTAAGGTCTATAAAAGACTCTTTTGCAATCATATCGTGAATTTTCTAGTTAAAAAATGTAATTTTTAAAAATTATTCTCTTTTATTTAAAACCGATTTTCAAAAAGTTAAAGCATGAAAACTGTCAATTTTTAATGCTGAATTCATATCTAATTTTGTTTTCCAATAATTCTATTTAATAACAAAGTTATATTAATCTCTTCAAATTTACATTGGAATCCCTATATATCAATTTAAAAAAAGACACCCGGTATACATATATAATTTAAAATAATTTTTGTAAAATGATTGGATAATTCTTTTTTGAAAAATATTTGTTTTATGATTGGGCATAATGTAAGTAATTTTAAGATTTTGCAACTAAACTATAACCATGACTAATCATACCCTTTGTAAATTTTTTAGTGTTCTTAACAACAAATAAGTTTATTTGTATATGGTCTGAAGACGAATACAAGATGTATTTGAAACATGTAGCCAAGCATTTATTAAAATAAATTAGGATATATAAAAAAATCATTTTAAATAAATCTCCTGAGTTTAATACACTTACCTTAACAGCTTCTTAATATTTATTAATAATACAATTACTATTGATTAGTAATATGCAATTAATTTAAAGATGTTTAAAACACAAAACACAATTTTTAGTAGAACTCAGACAGTTATAATTCGCAGGCGAGTGCCAAATTTTTATGGGGCGGTCATAGATAACACATTCAGGTATAGGCGGCATCTTTTGAGATTTGGTAAATCCCAATAATGTATTACAACACAAACAATGGAAAAGAAATTCCAAGCTAAAATATTAAAACACATGGATTATTAGTTATTATAGTCATTTCTTTTCTTTTTTCGTAATACAGATTTTTTATAGATTTTTGTTTTAAATTGTAAAATAATTCGCGTACTGGTAGCTGCTTGTCCGTGTACCGGTACTGGTACATGTACCCAAGGTTGGGAACCATTGTTCTAGATGATTATGTAAATCTGCAATAAATTGGTCCTATAGTTCAATCAAAAGTCCCTGAAACATGATCTTATAGGTCTTTTAAACATTCTCACAGTGACGGTGAAGCTAGTCTTTCATGTCACATTTTTATTGAAAGTGCAAAGTGTTTCCATTAGGCAGTTTCAGAAGGGCACTGCACCCTACCCATCATTTAATGTATACTGATCTTGGAAGTTACCCTAAAAACAAACATCCAAGTAGCTTTTAAAGAACATTCTAACATAATATTCATTCTTTTCTGTTGATATCATCTCAAAAAATATTAAGTTCAGGTTCCAACGTACAGATTTTTTTTCCTCTTTTTTACTATTTGTCTCAATTAAAAGCAAGTAATGGAAATTGTTGTAATTTAGTCAGTTTTTCACTCTCCTTTTTATTTAAAAAAAAAAAAAAAATTGTGCGGTCGGGGGACCCCCATCAGGAACGAAGTTCCTTACGTTATTTTTTCAACTCTAAGCGTGATTTAATATGTAGATTTCTATTGATAGTAGCATATTTTGACACACCAAAAAGCGCAGCCCTCTTTTATTCAACTAACTCTCTTTCTCTCTAATTTGTATATTTTATTTTTATTTTTTATCATTTTTTCAAAGCAAAAATGTAAAGTAAGGATTTAAATCAATAAATTTCATTTAATATTTTAGGAAAAATAGTCATTTATTAAAAATTAAATATAAAATAGTGAATTATAAATTATATATAAAAAATTCCAAATAAAAAAAAATTCTTTTTAAATTTTATCATTATATTGTATCATGGTAATTATTGGCAACATAATATTCACTCTTTTCTGTTGATATCATCTCAAAATATTAAGTTCAGGCTCCAACGTACAGATTTTTTTTCAGGATTAAATAAATTGGTAACTATAATAAGATGCATATGTTTGAGATTCAATTTTATCCAAGTATCTCAAGAAAACAGCATCAACGGTTGTACAGTATTTCGTTGTGAACTGTGCTGGGTCATTATTATTACTTAAATCAAATGTACCTGACAATAAAGATGAGCTTTTCAAATTTTTCTTTATCATTGAAGTTAACGTTGAAGTCTCCAGCCAATATGAGTGGGAGTTTATGAAAATTTTGGTTAAGTAATTTAGAACCTCCCTCAGTATATTCTAACAACAATCGATGGATAAATAAGTTTAAATAATATTTACACATGTTTGGAATTGAGGTTATACAGCTGACCGCGCACAATGCTTGCTGCTCGAATCTCGATACTCACACGAGCACACACACATACAACCGTATATAATAGAAAGAGAGGGAAAGGTTGCCTGGAGGGGGCATGGTAGCGAGGTATATAAAGATTCTTGGAGTGCCATGGTCGAACGACTTTACCTCCAGTAGCAAGATATGTGCATCAGAAAATATGTGCTCAGCAGTAAATAAAAATATAAAAATTAAGCCCTCTTCAAATAAGTAAAATTAAAATTATAATAAGAATTAAAAGAATAAAATTCAAATATTTAGAATTATCTACATAAAAAGTATCCACAGGGATCGACCGGGGACCAAAGTATAGGAGTAGCGCACTCTACCACTGTGCCAGTGATAGCACAGCAAGTTGAAGTGATTAGTTGAATACATTCGCACCAAGATTAGATGGAGGGGGCATAACATTTTTGGAGCAGCTTCTTCTTTAAGTTCTTTTCCGTGTGCATTATGACACCTATTTGTAACTGAAATGAAAGAGTTTTGATTTTTTCCTTACGTGACAATTTCTGGCAGTTCACTCTACTGTAAGCTGCGTAAAAAAACTTAGTTCAATTTTTTAAAAAAAAGAAGGAGGCAGAATAAACAATATTTTGTGCAATTTATCTTTTTCATAAATGAAGGATTGAAGTAATAATAATAAAAAAGGAAAATACATAAAAGAAAAATTGGTTGGTTTAAGAGTGCTTTGGTCATATGGGTACTTAAACCAGCAAGAGACCTACAACCTAAAGGCTACTCTAAATAGCTAGAAACACCAAAGTGTGTACAGCAGGACTTGAACATGGAGGCTCTGCTACTGAAAGAAAGTATCCACATCATACCAGCAATGAATAAGGAGAATTTGGGGGATTTCTTCCTAAATGCACATGGTTGCCTAACAATAAATACTTTTTTATAAACCTTTTAAGAACCCTTTAATGCCCAAATTTAAAACAGTTCTTAAAATTTTTTAAGAGTTAAGATTTTCTCTCTTTTTCACAATGAAAAATACAAAAATCTTAATAAGATTATCTTAATTCACTATAATAAAAAAGGCACATGAAGTAAACAATTTTTATTTTCACACTGACTTCATCACTACCTGTTAGTGTGCAACAATTATGCAACTTCAAACTAAAATTCAGATGATTTAAAGAGCTTACAGGAAGTAGTGACCGATTTGAAATCAAAGTTTCCCAGCAAAAAGAAGAGTAAGCAGCTATGATATAGATATATTTTAAAATTTAGACTTCATGTAATATTATTTCTTATGCATAAAATTTTATTTTTCTTATAAAAAACTACACTTCAAACATAACTTTCAGGGCACTGAATACAACTGATTATTGGCCCAAGGAAAAAGCCTCAATTTATACAAAATTTAAACTTCACTATTAATTCTTACATATTTATCATTTTTAATAATTAAACAAAACATATAATAATTGATATGTAACAAATGAAAAAATTAAAGAGAATTAACATTAAAATATTACTAAAAAAGTTATATATTAGTGTATTGTAATCATTTACCTGGATCTTTGAACGTTCCCTATAGATATATTCCTTTGCTAATTGAAGTGGTGAGTTATGAGAATTACTTGAACAAACATACGTATTGTTCTCTTTCACTGTTTTATCAGTTTTCTTTTTTACTGGGAGATTTTCATTAGTTTCAGTCACCTTTGACCCAGATTCTTTGATTGTACTTAAATTTCTATCATTCCTAACCAAGAGAGGTTTTCCATCACCTTGAGTTTTAGATAAATTTGAAGGACATTCGTCATTTTTACTGTTTGCACATGGTTTGTTAAATCTGTCATTTTCAGTTACCTCCATGCTTACATTGTAACAATCTTCTTTCTGTTTATGTGGATTGTTTTGTTTATATTGTTCATCAATGCTTTTTTTCTTAGATGACACTGGTGCATTTGGCTTTAAAGCTACACAATTGCTCTCAGGAATGTTAATTTGGGCAATAATATGATTATCCTCAATACTGTTTGCAGAGGACATCATTCCAGCAAGCTGATGACCATCCTTATCATTTTGTTTTTTTAATAATTGAAATGAATTCTGAACAGAAGATTCATTTATATAAATTTTATCATTTTTTTCTAACACAGCATCATTATTTACAGGTCTTTCATTCAACTCAGCAACACTTATTTTAGTATTATTTGCAATATTTTCTTGCAGTAAATAAGGATGTTGCTTAACAGCCACAGGTGTATTGTAAATTTCATCATTATTTTTAGTTTTTAACAATTTTGAGGGCTTAGAAGTATCAGTTTCCTTTTCATCCTCATAGTTTATCACCATATGCTTTTCAGTTATGGTGATCTCTGTTAAAAGTTTTCTTTTTATAACACTGTTATTTTGCTTTTCCACAAAGGAATCGTGACACCCCTTTTCAATTTGACTTCTCGATAATATTGATGCATTCAGAATCAGTTCCTCATCTACATTTTTTTCACTCACTATAGTTAATGTAGGATTTTCATCAACTTCCATCCTAACATTTCTACTATTTTGTTTAAATTCATGTTGATTGTTTTCTTTACTTTGCAATTTTATGAGATCTTTGTTCATTCCTACATCTGCTATTGTACATTCTCCTGATTTATATACATTTCCTTTCTCCAAAAATGCAGATTTAGAACTTTCTTTTGCAGTTTTAGATTTTGATATATCTAGGATTTCTGGGGCTTTTTGCTTTTCAATGTCAAGCTTTTCTTTTGTTGTATCAGTTTTTATAGTTTTGTCCTCAACCACAAAAGAATATTGAGATTTATCATCATTTTGCGTTGCTGGCAATCTTGAGGAATTGGCAAAATCCTTCAAGCTTTCCTGAACTACATCCCTTAAGTCTTTGCTCGACTTCACTTCCTCCACATTAATAACATTTGAATTACTCAGAGAGACACTCATACTTCTTTCAATTTTATTTTCCTTTTCAACCACATTTTCTAAAATTGGTGCAAATTCTTCCTTATCTTCTAGAAATATTCTGACTGAGGATTGCTGAGACAGTACTTCACAGGGAATGTTCAATTTGCTTGATTCAATATCAGTTAAGGAAATTCTAGAATTCCGTTTGATAATCATACTGTCAAGTGTATCATCATTTGGAACCAAATCAATTGAACAGTTTTCCAGGTCAAGTACAGAATCATTGGGAAATATATTTTTATTCTTTACAAAGTCAGATGTACTTTTTCTTGGACTGGATGAAACTACTATTTTGGGCAAATTGCTTGTAGCTTCATTTTCAAAATTTAAACACTTTCTAAGGGCATCTAAATCATCTAAAGATTGATTTATGGCAGAAGGTTCCTTAAAAGTTTGGTGAATGTATGTATTTTCTGTGCATGCAGTTTGCTTTGGAGACAGACACTGTGTTATTAATAATTGTTTTTTTATAGTTTTAGATGCAGATCTGACAACCTGTGAACTGGATGGTATATTACAATGTACACGAAGTTCTGATTCACAAAGGTTTTCAGAATCTTTAGGCAAGTTTTTATCAGATTTGATGACAGCATATTTATCTTGAGACAAAGTGTCATGCTTAAAATCTGAAATTAAGTTAACATCTGTGTCAACAAAACTTGATGATTTTCTTATATAATCTCTAACTGCTTTTGAAAGTTGAATACTGGTACAAGAAAATGGAGGCTTGTGTGGAATGGGCCGTTTCCTTAAAGACAGAGAAACTTCAGGAAACTTAAAAATATTATCACACTGTCTCATATCTTTCAGTTGTTTAATTGCATATGCAATATTAGGACGTGAAGAATTTTCAAATTTATCCACTTCAGATTTAATATCATTTGCTATACTTTCTGTACATCCTGGAAAATTATCATCCTTTGCTTCACTCACAATAAGTACACTGTTAGGAACATCCGATGAAACACATGAATTTGTTTTATAACAATTAAATTTGTCATCTGTTGTATTTTCAACTTTGCTGCTACATGATGAAGGTTTTCTGGCACTTTCTTCAATCACTGCCACATAATTTTCTGATTTTTGTGAATTTTCCTTTGTGATAACTACAGAATTACCTGCTTCTGTATCAGCTTGGCCTTTAAATAAACTCATCTGAGTTGAAAACATTTTGTCAGCTTCTTCTTTAAGTTCTTTTCTGTATGCATTATGACACCTATTTGTAACTGAAATGAAAGAGTTTGGATTATAATTATCCAATTTTTTTCCCTTCTCAGCATCAAATTTTCTACAGAGTACTGGATTTTTACTAGCATCTGTATTTACAAACATATAGTTTCCTAATTTTTGTGAATTTTGAACATTAAGAAATGAAAAATTCAACTCTTCAGCAGTTTGAGCATTCAGTAAATTTTGTGGCTCAAGAATATTGTCACAGTTCTTGACAAGGTTTTTACTACATGTGACATTCTTATTTGCATTTGAATCAAATAATTTTGAACTAAGATCAAAATTTTCCCCATCATCATTTTTATTCTTTTCAGTGAATGCAAGATTTTTACAGGCATTTGTAACTATATATTCTTTTAATTTTTGCTTATTTCGATTTTTCAGACTGGTAGAATCCAGCATTTCTTCATCAGTTTGGGTTCTCAGTGACTCCGATGATGCTGAAGGGCATATTTCAGTTTCAAGCTCTTTATTAAAAGTTTTTTTCTTGCTACATGAATCTGTTTCTGAGATACATTTTTGTGTTGACTTAATTTCATATTGATTGACAGTAAATGAATTACAATTCTCTGCATTATGTCCTTTCGAGGATCTTATAGAATTCGAGCCAAACGCAGGATTTAATTTGTTTTTAAGAGACTCTGGTATGTCATCTGTCAAATCTTTGACACTGTGATTAACTTCTATGCACCCAGAGAAGTCAAATTTAGTCTTAATTTCCTGGTTATTCAGAAAATCATTCTGTTTAGATTTTGTTTGATATGGCATATTGACATCACTGTGTAAGGAGGTGTTCTCTTTATCAATACAATCACCATCAAATAAATGCTGCGACTTCCCAGTTAGATCTATTTCTGATGAAACAGAAGTCGATTGTAATGAGGAATGAAGTGCATAAGATTTATCTACAGTTAATTTTTCTTCCTGTGCAACAACACATGGAGTTTGAGCTTTATTGTGACATAGCATATCTAGGACATTTTTCCGATTTTCATCTGTGTCTCTTACATCCATAATCACATCTTTATTTTGCTTTGCAGTAAAGGTAATAGGAAAATTTCCATCACCATTATGACTTGTTAATCTTGACGATTGAGAAGCAGAAACATTTTCCAGATTGGGTACTGCTGGAAAAGTATTTCGTAAACCTTGAAGACTGCATTCTATGTGATAAGACGAATCAAATAAAGTATTATCATTCTTATACAATATATCATTTTGCTGAGCTGTCAGTTTTGGTGATTCAAAAGTAGAAACATCTTTCACGCTACTTTCAGGTGAATCTAGTTCCATATTTCTTAAATCTTGAAGATTGCAAGTTAAATCCATATAATGAGAAGTGTCAAATACAGTTTTATTTTTAAAGGTAACATTTTCATTTTGTTGAGTAACTAATTTTGGTGACTCTGAAACAGAAATATCTCTCATACTACTTTCAGGTACTTCTGACCTAGCCTTTCTTAAATCTTGAGGATTGCAAGTTAAATCCATATAATGAGAAGTGTCAAATACAGTTTTATTTTTAAAGGTAACATTTTCATTTTGTTGAGTAACTAATTTTGGTGACTCTGAAACAGAAACATCTCTCATACTACTTTCAGGTACTTTTGACCTAGCCTTTCTTAAATCTTGAGGATTGCAAGTCAAATCCATAGAATAAGTGTCAAATACAGTTTTGTCACTTTTACACTGATTTCCAAAACAACTCTTAGATGTTACATCCTCAATTTGTTTAGACATCAATAATGATGGCTCAGAAGCTGAAACATTTTTCACACTTCTTTCTGATGAATCTGGAATTATTACATTTTGAAGATTGCAAGTCAAATCCATGAAACAGGAAGTGTCAAATACAGTTTTATCATTCTTACACTGATTGCCAAAAGAATGCCTGGGTATTGCATCCTCATCTGGTTGAAACCTCAGTTTCATTGACTCAGAAGCAGAAATATCTTTCAAACTACTATCTGGTGAATCTTGCATAACTGTTATATCATGAGGATTGCAAGTCAAATCCATGAATAGAGAAGTATCAAGTATAGTTTTATTTGACCTGACATGAGATTTATTTCTCAATGAATTAACATGATTTAAGCTGGATTTTTCAACTAGTTTGAAATCTTTGCAAGCAGTGTCTTCTTCAGGGTACTCTGGATTATTAGAAATATTCATTTCTGAAACACAAGTAATATCCATAGAATAGTTAAACATACAAGTTTTATCTGAATTTGATTTATCTTCTTTAGAAGAGGATACTTGCACTTTATCTGACCCTAGAATGAAATCTTTTGATTCTACTGGATTTGCTTCAGATGTTAAATGAATTTTTTGGTTTGATATTTGTGATTCCATAGAAGGAATTTTCCCATCCTGAGAAATCTGTAAAGGTTTATTTTTCAATTTCAATTGTCTGGCATTTGTCAATAGAATACTTTGATTTTTCATATCAACATATACATTTTCTTTATTTTCTGCTAGCTGAACATCAGACAATGAAATTGGATATAAATTTGGCAACTCATTTGTTAAATTAAATTCTTTTTCTTTTTTAAATGGTAAAAATGCATCTCCATGTTGAAATTCTTCTAATGCATCTTTACTAAGAAATCTGCTTTTTTGAACCCATGGTACATTTCTAGACTGTGATAACATGTGAGTTCCTAGAATTTCTTTGCCTAATTTTGAAAGGTTGGGTTGTAATAAGTCACTATTTAAATCTGTATTTTGATGCAAGGTCAAATCTAAATTTCTTTCACCACATGAGGTAAAATCCTCGTTTGTATTAAATAAATAATTCTTGAATTTTAATAAATCATCATTTGGACGGGTAAAAATAGTGTCTGACTCAAGATGAAATGAAAAAATTTGAGAACTTATTTTTTTCCTTTCAGGTTCAAGGTCACTTTCAAAATCAATTTTATGCTTTCTAGATAATAATGACAATGAAGTGTCATAGTCGTCACTTCTTCTTATGCTATCTTCAGTGGATGAAGCAATATTTGTATTTTTCCTGTAAAAAAAATATAACACATCTGTAAATAATATACATGTTATGAATTACTTGAAAAACTTATACTTAATCATATACAGTGATTTCTGCTTATAAGAATCACATTTGTTATTACTGTTTTTGATTCTTATAACCGAAACTTACCTTTGGACAGGCACACATACATAAATATATACTTGTACATATATATAAACACACAGGCACATATATACATAATTTACCATTAAATACTCTTTAATTTACATTATTTATCATTTATTAAAATTATTTTTTATAATTTTAAAATTACTCAATTTCTAAACAAATACTATAACTCAATTTCTAGACCTATAAGTAACAACACATGATTATAAAATCAACAAGAGGCAGCTTCTCTTTGACTACACTTTGGAAGAGCATCATATCTAATTAACAAGTTCTGTTTTTCAGAAAAACTTTGTTTTTATCATATTTGAATTCGACTATCAAAAAGTTCTAACACTAAATGGCAATTTTGTTAGAAAACTAAAGTGAATACTAGCGACGTATGCTTATTACAGTCTCAGACGAAGATTCACTTTATAGCTTACGTTTCACGGTTTGATTCGGAATCAAACCGTGAAACGTTTGATTCAGCAAAATGGATCAGTTTACATTTCACATTTTGAAGTGCTGAATCCACAGTCCCGTTTGCGTAAGTGATGGTGGACAATTCGCGGAAGATTTATGTGTTTCAGGGTCCAGAAATCCGCAACCAGGAAGTAAGTGGTGGGAAAAAAAGAGTGCCTGTCTGGAGAAAAGTGAAATCGGACCCGGGCGGGTTAGATGCCCCTGGGTAAAGCTAATAAGACAGTGTTTAGCAAAAACGTATAAGGAGAAACTCTTATGTTATGTCTAAAGGAATGTATTTTACGACTGTTTTCCACCCCAAAGTTTTATCAATCTTTCTTTTCAAAAACTTAAGAAAGAATTTCGTACCTTTTGAGAGTTCAAGTGGCATTTTTTTGGAAAAATGAAAGGAAGGCGAAGATTGCAAACTGATTCTTATAACCGGTGGATTGATTCTTTAAAGCGGAAATTTTAACATGGAAATAATACATTTGTTTTTGTTTTTGTGATATTGATTCTTATAACCACTTATCACTATAAGCGGTGGTTACTGTATTTCAATACAGCCAGAGCATTTATTCTGATCATTCACTATACCTGTAAGTAGCTGTAAAAGTAAACTCCTTATAAACTTTTTTTAGAGGAGAATTAATAATGAATCATTAAATTTTACATGAAACATTTTCAATTGTATTGAAAATGTTTACTTTTGATTCACATAACTTTAAAACAACTGACAATTGAAATTTTTCTCACTTATAATCTAAAATAAGTTAATTAGTAGTATTAAAGTTACAGTGATCTACCTAAGTTTTGATGGAAAATATTTTCAAATGCGCACACACATACATATAGGTAGATAAATTCTAGAAAATACAAATACTGTACCAAATCATAACACAACAGAAGAGACAGCTATTTACAGGTTCCTACTTAATTTCTTAAAAAATAAAATTAAAAAATAAATTAAATTTTTTTAATAATAATAATAATTTTAAAAAAAGATTATTTTATTTCTACAAAACCTTTTTTTAAAATTTTATTTATGCCTGTCAGAGTTCTCTCAAACATATGATGCCTAGCAGTGGTACAAAGTGGACAAGTTATACAAAGTGGAAATTGCCCCAATGGAAGGGAGTGTCCTAAAACTGTCTGGAGAAAAGAGCTGACAAATAGATGGTCCTCAGTCATAGAAGCTGAGGAGCAGAGAACACATATAGGAGATTGAGAAAATCCAATATAAAAAAGATGGGTCTGTAAGTAAACATAGCCAGTAAGGACACGAAAACAGGCAACTTTGGTAGCTCTCAGACGAGATGGCTGAATGAATTTCTTTCTGTTAATCAAAGGTGACCAGGATTTTCCTCAGCTTCTACTTTATGAAGAGAAACTCTGTTTTAAGAGATTTTTTTTATTCTTGTAAAATCTTTTAATGTTTCTCAGTGCACCAGAATCAGGAAGATCTAGATTAGATGCATTTCTTGCCAAGAGGTCTGCTTGGTCAATACCATGGATATCAGAATGGCTTGGTATCCATTGAAGTATAAGATGTCTTCCAGAATAAAAAAAAAATAGATAATTGCTTTTCAATGGTAAGGTGTAGGCAATAATCGATTAAAGTTTGGATAGCAGATTGAGAATAAATTTTTTTTTTTAATTTTTAATTTTAAAAAAAATTGTTGTGGGGGGGGGTCTGTTCTTTACAGCTTAAGGGGCCATAAAGACAGCATGGATTTCAGCATCAAAATTATCGGACCAAAGATCTAAAGCTGCTCCAAGCCTGCATAGACTTTAAAACACTCTGGCGACAGCTCTTACAGTAGATTTTGTAGCAGACCCGTTCGATATATATGAACAACCAATACCGAATAGGATATCACTTCTGGATAGTGGCAAAGGTCTGGGATCTTAAGTTCCTCATTGATAGAAGTTTTCTTAAAAACAGGTAAAACAAGGTCCAAAACTGTCTCAGCATAAGAAAGGAAGCCTGGGAAATAACAAGGTTTAAAGGTAGGAAGACACCTCTCAAAAATATTAAAGGTTTTAATGTATTTGTGAAATTCTGAGTCATCAATCTGACTTGAGCTGGAGTGTAGTCTGGCCAAATGTTCTTTATACAAAATTCTTTCAGCCAAAGTCAAGGCAGCATACAGTCTACGATCTGCTAAATTGTCAATTCCAGTTTGAAGCTCCATGGCAGCGATGAGAGTTGAGATTGCTGCTACAGTTATTAATCTAAGTGCACAGTTTTATGAAACATCCAAATTTGAGAAGAAGCTGTTTGAGTCAGTAATAAGCAATTCTACCCCATAATCTAATACAGGACAAATGTATGAGGTATAGGCAATGGAAAGAACATCAAGAGATGTTCCTAACTTCACTCCAGCAATCCTTTTCAACAAATTTAAATGTCTGCAACCTGAGCAATGACTCTAGAGACCTGGTCAGACCAGTTTAGCTTGGTGTTGAAAGCAATACATAAGTATGTAGCATTATTAGTTCTCTGTAAAGGCAGATTTTTAAACTTTAAACTTCAGTCAATTTCTTTATGTTCTTAGAGTAAAAAGTTCATAAAGGACATTTCAGGGTTGATCTCAAACTCGTTTTCAGAGACCCAGCATGCCAAAATTTCTAAGGCAGAATTCAGGGTTCTCTCCAAAACAGGTATGTCTCCATCAGAGGACAAGATCATCAGCGTTTAACAGCAGTTGAATATCTGGTAAAAAAATGGTGATGGTATTAGCAATGCCAATGATCATGTTAAAAAGAAAGGGGCTTAATACAGAACCTTGAGGAAGCCGTTGTCTAGTTTGGTCAAAGCCAAAATGAGAGTTGCCAAATTTAATATTAAGAAAATGTCCTAAAAAGTCACTTATCCATTTAAAAAAGTTTACGAGAGATCTCCATTTGAATTAGTTTTTTGAGGAGCATTCTCCCCTGGATTTAGTTAAAGGCTGATTTAAAATCAATAAAAACAGCTAGAGTGGTCTGATTTTTATTGAAACCATCTTTAATAAGTTGGGATAAACATAAATCTGTTCAGTTTTGTAAAAACCCTCCATAAATCCTGCCTGTCTCTCACAGGTAAGTCCACAGTTTTATAGGAAAAAGTTTAGTTCATCAACAACCAATTTTTCAGCCAATTTAGATAGGTTACAGGTGAAAGAAATTGGTCTATGACTTTTAAATCAGTAAGAACTTCATTTGGTTTTAAAAAATATAAACATAAAACAATTTTAATCACAGAAGCAAATATATTAAATATCATTTAAGCAAAGGGGAAAAAATGATACTCATAAGAATGCAAATTTCTGACACTGATATTTTTAAAAAAGAAAAAAATACTAGAATGATTTATCTGAGTAGAGATTTTAAGTAAATTACTTTAACTTCTTTCCTTTTTTAAACTCACTTAATAATAGATTCTGACAGCAAACAAATGAGATGGTGCAGATAAAACTTTAGAAATTTCAATAACTATTATTGATCAGAAATCAACTTCTTTCCTGAACCCTTCAAACAAAATGTTTAATTGAATCAAGGATGATGAAATAGAATTTTTCAACCTGCTTGTGCATTGAATATGTTCCTTAATACCCCCTTCCCCCCCCCCTCCAACACACAAAATAAATGGAGGGATGTTAGCATGTGCTACAAGAAAATAGTGTTGTAACACAAATGTACTGTCCATTGTATTCTGTGGTGACATGAGTCCTAAATAATGACCATTGATTATAAGACAATCAGTGAGAATGTGTACGATTATGAAGTAAAACATGCAGAAAAAGGAAGAAATGGAATTAAAATGTGCCCAGATAAAATAACTCTCCTACCTGTCAAAATTTTAGGAAATGTTGACATTCTGTCAACATCTAATTTGATAAAAAAAATGCAATGGATTTTATGAAAAATTTTCCCTTAATTTAAAGAATGTTCCAGGTTTCTTGAAAATGAAAATAAAATTCCTGAATTTTGAGAGAATTTGCAAGACCTGTTTCAAAACTTGTTTAACAAGCAAAAAAACCCTGTGATTATAAATCTATTAGTGCTATACCTTGAGTAGGAGACAAGCAACATAGAAAAGTTTTTAAGAATTCTCCTCACATTCCAAAAAGATACTTTTATATTTAAGATAATTGAATGGAGATATCTAATCTTTGTCTTCCATACAGGTGCTCTCTACAATTTGCTGCCCATGATTTTTGCATGGTATTGTAAATGAAAGACTGCCATTATCATAAAGAATTAAAAGAGAGAAAATCTTAAGTATGTGACTGTATACCTTTTAAAAATAACATTTTAACACTGTGATTTCTTTCTCGATTACAAAGCAGAAAGAGGAAAAAAAATTATAATATTTACCTTGAAATACCACTCACAGAGGTACAATTCTCTTCCTTGGAAACATCAGGTTTAGATTCAGAATGTAAACCTTCATTTTGAGTTGAATCTTTGATTAAAGTTGAATCTAATACAGGAAATACCACAAGATTTTGTCATTTCCAAACAAAACAATAGAAAAATATAACAGTACATGTACATTTTAAATAAATAATCTTTTACATGCTCACACTAATGAATGAAAAAAATTGTTAATGTTTAAATGAAAAAAAATAAATCAAAATTTAAACACGGTGGTTTGGAATTATTTTTTTTATTGTGTCATCTTATACAAATTTTATATAGGTACTAGCTAAATACCCGTGCTTCGCTACAAAGTACATTCAAATTAAATACAACGGTCAATGTATGCAATTAATGCCAGAAATATATATATATATATATACAGTGGAATCTCGATCTATCGTTTTTCAAGGGACCGACTGGACTGAACGATAAATGCAGGAAAACGATAGATGCGGGAACATAACAAAGTAATAGGATTGTCGGGACTTGGAGACATAAACGGCACATACAAGAAAACGATGATTCCGAAAACGATCGATCGAGATTCCACTGTATGTATGTATATATGTATGTATGTATATATATATACAGTCGAACCTCCATATATCGAACTTCCCTATATCGAAATTTTCTATATATCGAACTCTTAGCAAATCTCCATGTTCGTTACATAGAAAAACTGTTTCTATATATCGAAAAAATCTCTATATATTGAATTTTTTTCCACGTCATATTGGGAGATTTTATTCCACTTTAGAATAAAATCTCACAATTTTTGGCGTTTGAAACAATACTTCGTGGACTTCAACTCGTGGAAAGTATCCCTGATGAAGTTTTTAATGGACTGAATAAATGCGAGCATTTCTTTGATGAACTTTCCGCAAAACCGGCTGTTCAGCAAGATATTCGTAGGATTTTTTAAAAGAATGTAACTGTGATCACTGTAACTACTGTCTGGATTATTGTTTTTTTAAAGGTATATAGTACTCAATACATCTTTCATATTAATTCATTTTTTAGTTCTTAACTTTCATTTAATGTGATGAAACTAAGATCAATTCTATATATCGAATTTTTTTCCGGCATTTTGCTACTTCGATATATGGAGGTTCGACTGTATATATATATATATAAAAATCGTAGTGGATATTTTTAGAGGCAAAATAATGTAGAAGAAGATATTCAAATTAAATACGACAGTCAATGTAAGCAATTAATTTGTATGTTTAATATCCATAAAACATATTAATTTGAATTAAATTCATAAAAAACTTCCATCTCAATTAGTCTAGTGGTTAAATTTTATCATTTACTGTATTTTAATATTTTTTTGTCAATTTATTATGTTGTTATGCACGTGACACAAAATTAATTTAAAGTATCAGAAAAAGAAAAGAAACCACATGATCAGCATTTGATAAATTAAATTCTAAAAATTAATGTTTAAAAATTCCCCAAATATCAGAAAATGGAGGTAAAGATTCGAAAAAGATTTCATTTTAAAGGAATTTTTATGATCTTTCTTGTGATATAAATTTTATAACCCTCAGATTATTATTTTAAATGCAAACTTTAAAAAATATTACAAAAATAGCTTAAAAATTTAATTTTAAAAAATCTAAGAGGAATTTTTCAAAAATCTTTCGTAATGCACCCCTACACTATAAGAAGAATAGCCAAGCAAAATTTCAGCCCTTTAGGTCCAGCGGTTTGGTCTGTGCATTATCTGTCAGTCAGTCAGTCAGTCAGGTACGGATCTGTTATATATATATATATATATATATATATATATATATATATATATATATATATATATATAGATAGATAGATAAGAAAAAGAAATAAAAAAGGGGAAATAATGCTTATATATAGCTTGATATATTTTAATGCATCTTTCAAAGTACCTTGGAGATGAAATATTTTATTTGTAAAATCAGTACATGTTATGTTACTGAAAAAATATGAAGGAAAAAATATTGTTTGTTATTCTTTTTCATCATACCAGAAACATTTTATTTAGGTACAGGAAAAGAAAACACTTATTTTAGATGCCTATTTTAAAGCATTTTCAGCATCTTTGAATGCATGTAATGTAATAATCCAGCATAAATGATTTATAATGTTTATGTTAAAAGAAGAAATCTGCAGGAAAATTAACAGAGCTAATAGGCTAATACAGATAAGTCATTTTGTCAACATAATGAGCTAAATATTAAAATATGACAAGAGGAAGGGAAGTGTGCAACAAAATAAATAATCACATGTTAAGGATGTTTTCAGTGCCAAACTTACAACAGGAAACAAGTTATTTTCATACAACATGTACTATAAAACTTTGCAATCATAACTTGTCCCAAATACAACAGTAAAGCTTAAAATTACTGACCCGAACATTCAGAGTTTCCAGTATTTAGAAGAAATACCTTAAAGCCACTCATGTGATTGTTACTTTTATACATGTAAAGGTACTAAATATAATCAAACTAATAGAAAATTTGTTCATTACTAGTATTTAAAATTTCTCATTCATAAACAAACAACAATACTTTATAAAAAAATATTCCTTAAAAACACAAAAACAAATTTTTCCAAATACTGATAAATAGCTCTTCAAGTAAATATTTACCCAGCAGCCTTGTACCTAAATTTTATATATATATACATGTGTGTTGTGTGTATATTATGCTAAAAAGTATTCCTCATTCATCGCTTAATTTGCCATGTAATTTACTGATTTTTATTAATCCCTTTTAACTTTCTGCAAATTTTATATCTACCCTCAGATGAGCAATGAGCTGAAAATGACCCATGAGAAAATAGCCACCTTGCAGTGTTAGACTACAAAACAATACCACATGTAGGCAACAAGTAACTCCAAAATTTGCTAACCTAATGAAATCCTGACCATAGGAAAGTTCTATTACAAAAATTTGGCGTATGAAGTAATATATAATTGCATTTTTACATTTACACACATTTCAAGGAGACATGTGAGGAATGGACACCTCTGTTGTCTCTCCCTGGGTAATGGCTTTATAAAAGTGTTATTAGATACGAAAATGTGTATTATTATTGAAGTTTCACCACTTGTGCCAAGCCAACTACAATTTTACAATGTGCAAAAAGTGCTAATATTGTAACATAACACAGAAAGTCTAACATATATGTATATGTATGTAAAACTTTTACTCGTCGTCTTCTTAATATCATTAATTTGCAGCCGTTGGTAATCATGGCACAAGTGATGACACTTCATTTATAATTAAACCAGTTTATTCTTTGAAATATATAAAGTCTCAGCTTCAGCATAGTCATTTCTAAGTTCCCTCAAATCCTCGACCTCTCACCTGTGAAACAAACGTGTCCTGGTGCTTTTACTATCTCATTGTGCCTGCATCTACTATTAGAATTGCGTAGTATATTTTCACACTCCCAAAGCATGTGACAATTACCATGTGATAGCATGTGATGTCATGGATGATCTTAGAAGCACGTGTTGAACAGACCATGTGATCTCCATTGCAGGCTAGCTGAAAAGTGCATACTAATAATAAATCTTGGGGCAGCATGATACGACTGACCTTGAACCCCTGCTCTTCGAAAACAACAACACTTCCGGAATGCGGAACTCAGTATAGTCATGTTAGTGAACCATTCTTTTTTTAAAAATCCCAAATGTCTGAAAATTGCTAGAAGTTCTCAAATGGTTTTAATTACGTTAATTGGACTAATAAATTGGGTTTTCTTTAGATTTGACATATATATATATATATATATATATATATATATATGCATGTGTGTATACATGCATTCATTTGGGTTTCAGATATGTCTAAGAGGAACAGCAAGATTAATATATATGTAACAAAGAAATATTAAATAATTAGTAACTATGGAATATAAAACATACAGTCCTCCTAAATTAATACTGTTTATATACACAATAATCCCAAATTAAATATTACATATCATCTGCATGAGAAAAAATATATCTATACCCACATAATCTTAATTTTTTTTTACAATGGAGTTAAAATGTGCAATATATAATATATTTTGCTTGCATGGGAAAAGAGAACCTAACTCAGTTACCGATTAACAATCGAAGGTTGTACAAGAAGGTACTCAAAATACTTCATGTAAAAAATTAAATAAACATGTCAAAATCAGAAAAATGGAATAAATTTTCATTTCTAAGAAAAAATACTTGAATGCATGTACCCTCAGAGAGAAATCAGTTATGAAAATTTAATGATAAAGATACATAAAAGTGTTGCATTAAATGTTCAGTTATAGCTTTTTTACAAAGATGTCAATTTTCAATGGATATAAACTAGTAATACTTACTGCTTTTGCCAGATATATCATAGATATTGCCAGTGTTCATTTCCCTGAGATGAAAAAATAAACTTTAGCTAAATTTGAACTATTATATATATATATATATATATATATATATATATATATATATATATATATATAATCAGAAAAGACAAGATTTGAACATACACCATAAATGACATCAAATTCCATTTAATTCTTCGAAATGGAAGTACATATATATTTGCATACCAGGAGAAACTCAGAAAGATCTTATATCTCATTGCAACTGTACGCACCGAGGCTCAAATTCTGATTTAATGAAATCAAACTTCCTTGATTAATCCTGACCACAGATTGACAGATTGACAATGGAAGAAAAAGGCAAAAGAAAAACATATATATAATAAACTAGCTAAATAACTGTGCTTTGCTACGGAGTACATTCAAATTAAATACAATGGTCAATGTATGAAATTAATACCAAAAAGAAAAACAAAATAATATATTTATAAAAAAAATCGTAATGGATATTTTTATAGACAAAATAATGTAGAAGAATTTATTTCATTGTTATGCATGTGATGCAAAATTAATTTAAAGTAACAGAAAAAGAAAAGAAACCATGTGATCAGCATCTAATAAATTAAATTCTGAAAATTAATCTTTAAAAATTCACCAAAAATCAGAAAATGGAGGTAAAGATTCGAAAGAGATTTCATTTTAAAGGAATTTTTATTATCTTTCTCATAATATAAATTTTACAACCCTCAGCTTATTATTTTAAATGCAAACTTTAAAGAATGTTACAAAATTAGCTTAAAAATTGCATTAAAAAAAATCTAAGAAGAATTTTTCAAAAATCTTTCTTAGTGCACCCCTACACTATAAGAAAAATTGCCATGCAAAATTTCAGCCCTTTAGGTCCAGTGGTTTGGTCTGTGCGTTATCTGTCAGTCAGTCAGTCAGTCAGTCAGTTAGGGATCTGTTTTATAAATAGAGATTACTGAGCTCATGCTCAAGTAGTAGTTTCTCCATCTCTTGTTTTCTATTTTCTATCGCTGGATTCTTTATGAGATTTTCAATTAATATATCTCTGAAGAGGGGGGGGGGATTCATATCTTAATTTGTAACTATAATTATATGTATTTTGAAAATAAAACATGAGTGAATCAGATTCTCCAATTTAAAAACTTATTTTTCAATAAATTTTAATTAAAAATAAAAGGTAAAACTTTTATTGGGAGTGTATCAGTATATGTATGCAAAATAAAAAATTATTCATGAAATGATTAAAAATGATGAAATTTTCTGTTCATTGGATGCATATAATTTTTCTGAAGTCTGAATTAAATTATATATCAGTGAAAAAATACAGTAAAAAATTAGAAACATCTAAGAATATAAAATCGACATATGATTTTTAATGGAAAAAGCACAAGTGAAAAACTAAAAATATCATAATACAATGACTGGAAATAATTCTGTTAGGTTCTTTGATAGTTTGGGAACATCTTAAAAAAAAAAACTAATAAAATTAAATTAAGGAAAATTACTTCCCTTAAAGGGAGATGGCCTAAAAATGAACCGAAAAACAACATCTCCAAAAATAGAAATTATACCTGCTGAAATAGATTTAAACTGAGGGCAGCTGAAAATAAGACTTAAATTCAAAAAAAGACTGCACAATTACTTTTTTTTAAAAACTTAACAAGTCTTTATTATAACATAACATGATTAGTATTTACAATGCTTTAGAGACTTAATACCGTTCTCATCATAAAATAAAACTACACTTATCCATTTCCTTATATATAGAAATATATATATTAAAAACAATGGTTACACTCACATATTACACAAGAATGGGTGGCTGGTGACTTGTAGCTATTTAACACTTTATATGAGCTCATAATAAATATAAAAAAAAATGCATATTACCTAAGTCAACTTTAAGCTATATAATAAAAAAAAAGGAATTAAGGAGAGAAAGGCAAGATAGCTAAGATTAAAGGTGGGCATGCCCATTAGACTAAGGCTTCTCTTGATTTTTCGCATCTAGGACCGCAGTTGGTGACAATCTTCTGTGTAGCTGCAGGAGAACCAGTCTGATTTCTCCAGACCAAATACCCCTCCAGAGCAAAACTTTTTCGCCCCTGCTTTGCATGAGTGCTAACAAGGGATACACGTAAAAGAGTGCTACCTCGTGCCAAGCATTCAGGCCAGATGATTATTTCAAAAGTTGATATTCTTTCCTATTTGTGGAAGTTAAATGCCAAATTATTTTTTTCTTGAATTATTTCTTGGTTTCTGGTTAGATTTTATTTATTTATACATATTTTTTTTCACGGCGGACCCCACCGTCCACAAGCACTGTATTCCTCCGCGGGAGGAGCAGACGGTCCAAGCAAGCAAGCGATGGGGAAGTAATCAACATTCCATTGATCTGTTACACAGATTCTTGCCTCTCCCCTTTATCCAGGGGCTCCTGCGAACAAGAGACGAGAAATGGCACACAAGTACGTATTGAATTACTGCTTAGCAACAGAGAGAAAGAAGTGTACCAAAGAATTTACAGTTTTAAGGGGAAAATGGAATACAAGAACATTTACCTTTATACTTAATAATTTAAAATTTTAACCACTCACCAGCCAGCCAACAGTACATATCAGCCACCTTACAATATTTTTTTTTTAAACTTAAGCTTAATTTTTTTTACTTTATATACTTATATAACCTGCTTTTTGGTTTATAATATTTTCACTAAAGCAGAAAAATGTGTTTGGCTTAGCAACAGATAGTTAAAATATTCCAAATATTTCACTCAAACAAATCCCATCAATCAGCATAATCTAAATCTTATGGTTCACAAAAAATTAAAATATTGGTTTTGCAAAAATAACAATAAAATACAAATTTCAATATTATATACATGTGTGAAGCATGATTTAATATTTTATTTCTTTTGGCTGGAATTGGATTGATCTTGAATTATCAGAATTTGTTCAATGAAATTTTGAAAATGTTTATTGTAGTCTCATTTTTCAGAAATAAAACACAAGACAAAATTTTCAAATTAACAGACTGGGGATTCAGGAATCTGGATTTGAAAAACAACTCAAAGACTGTAACCCTCCCCCTCAAAACAAAACAAAAGAGAAACAAAAAAGAAATATAGGGAATTATACAGCACTGCAGTGCATAACCAGTAAGAAATTCTCTCACAATACCACAACTTCATAGCAAATTAAAATCTTTTTTCCCCAGACATTTTGCTACCTAACTTGATAATTTATTGTACCATGAAACTTCTCTATGGTGGCATGTAACGATTCTGAAAAAAATTGGCCATCTTGCAGGGTGGCCATCAAATAGGGGTGACTGGCTAGAGGCACTTCACTGTACTTTCTGTTTTCAAAAATGAATACAAACCCTAAAATTAATAAAACAATAAATTACATCAACTTACATTACTTGGAATTTCTCAGCAAAACTAACTCTTCTCTTGGAACCAACACTTTTTCTCCCAGTGTATAAGTCTTCAGCCTATATATCATGAGTAAAGTATTTTTGATTACGCTTATAAGTTATACAGCAATTTTCATGCAGAATAAAATATACTAATTTGGTGTCAGAAGTCGGATTACATTTGAATTGAAAAGTGTGAATGAATACACCACGTGAATTCCCAGCGACGCAATAAAAATCCGAATCAAGCTGTCAATATCAGTAGAAGTGTTCCTGGAGAGAAAAACTCTCTGGTCCAGATAATAGTCAAGTTGAAGGATAAGGAATTGACCAGTATTTTTCACTGTGGTGCAACAATAAACGTAATCCGAAAAGCTTGCTATAAACGAATGCGTCTACCACATGTTCCCCCCACCCTCATATATCTGTCAGGACTAGAGTCCCCTGAAGTGCATGCGAAGGGTTCTTTTATGCATACCGTGGAAATCAACGATCATCCGTTTGAATCACTGTTTCACATTTTTCCGAACGAAGCGAGAATGCTAGACCTTATTATTGGTACGCCTCTGTTAGACCTCACAGATGTTATTTTGAAAAAAGATACTATAATTATTCAGGAGCCCTCCAACACGGACAACTTTTTATTGTTGATGGAAAATTTGCCAAACTTTATTTCTAATGAAATAGATTTAAATCACATTAAAGATAAGTAGCAAAGAGATACTATTTTTAAACTTCTCTCTACATATATGCCAAACAAAACCGAAACTGCAGGCAATTCTATGAAGATAATTTTAACCAATAATATTCCCCTATATCAAAGTCCTTGATATTTAGCAATCCCTGAGATATCATTTGTACATAAACAAAGTAAAGAATGGTTAGAAGTCAGAATAATTAGACCTAGTTGCTCTGACTATGCAAGCCAGATTATTTTAGTTAAGAAAAAGGATGGATTGACATGATTATGTGTTGATTACCGAGCATTAAATAAGAAAATAATAAAGTATCGTTTTCCATTACTGTTAACCAAAGACATTCTGGATAAATTACAGGGTGCAAAATATTCACAACAATCCATCTCCAAAATAGCTTTTTCATGTTGAAGAAAATAGCCACAAATTTACTAGTTTTATAACCCCTGATGGACAGTAAAAATTTTTGAAAACACCTTTTGGCCTCTCTAACAGTCCCAGTGTTTTCAAAAGATATCTTTCATGCATTCCGAAATCTCATTAACAAAGTTATTGTTCTTTTATATGGATGATATATTTATTCCATCAGTAGATGAAGAAGGAGGTATTAAACGATTACATCAAGTTCTAGAAGTAGTCTCTCAATACGGATTAGAAATTAAGTTGAAGAAATGACAGTTTTTAATGCAATAAGTAGAATTCTTAGGTCATGTCATAGAAAATGGAATTTTTAAACCATCTTCATTAAAAACAGCCGCAGTGCAGAAATTTCCTCAACCAACGACAGCTAAGTAAGTCCAAAGCTTTGCAGAATATTTTCGAAAATTTATCCCTGGATACTCTGCTATCGTACAACCTTTGAGCAACTTCCTCAGAAAACCTAAGAAGTTTATTTTTGGTCCAAACCAACAAGCAGACTTTTTGAGATTGAAATTATATCTCACTACTGAACCCATGTTGAGTATATTTACACAAAGCAAAAAACTGAGTGCATACTGACGCTAGCAAACATGGATAGGGAGCTGTGTTATTGCAAGAGGCTGAGAATATCACCCCATTCATTACAGGAGCAAAAAGACATCACAAGCTGAAGAAAAATACTGCTCATATGAATTAGACGTTCTTGCAGTTATAGAAGAGAAAGAAATTTGGGAATTACTTATTTGGTCCCAAATTTACAACTGTAACAGACTGTACCGCTTTCCAGATGACAATGGGCAAAAAAGACATTTCCCCGAAAACTGCAAGATGGTCATTATTCCTGGAAGAATTGGACTACCAAGTTATTCATCAGTCATGAGCACAGATGAAACATGTTGATACACTAAGTCATAACACTGTGCTAATTATTTCAAGTATGGAAAATGACGTAACTGCCAAAATTAAAGCTGCCCAAGAACAAGATAACAATCATATGATCAAAACCGTAATAGAAAAAAGAAATTATCAGGAACATTTTGTCAAAAATGGAATTTCATATAAGTATAAAAATACAAGAGAACTTTTTATGGTGCCTCAAGAAATGGAAAAAGAAGACATCAAACAAATACAAGAAAACCAGAAATCCTATAATAAGAGGAGGAAAAAACCATACAAGTATAGGATAAGAGAATCATGTGCAATCAAGCATATGCAGTACAGAACTGATATAAAATTATGACCAAAATTCATAGGTCCCTTACTAAGTGACCAGTATCAAGCCCCATGATCAGTACAATGTCATCAAATTCCGACAACATGAAGGTCCAGATATCACATCTTCTGCTGCCAACTACATGAAGCCATGGCATCCCTTTTATCCTGATTCAGATGACTGGCATTTCACCCTCACTATTTGATGTTAGCCCCAGAGCATCCCCTGCATGGTCTTGTGTGCTGACAGCAAGTCCAGTGAGTGTGTTCCATTTAATTCCATTTTTAGAGACTTTCTGTACTTCCTGTTTAATGTCATCCAAGGAAACATGACAGCTAGGATGGCTGAACTGAATTTTGAACTTTAATAATGCTATTTGTAACCCATTTTGTCTGGCGCAAGAGGGTGCCACTACTATAAACATTGTAATAACCCGCTCATACTCTTTTTGGGGAGTATATTATGACTCCTGCTTTGGATCTGATAGACGGACTATGTTATTATCAATTCAATGTCAATAAACTGTAAATATTTGTTCTTTATGATGGTTGTTAATTACTTCATGAATGAAGCTGAGTAACTCCAACTCCCATGCCCCACATTAATATATAAAATAACTATTAAAATGCTTGATGTAATATAGAATGAATCCTTAATTGAAACACATTATAATCAAGAATTTTTTTACAAATATTTTTTTATCAGTAAAGATGATTTAAGGTCGTTATGCATCTGCTTTCAAACTTGAATTTTTCTAACATACACTTTTATGACTTTTAGCCTATACAAACATTTACAGCTATACAGCAACACACATATACAACCATTTTCAAATATCCTAATTTTAAGCTTTTAATTTTTTAATTTTAGTTGTAATGCTCCATACAGTTCAACATTGAGCTCTTGTCCCAAGATATTTTTCAAAAATAGCAAATTATCCCAACTGCTTATTATACAAGTTTTATTTTTAAAAGGATTATGAAAATAAAAAATCTGATCATGTGTAGTGGCTTGAGAGCAGGGTACCTCAGAGAACAATTCATCTGACCCCCCCCCCCAAGTAGCGATGCGACATCGATATTCAATATTAAAACATCGATGCTAATAAAACATCGCCTAAAAACCATCGATGTTGTTAAACATCGATGTTTTAGAACATCCATTTTTAAAAACTGGTTTAGTAATATCTAACATTAATGTTATTTCCGTTAGTCGTGGGGGGAGGGGTGATTTAATTTTACTCTCTGATTGGGCAGACATAAATGACAAAACTTGGTTGCTTTGGGCTACATTGATGACTCAAAATTCTCGTTGTAAATACCGCCATGTTTTGCCTTCAAATGTCTAGATAAATTCGTGGTATTGCCAGAAGTTTTAAGGAACTTATGGCAAATATTGCATTTCGCCAATTTGTCAGAGGTTTTGCAAAAATATTTCCAAACGGTACTTTTGGGAGGCATCTTACTAATAATATTAACGTCCACTTATATAAAACCAGAACGAAACAAAAACTTAAATGGATGCACTCGTGTATATACTATTTGTAAAATAAAACCCCATGGAAGGTTCAGGAGTGTCAGGAACATTCCAAGCGCTCTGATTGGTTCATTGGTTGTTAATTGCCATTTGTCTGTTTGCTAAGGAATCATTCCCCCTTTTGTATTCGTCCTTTTCAGAATTCAGACTTATATTTACTGAGTGTGAAAATTATGCTACGTGGTAAATTTTTTTTATTACGGTACTTTTGCATTAAAAAAAACATTGTGACAACGTAAAACATCGAGCACAAAACATCGATGTTAAAAAAAACATCGGCTTCAATAAATCGATGTTTTGAAAACATCGACATCGATGTTGCATCCCTACCCCCAAGTCCATGCAAGCATTAAACTATTTTTTACTTAAAATTCAAACAATTTTAAAACAACCAATTATATCTTAAATCATAAGAAATAAATATTATTTATTTCCAGAGTGTAACAAACCTCAACAGGATTTGCAATTTATAAGCAAATTTTCCCCTAACTTTTCCAGAAAATTTCACTTAAAACTCCTCTTTTAAAAAAAACTTTTTAAAGTTAAAATAATTATTATTTATTAAATTTATGATTTTTTTAACTATAAAATTTCCTAAAATACATTTCTGGAAACAAAGGCATTGTAATAAGACGTGAAGAATTTTTTTTTTTTTAAATGGCAGATCATTTTGATACATAGAGCTGGAAAATCCTAAATGCAACATACAAAGAAACTACGAGATATCCTCTTGTCAAGGTAACAAATCTTGTGAGATAAATTCTTAATTATTTCAAGAATACAATAATTTACAATGTGATGCCTTAAAGGTATTATTTAAAACCTTTAAAATAAACAACTGTTAAAATTTTAAAAATATTAATTACATACCGGGATATCATCCTCAGAATTTTTAGGTCGCTTCAAAATCTGTAAAAAAAATTTTTTTTTACATTCAATACACATGAGATAATCAGTAATAGAAAATTTCACAAACACTAGCAATAAAAATACTAAAAATAATATAGCATGTATCGTATCTCACAACTACACAGTTTAGTTAGGTTTTTTTTTAGTGCTTCAATCATCTTATACAACACAGAGATTAAACAGACCAGAACCAACAATTTAATACTAATTCTGATTGACAACAAAGCACTCAAGCCCCCCCCCCCAAAAAAAAAAGACAGAAAGAAAAAAATTGCTGACTCTGGTAATAAAGGTTAGTACCCTAACAGTTCATCTATTATCTGCCAATCTTCAAATACCATACAGAACAAAATATGATAAAATCACTTATTCAACTTTAGAAATTTTTTATCCCTTAAAGGCTATGTAAAACATTAAAGTAACGGTGAGTATGAAAAGGTGAATAATATTTCTTAAGGTTTTAATATTATTATGCAAATGAACTGAACACAGAGGATCTTGTATGGGATAGAGGGCACAATCTTGTACAGCAGAAAGGAGACATCTTGTGTAAAGAGTAGTCGATGTAACAAACAAAAAAGAACTACCAATAATGATACAAATGCAAAACAATTTTAGTGGATAAGATAAATGTAATTACAATTAATTACATAAAAAATTAAAATATTAGTTAACCTACAGATGATCTTTTCCCTTGTTTTCTTCTAGCTTCCTCAATACTAAAAGAAATAAATGTTTAAAAAAATTACTTCTAAAATTATGAGTTGATTAGTTAAAAATAAAGTAATATAGACAACACTCATAAACAAGAAATAACTGGCCATTACAAATGCTACAAACAAATATTTGAAGAAAAAATACATTGAAGTAAATTAGAAAATACTACTAAATTATTTATAAAAATAAAAAGAATATGTTTAAATGGCATGAAAAGATACAATTATACAAGAAATACCATTCTTAAATTGAAATACAGTATTCAGAGGTGATAAGGTTGAGAGTTAATGATGATAGCATAACTTTAAAGAATGCAAAAAATTTAAATACTTGTTCACAAATGTTACAAGGTATTTTTCCAGGAATGTCTTTCATAAATCAAATATTACAATTTAATTTAAATTTCTGATATCCCATATGAAACATTAAAACTTAAATGAAAAAATATAACACACACTTCCAATGAACAAATTCAAGAAAATACATATTACCCATCCAATCAGAAGTATTTAACTGTTTGATAACATACACATAACATTGATGAATTATATATGAATGATTTATTACGTCAAACATAATATGTCAAGATTATATCTGACATCGTATTTAAAAAAATTAGAGGCATATTTTTTAAAAAGGAGATAAAATATGTTTGTTTTAGAGTTTGCAGCAACCCTGCAAAATTTAAAAAATTGTCATATATTGTATATGAGGTTTCATAAGCAATACACCTATACCTCACTATAGGGCCACTCTTTATACGGCATTTCGCTATAACAACCTTTTTTAATTATGGCACTTTTTCAATTTACGGCCCACAATGTTTCGTTATACAGTCACAACAGCAGAAAGTGATGATGGCAGCATATTATAGCTTAATGATTCTTCATGTTAATGTTTGTCATCACATTAATACAGTTTTTAAACATTTTATTTTATGTTTTTTATTATGTGTATAAAAAACATAAAATAAATGTGCATATGATTTCTTGACTTTTGTTTATTTTTTGAATTTCTGTTTATTATTACATTTTTTGTACTTTTATTTTCATGTAAGCATTTTTATAGGAAATAAAAAGAATAAAATGCTTTATGAACTAAAAACTATATTATTTATAAAAAATAGGAACAGATCCAATTAAATTTGTATGGATTTGTATCAAAATAATCGATTCGTTATGCGGCTTTTCGGCCAACTTTTCCAGAACGTATCTATGCCGTAAAGCAAGGTATGAGTGTATATTATAAACATAATGTCCAATGTATCAGTTACTTTCATTTAATTACTCTTTCTTTACTATCAACTGACACATTGTTAAACATGGATGTTTGGATTTTTCCTGGATATCATTTTCATTTAAAAATATATATATATATATATATTTGATATGCATATATAACAAAATTAGAGGCATATTTAAAAAAAAAAGGGGGATAAAATATGGTTGTTTTGGAGGTTTGCAGCAACCCCACAAAATTTGAAAAATTGTCCAGAATAGTGTATTTATCACCCCTTCATAAAATACACAAACTGAAAATTGCCTTATTATTTTCCTAATTGCGGAACATCTCAATTAAACATTTGTATCAAAATATCCCAGACCAATAAAAGTAATCTATAAACACATCACTAAAATTCTAAAATCTAGTACCATCATTTTTTTCTGGGGAAACTTCAAAAACATATCATTATATACCGTAATTTCGCACGTAAGCGCAGCGGCGCAAACGTAAAAAAAAAGTTCAAAAATTGTTTGGAGAGGCGCTAACGCCGGTGCGGCGTTTTTGCCGATTTCGGATTTTAAAATCTTTTCAGCTTGCGCTTTTCTACTAAAATTGAGCCTTACGCATTTCTTGAACGGACGTTTATCACTGCGCATGCGCCAAGTTCTTGACTAATTTTGGAAAAGCATGACGACGATGTCATACACACTTTGTCGACCACGCACATTCATTGCTGTCGTTCTCTCTCGTTCTGCGAAAATAATTTTTTCCCTTACTGTGAAACTAATTGACAAAGTGGCTGCAAAACGCAGACACAAAAACTACTGTTCTAATTTTAAGTTGAATGCAATTGCCAAAAGAGAAGAGATCGGAAATAAAGTTCAGTATTGATGAACGTTGTATTCGGCGATGGCGCTCCGAAAAGAAAGTTCTACTAAAGATGACGATAAGTAATAGGGCACGCAGAAGGGGGAAAGCTACTTGGCCTCAACTGGAAACTAACCTCGAGAAATGGATTTCATTCCACAGAAGTAAGGGGATTTCAAAATCCACAGTAAAGATGTGTTTACAAGCCAGAGTTGTGGTGGCGAACAATTCAAGCCAGAGTTGCGGCGGTAGACAATTTCAAAGCTGGATTCAACTGGTGCTACCGATTCATGAAAGGAAAAAAACCTCTCCGTTCGGGTCCGTACAACCATGAGGCCAAAAATTGCCTGTTTATTGGGAGGTAAAGAAATCTTCTTTCCTGGAGTTTATTGGGGACCAATTGAAATAAGTTTTCCATGGATAAGGTGATCAACATGGACGAGGTGCCTTTGACTTTCAACTGTACTCCTAGCAGTACTGTGAACAAGGTTGGCGAAACTACAGT
This sequence comes from Dolomedes plantarius, assembly GCA_907164885.2. Classification (NCBI taxonomy): domain Eukaryota; kingdom Metazoa; phylum Arthropoda; class Arachnida; order Araneae; family Dolomedidae; genus Dolomedes; species Dolomedes plantarius. The sequence goes on along the minus strand of OU015497.1, from coordinate 112,028,293 downwards.
GAGTATTATTACTACCAGTCACAAGAAAACGTCATTTGTGTCTTGTCTTGCACAGGAAGCGGTGAAAAACTGAAACCTCTGTTGGTCTTTAAAAGGAGAATTTCCTAATGATGTTGTGATCCGCGCGAACAAGAAAGGATGGATGAATGAAACGGTAAGGCAAGATTTGTTGAACGAAGTCTAGCGGAAAAGGAAAGCTTTTATCAATCCAAAAGGGCTACTTATAATGGATTCGATGAAGATCCACTTGACAAAGCTCCTTAAAGTTGCAGCGAAGACTGTGTCTGCAAATTTAGCAATAATTCCCGGAGGTTTGACAAAATTAATTCAACCACTTTATTTTGCTGTAAACAAAGCATTCAGATGCCGAATGCGAAGTATCTGTTAATCGTGGATGATTGAAGGTCTACATTCCTACACAAAACGCAAAACTATGCAAAAGGCAACTTTCGTAGAAGTCGCGAAGTGAGTCTCTCAAGCATGGATAGGTGAATCCATTAAGACAATGTTCAGTTTTATAAAGGCAGGAATAATTGTTCCTAATGCCAGCGATGACGACAGGTCTAACGACAACAGTTTTTCCAACGAGAAAGATCCAAACGATCCAGGTACGAAAATTGATCCAAAAATGTCTCTTTTTAATTCCGATACGGAAGATGAGGACTTTGGTGGTTTTGATCGGCAAATCTTACCTGTGTAGCTTATATTTTCATTTTGATGGTTATTAGTATTACCTAATGTCTTTATTACTTTTATTCATAATTGCATGCTTTATGTATATTACCCATTTTGTTACATGATTACGTTTCTTTTTTCTTTAATAATTTATCATGTGTTACTGTGAAATAAAAATGTGTTTGCAACCTTTTAGATTTTATTCCTTTTTTTTTTGTATTGTACTACGGTAGACGTGTAGCAGTACGTGACATTTCATTATAAAAAACCGTATTAGATAATGCAAATCATAGAGGTCAAAATGACTGCCTACGGTGCTTATAGGTATGGGGTGTCATTCGACACTTTTAGTGTTAAAGTAATTTTTTTTATTTATTTATTAAAGAAAAATATTTAAAATTAGCACTGCATTGAATTTATTACTTTAAAATGTATTACTTTATTACGGAAATAACCTAAACTCTCTGCTGGTGTCTCAATATTTGGTTATGGTATTTAAACCAAGAAGAAATGTGCGGCGTTTACGCCGGTGCGGCACTTACCCCGATTTAGTTTTTTTAAAAGGATATTTCAGTCCCTGCGGCGCTTACGGTGGGTGCGGCGTTTACGTGCGAAATTACGGTAGTCATTTTATTAACTGGACCATTACAAAATTCAAGATGTTATTTTCTTTGACAAAGTTATAAAAAATAGAAAATATAAAGTACAACTTGTAAATGTGATTGAATTAAGTCAATAAGATGTTGAAACTACGAAACATCTCTTGATATCAGTTACGTTTACTTAAAAACAGAATACAAAGACAATGAAAAACAATAAATAAATGAATAAAATAAAATCTCCCCAAACTGGCTTTTACCCCCATGTGGAATTTCCCCTATATAATCTGTCACAGTCGAGCAAAGGCAGGTCATATTCCTTAATATAGATACATATACTGAGTAAAAACTCATGACAGGCGAGAGTAAATCTTGATCCTTTAAACTTCAATTGCAAATTCTTCTCAGAAATAAATTTTTCAAATACAGTTCCAGAAATTCTTATAATTTTCTTCCCAAGCATGTACCCCTCCAACTCCCTCCAAAATGTCCATAATCTATGTCATTCATTAAGGAAAAAAACTTTTTTTATTGATTTTTACCATTGCTCTTCTTTTATTCATTTAATTTCTGTAATTGGAATTCTGTCAGAATAAATGTTAGAGCTACATTAGTATTTGATTTAGTAAAATTGAGTACTTAATAAATATAATGAAGTTGATGCTGTACAAACTGTCCTATATTTGTTGGAAACTGTAAAATAATTTTTTTATTATTATTCAACAAGTTTACTTTCAATGGTGTGCATTTATAGTATTTCAAACCTAACAATGAATTTTAGAAATTAATAAAGTAAACATTAAGTTGAAAATTTTATAAATTTAACTTAATAATCTGAGGAAAAAGCTTGCTGGCCAATACTACCACTACTAGGTAAGTTCTTTCTAATGACTGGAGGAATTTTATAAAAGCAGCATGAGAATTTTTTTATACATTTAAAAGAAACACAATAAATAGTTAAAACCTACATGTTTTCCTAAGGAAATTGTGATGTCATGTTAAGCAAAGTACCATACCCTCCTTTTTATTCAGAATAAATCCAGATATAAAACTTTTTAGTACCTGACCTATGTGTATTGCTAAGATTTATTTTCTAATTTTGAAGACCCTAAATAAGAAAAATGTGAAAAGAAATGAAAAACACTGTACTAAATTATACAATAATCTTGTGCTTAATTTTTTTTTTCTGTGGACCTTTTTCATGACTTTCTCATGGACAGTTAATCAGTGACATTTTCCAATACCCTGTCAGTTTGAGTTATCAAGTTTCATAGTTTATAAGGACAGGTAATCCCGTATAACACAGGAGTTATGTTTAAAAATATTGCCATGTTATGCAAAACAAAGAACTAGTACCAAAAGGGGGGTTAAGCTCCAAAAATTAAAAAACCTGCTATTATATTTTCACAATTAAGATAAATGTCTTAATTAAAATTTTCTTAAGAAGTAATACATATTAATATGAATTAAACAATGTTTTCTTCGTCATCAATAAGCACTATTAACCGAGGGCATTTTCGTTTTAGCAAGATATCCTTATTCTCTGAGCATTTTTCTGCATTATCTTCAGATCCATGCTCTACCTTTTGCAAAAAATCTGCTAGTTTAGATTGTTTGCTTTTAGTTAAAAAATCTTTATAAATTTCCTTATATGGTGCTAAGCACTTATGAAGTTCTCTTTTAAACTTTGTGCTCCTTTCATTTGAAGGATCTTCATTTAAGAAATATGACTCTAAATGTTCAGCTAAGCCTAGGCCTTTCTTTATGCTTTGTAGAGTAAGCTTTTTAACTTCTTTGTCTTCGCCTATGCTATCATCATCTGAGTTATCATGGATTCCTGATATCATTTTTACCAAACCTGCTTCAATTTCTTCTTCCACCAGTAAATCTTGGATATCTCGAGCAGTCGTATCGTCAAAACCTTCACCTCCTAGACACTGCAATTTCTACTACTGCATCCATTCTGGTTTCTGCTGTCTCGATCAAGTTTTCACTTTCAATTGACTCCAGCCATATTTTTTTCCTACAACCATTTAATCTTGTTGGTTTCATTTCTCTGATGGGTGAGTTTATTAGATAATGCAGTCCAAAATTGTGAAGAGTTTCCATGCCTCCTTGACGTCCCTAGATTCATCATCGATTTCGTTCAAAACCCATTATAATGATCTCCTAAGGTAATTGGTTTTAAATGTAGCTATAATTCCCTGATCTAAATGTTGAAGTAAAGCAGTTGTATTTGGAGGTAAAAAAATTATTTTGATATTTGGGTTATTTAAATCTTGCGGATGGCTGGGTGTATTATCCAATAAGTAGAACTTTAAAATCTAAATTTTTCTGTTTTAAGTAGTTTTCCATACTTGGTACAAAACAGTTTAAAAACCATTTCTTAATAATTCAGTAGTCACCCAAACTTTTTTATTTGCTGCCCACTATACCAGTAAATTACTCTTATTTAGGTTTTTCATTGCACGAGGATTGTGAGATTTATAAACAAGCATAGGTTTTACCATGTGATCGCCTGAAGCATTACTGCACATAAGTAATGTTACACAATCTTTTGATATCTTGAAACCTGGTGCAACTTTTTCATCTTTAGAAATATATGTCCTCTTGGGCATTTTTTTTCCACCAAAGAGCAGTCTTGTCAGCATTAAAAACCTGGTGTGTTGAATATCCACCCTCTTCAATAATTCTTTTCAATTCCATTGGATAAATTTCGATGGATTCTTTATCGGCTGATGCACTTTCACCTTCTATTTTTAGGTTTTGCAGTGATAAGCATTTTTTCATATGATCAAACCATCCTTTACTGGCTACAAAATCTGGATTATCAGCCATTTCTCCATTTTCCTTTAAGTAGTAGTAAATTTTCAAGGCTTTGTGTCTAATAATATTGGTGCTCAGTGGATTCCATTTTTTTGAACAGCCTTCAATACAGATGCTAAGGGATTTTTCCATCTGCTCAATTATTGCTGTCCTAGGACGAGATATCATATTTAAGGAGATAGAACATATTTAAGGAGACAGCCTGCAGCAACGGAATCTCTAATTTTCTGTTAATTTTTCTCTATAGTCTGTATAGCCGCTCCATTTAAATCCAACGATTTGGCAACATAGTATATCTTTTCACCCTTTTTGAGCGGATCTAAAATTTGTAATTTTGTTTCCATAGAGATGAAATGACATTTTTTTTATTTTCGCCAGACATGAGGCAACAGATTAATTCATAAAAAAAAAAAAATAATTATTATTTCTTTAAAAAAAAAGGTCGAGTACTACTTACTCGAAGATTTTTAATCTACATAACCAAAAAAGAGACACAATCAAAGTCTTAAAGTGTACTTAAGTATTAATAGCTCATGAAAATTATGCAGGAAAATCTGATAGTACGTACATGCTCGAATGAAAAATGTCAAATGAGGTATCTTTCGCACTTAAAAGTTTTATCACGTTTATTGAACTGTTGTACAGGGATTTTCCTAATTTCAAATTAGGAATTTACAATGTATATTTTACAACTACTGATTTTACGTCTAATTAGCTGTTGTTCATAATCTATTTTATAAAAAAAAGGAGGGGGGGGGGGGGACTACAAACATACATATTTTTAGTCCCTTTTTTGAGAAATTTCTTGTTAATTCTGGTTACCTCAAATTTTTATTTAAAAATGGTATATGTTTTATATATATATATATATATATCCATTACGGTACCAGTTTTCATAAACTTTGAATTGACACAAATTTTGAAGTGCATATGTATGTTATTCTAATAGTCATTACATGCCAAACAGATTTAATACAGGAAAAGAGAAATTTTCTTTTTTTGTCCTATGCCAGATAGCATAATCTTGTCCCCTCTCCCCTCATTATTCAATAAAGGCAAGAATTAGCAGCTCATTTGGTGAGAAAGGTTATCTCAACAATAGTTCATAACTTCAGACAGATCTTTGATTGGTATTCATATATATATTTTAATCACAGAACAGACAGGATGCAGTCTCCTTTTTTAGATTTTATGCACAGGTACATTCTAAAGTATTGTGGCCTATTATCATTCTAAAGTTTGGTATAAAGTCTCTGGGATCTCAAATGGAATTCGACATTTTACAGTTGCTTCAAGAATTTCCAACAGCTTTAATTCAGTAGTCACTCTCTATCCTTAGCTTAATTTTACTATAAAATTCCACTTTATCTTGTTCGTATGTTACAGGTTTTTCATTCTGAGCCAAAATACTGCCCTCTGTCACCAGTTGATCAGTATGATTGTTCATTAAAACATCCAGATACAAAGTGCATCTATATAATAATAATTTTTAAAAATAACTTTACATTATTTGAATCAAGTCATAATAAATTATATTTATGTAAAGAGTTTTGCTAACAGAGTACTCAAAGTACTATTTTAACTATTGACATATCCTGAGTTTGAATCCTCACATCTCCTTTGGCATTTACCAATAGTGATAGAAAACTAAGCATTGTTTATGCTGTAAAGTACATATAAAAATAAAATTATAAAATGTTAGCTAATTAAGAATTCAAAAATTCAAGTTTTTAATAACAGGAATCACAGTTGAATATTAGCTAGCTGAATAAGAACAATTTCTGGGTATCACATAACAGATTCGAGATAAAATCTAAAATAATTAAAAAGCTCTTAAACATTCAAATCATATAGTACAGCAAAGAGAACTTACGTTACACATTCAATTTCATCAAAAATGTCACTTGGATCCATGGTGGTATTTTCGATCATGAATCTAAAAATGGTTTAGATTAAAATTAACAAATATATTTTTATAATTTTACTTACACATTCACAGCTACCAGTAATTTTTTCATTATTCTAATACTGAAAACTAGTTAAAATAAAGAAATCAAGAGCTGGATGCTTCAGAATTCTGTCACTAAAACAAGGTTAAAAATGAAAAAATTTGTTTTAAAATATCAAGCACAATAAATTTCTATTATTTCATTTGTGCCTTCAGCTTCCATTATAACAGTATATTATTAGGTACTTTTTTTTATATAACTATTGCCATAGATGAAAATAAAAAGTAGTCAACCTGACAACCTTATAAAAAAACAATTGAATAGATGATAGATATGCTAAAATTTTGAAGAAACATTGTTAAAAACGAATCATTGGAAGGAGATAGCAGGTTAGTGGTTATGAATCAATGCAGCAGATCATACCTTGTAGGCATAGTAAGCCATGTTCCCTACATTGTGGCAAAACTCTTACATCCCACCAGTTTGTCTACCATTAGCTACACTATGAATCCATTGGCGATGCAACCAGTAACACAAAATAGAGTATACATGAATCCTGTGGGACAACACAATTAAATTTTGAGACTCTGCTAAATAACTACGAAAATGGCAAATACACATGGATAAAAATTGGAAAATAACTAGAAACCCACAAAAGATTAAGCAATGTGAAGAAAAATCAAATGGCAGTATAAACATCGAGGAATGTCATGCCATCATATGTAGCTGAATTTTTGTGGTGACAACAAAAAGAGGATCCTTTAGAAGACATTTTGATGGACATTAAAGATTTTTGATATCCTAACTATTTACTTAATATGAAATAAACTTTATATTTATTTATATATTTTGTTCATTCACATACATTAATCATAAAAGTTACCATTCATAAACACAAAAAAAAAAAAAAACGAAAATATGACCTATGTACCATATTTGGCAATTTATCACTTGGGCCTGGCTAACAGAAAAGTACCTATTATTAAAAGCATTGAAGCCGCAAAATACAGTGCAGTCTACCAATCGCAACAAATTAGTGATTACCTGTGACCAACTACATAGGATATTAAGGGGACTCAGTACCCTTTGAAGGAATATTTTTTCAGAAGTATATTTACCTATAGTATACACATATTATTATAGGTAATACTTAAACAAACTGATTTTAACAAGAATAAAAATTATTTTGTGGGTAAAAATTGAGAAATTTAAATTTTTTAAAAAAAATTAAAGAATTTTAAAAATTGGTCTTCTCCTTTAGTTCTCAAAATTCTAACATGATTTTTTTATTAGATGTTTATGACATTATACTTTATAGTTTCAGGGATCGATTTTACATATAATGAATTAGTTTTACATATAATGAATTAGTAAATAAAATGTACAAGTGTAGGCAAAAATCAGCAAAAAACATGGTTTCCTCAACATTTCGATTTTTCTTTTTTTTTTCTTTTCATTATATTGTAAAATACCTCCCTAGTTTTATTAAATACATTATATTAAACATACAAAAAAATAATGGAGTCATTTGACATATATTTGTAGACATAGTTGTGTTTTAAACACAGTAAAACGTCAAAAACAGCAAACTGAGAAAAATCCATTAAAAGATTTAAGCACTGAAAAAACTGTATATACCTATTCCAGTTTCCGTAATATTAATGTCGTTATGTTGCTACTTATATATCTTTAAAATTATAGCAATTTTCTTTGAATAGGTGAACATCTAGTTATAATTAGAGGCTTTTATTAAAAACTTATCCAAACAGAAATAATGAGAGAACTGGTGAAAAATGGGAATAACAATTTAAATATCTTTCTTAGAGTGCTTTTAAATATTTATAAATATTATTACAAGACATTTGTAATAAAGATTTATAGCATAAATTAAAAGTTTCGTTAAGAATTTTAAAATTTAAGTTGCAATGGTTCATCAACAGAGTACACAAACCTCGGTCATAACACTTGACGATTTTAAAAACATCCTGCTGATTATGTAACGCCGCCTCTCTTTCTGGATAGCTGTTCTGTTTTACGAATAGCATTTTTTATAATTTACGGGTAAGTTGGTACTTTGAATTATTATGCCTTTTCCGAAACAAAAATTTTCGTGAATGCAATACAATACCAAATTTTTCTTGGAATGACCTCTATTCATTCCTAGTGTCTTTTTTACTTCTCTTATTGTATGCATTGTACCCATATTAAATTCGCAAACTGCAGTTGTTACAGAGTTTTACACGTTGTTTATTAGCAAATATTTCTGTAGGGAACTTTGCCCAAATCACACTGTGCAAACTGTCATCAGTATTTTGAGTTCCACAACGTACACATATTTCCAGAAGTTCACTAGATGAAAGCCGTTGACATACTGGTAGAATTTTTGGAAGAAATACTTCATTTATTGAGGTCCCTACTCTTATTTTGTGACTATCTGGGTTATCCCCGGGGTTATTTGTAATTTAGGGAGGAAATTTTAGAGTAAAAAGAATGTAAATACCAAAGTGGGCGTGGCATTTAAAGGGCTGACGAGATAATGCAAGGTATTTTTGATACACTTACAATCGTCCGATCATCTCAAAACTTTGTACCAATATACTAGAGGTGTCAAAGTATTTTTTTAACAAAAAATTGAAAAATCGATGTTTCATCAATAGAAGGGTACCAAGTCCCCTTAACTGTTTCAAACTTGATTATTATAAAATTATTTTAATAATTTCTTGCCTGACAATTCATTTTCAAGAAACAAAATGCTCAGAACCTTTAAATATAATTTCCCTGCAACCAAAAAAAGGTTTTGAAATGATGTAAATTAACGTTAATGACTTGAAGAGAGAGAATTTGAAATGGTATAAATTCATGTCTGCAGCAATCAGAAAGAGAATTTAAAATGAAATAATTAATGTAAATAGAAACATAATTTTAAATGACAATTCATGTCAACAACAACCAGAAAGAGGATCATAAATAATGTTAATTCACGTCAATGGCTGACAATGTGTTAAAAAAATTTTTAGAAGTAATAAACGGTATAGAATTATTCCTCAGTCACAAAATACACATACAAATCAAATTGCAGAGGACTGAATTTAAAATAAATTCAAATCATATACATTAAGTATATTGACACTAATTAAAGCTATTTAAGTATCAAAAATAATGCTTTTTACATATTGTTTAAGGAAGACACTATGCAACCCTTCCCTTCATGAATTATCCTTTAATATATGCCCTGAAAGAGTTCTTTTGTGTGTAAAACTTATGCAAATTCAATTAAGAATTAAAAGTTAATAATTAAACAATTTGTTAATGGTAAAACTTAACTGCATTGTTTCACACTTCTTTTTTGAAATATTCAAGTATAAAAATTTGGTTGTTATACAGGTTAAATTCTAGAATAAAATTACTTTTAATTTCTAGCAACATTTTTAACATTAAATTTTTTTGATAAATTTAGGTAAAGAAACAACTTCAAAAAAGAATTATAAACATAACAGATATGCAGTACATTTAAAACCATGTAACTTTCCAAAACTGTAATACTCAATCTTATAACAAAATATTCTTAAGACTTGGCACCTCATTGATAAACAAATGGTCATCAGCTAGATACAAAGGAAATACTTACAATATCTTTAAAAAAAATCACAAAATTAACAAAATTGGACCTATCATCCTGCAATTTCCAATTTAAACGTTCACACTTTTTCATTTTGTTTAGGCCAAAAATTATCAATTCCCATATCTGTGATAATTATACAGTAACTGATGAAATATAAAACAAGTGACAAATTTAAGAATGATAGATATTGCTTTTGAAACTTTCAGGGGAAATTTTGTTGCTGAGATGTTTCAAGATAGATACTTCTTATTTGAAATGGATCTTTCCCTTCAGTGTAAACAAACAAACAAAGCCCCCCCCCCCAAAAAAAAAAAATAAATAAATAAATAAATAAATAAAAGAAAAGAAGAATCCAAAATAAATTTCACTTGATTTGCAAATGTTCTAAACTTTAATTTGTAAAAATGTCTATCTGAAGAATTTTATAAACTTACTCTTGAAGAATTTTCTCAAACTAAATTTGTTGAATTACAGGTGTAAAGTTACTACGGCTAAAGACAGTCAAAATTTTTAACTATTATAAATGTTGCAAAGAACAAACAAGTCTTTAAGTTATTTAGTTAAAAGATGTCCCTCTTTCTGACACTTTAACTCCAAATTTTGTAGTTTCGGCTTGAATTTAGAACCACTTGCCAGCATTTTTAAAAAGTTCCCAAGCTAACATGGTGAGAAATGCTGGAGCTTTTTACTAAAGTGTCATGCATGCGCTATTTCTTTCGTTCCATTCTGGCAACCTTATCACCAATTTAAATAAAGAACTTTTGTTTCATTTGCAACTTGGAAGTTTTGTAGCTGTTTGGTTTCAAGCAGTTCTCTTCGTGACAATTTTTCATTTGGATACTGTACGAGTAGTAAGCTAAATTAAAAATATTTTCAAAATTTGCAAAGTAAAGGTAAGAGAGAGGTTTTTGGGTGGTGTATGAAGGCAGGATGATAGCATCAAAGTAGGAGTGTCCTATGAGCAAAAAAATATGAAACTACGGGAATGTAAGGAGAAATAAGACAGATATTCTTGGATATGTTATACTAGAATGAGTGTTTACCTGTGTTTACTCCCTTGGTGTTTTAAATTTAACTGTTAAACACTTTAATAAACGTCATGTTGACTACATAATAAGTTAAAAGTGTAAATCTAATTCGTTAACACTGTCAATTCAAATATTTCGCTCCTTTTGAAAATAAACTCAAAACGAAATAATCATGTTGCCAACAAATAGATTGTTATTGTCGTGAGAAATGCAGTGAGAGTGCGTGTTCCGGAGACAGGTGGCTAGAATTTGCCCTTCGACAATACGCACTCGGACTCTGATTGGTCGATGGGCGGAGCCACTCACTTTTCTGGTTATGACGTAAATTTTCGCCCCCTTTAAGGCTACGGCCACACGAGCGATTTTTCCCTCACAACCGCAACGAGAAAGCAAGCACCAAAATATAGATAAGCTTCTGTAACATAGAGGTTACAGAAGCGAGAGTCGCGCAAAACAGTCGCGCGAGAAAAACGCAGCTATTTTTCTCTCGCGATCTGTCGCGATCTCAGTCTACGGCCACACGAGCGATTTTTCCCGGTACGGCTTTTCCCCGAGCTTGAAAATCTACACCAGCCGGCCACACGTGCATGTGACATTTTTTCCCGTTGGGTTTTTTCCCTCAGCTTGAAAATCTACACAAACCGCGAGAAAAATGGGTCTCGTTCTATCCTCCAGCGACCGACCTTGTGATCGCGCGAGAAAAACAGCTGCGTTTGGTCACCCCTATGTTACAGAAGCTTATCTATATTTTGGTGCTTGTTTTCTCGTTGCGGTTGTGAGGGAAAAATCGCTCGTGTGGCCGTAGCCTCAAGGTCGGTCGCTGGAGGATAGAACGAGACCCATTTTTCTCGCTGTTTGTGTAGATTTTCAAGCTGAGGGAAAAGACCCAGCGGAAAAAAAATGTCACATGCACGTGTGGCCGGCTGGTGTAGATTTTCAAGCTCGGGGATAGGCCGTACCGGGAAAAATCGCTCGTGTGGCCGTAGACAAAGGGCCTGTTCACATAGGAGTCCGTTGCGTTGCGTTAAGGAAAAGATGACGTTGAGACGAAAATAAACCAATCATAGGCGTTAAAAATTTCATTGCTAATCGTTTGGAGGCATATGATTGGTTTATTTTCGTCTTAACGTCATCTTTTCCTTAACGCAACGTACGGACTCCTATGTGAACAGGCCCTAAGTATAGTATCAAGTATCTTTCTAAAATTTTTTGTGTGCAACCGTTTCACTGTGCTAACGTGTTGGCTTGGTATTACCGATGTTGTAAGTTCGATCCCAGGCGGTGCCGTTTTTTTTTTTCCAAACTTTCCTTCTTGCTATATTTAGCTTTCCCCCTTAGAACTCTACAATCATCTCAATACGAAAATGTACGACCCCCGAAAAGGGCTCTTTTTTTATGGTTATTTGCAGTTCTTATTTAAGTACTTCTTAAGTGTAACTTTTCTTTTTCTGCAATGGGCCATTTCTCCTATCTTAATAACTTTTGTACCGTGGAATTTTAATTTTTTAACTTCTAAATTTTTAAACTTTTTTAATTTTTAATTTTATTCTCAATTAATTTCTTACCGAAATTACTTGTTTAATTTTTTAATTCTTAACTTTTTACCTTTTAAATTTTAACTTTTCCTACTTTAAATTTTTTACTAATGAGCACACGTACCTTGATATTAATAACTTGCTTACAGGAGATACAGAGGCTGTTCGCACATTTTTTTAGACGATTTTGGTAAGCGGTAATAAAAAATCGTTTGCTGCAAAAGAAATAATTGCAATTGTACTATGTTTTTAAAAGTCAAAATTATCGTCTGCGGCTTGAAAGTTTTGTTTTTATTCAAAATGGCGTTTTTAACAAAGCAGTGGTTCGAAGGCTACATTTATGCTCTTTCCGAAGAGAAATATGCATACTCCGTTATCCAAAAACGATGTGAGAGTCATGGTTTAGTGATATCTAAAGCGTCGATATGTAATATCGTCAACAAGAAAGGAAAAAAAGTCAAATTGGAGCCTCAAGTGGGACAAAAATTTCAAACAAGTATCTAAGGAAATAACGGACATCTTCGACTATTGCAAAGGTACATTGTTTAATGTTAAAAGAAAATCCCCCTAGTCAAAGGACAGTTGCAAAATCATTAAAATGTTCGGTGTCCACTGTAAACAAAATGATAAACGTTGATTTAAATCTTAAGAAAGCGAAAAAACGCAATGTGCATCGTCTTCTTCCAAATCATATGGCTGAACGCAGGACACGCTGCAGAATTCTATATGAGAAACACTTATCCAAAGAAAAATGGAAAACAATTGTCACAATAGATGAATCATGGGTGTATTTAAATGATTGCAACAAAAAAGAGCCATTTATTATCATAAAAGGGGAGAAAAAATTTAAGTACATAGTTCAAAGAATCGAAAGAAAGTTTTTCTAAGGGATTCATCATTGTTGCTGGTTTTTCCTATAATGGCAAGTTAAAAATAAACAGAGTGGAAAAAAATGTCAAGATTAACTCCAAATACTGTCAGGAACATATTTTATCGCCAATTTTTCTGAATGAAATACCATCGCTTTACCCACAGTGCCATCAATCTGTGAGACTCCATCAGGACAAAGCTAGCAGTCACACATCAAAATCCACTGTAAATTTCCTAAAAGAAATGGAACAAAAAACTGGTATCAAGGCCATACCCTTCACTGATATCCCTACTAAATCTCCCGATGTATCACCTATGGATTTTTGTGCTTTCGGACTTTTAAAATCTGCATTATCCAAACGTCATCCCAAAACCCTTACAGGACTCTGGAAAGCTGTTCAGGAGGAATGGGATAGAATACCTCTTCTGACACTTCAAAAGGCATTATTATCCTGGAAATTGCGGTGTCGAAAGATAGTTCAGAATAAGGGATGTCAAATAGAACATTTAAAACACAAGAATATTATGTAATTTAGTTTTGTGAATACAATATACATCGTCTAAAAAATGTGTGAACAGCCTCTGTAGTCTTCAAGACCTAGGCACTCCACTTGCAAAGACACTGTACTCGTACATTTTTAAACTTACATGTATTTGGAATCCATTTAAGAGAGGTTCATAATTAGTTATCAAGATCAAGATCAAAGCAAAGAAAAGACTTTTAATTCTAAGAATGCTAAGAAGGATTAATTTTGATATATATTTTTATGTAGGAACTTGCATATCTATGAGTTGATGCATTGAGATGAGCAACTGTATTCCCATACTGTTAAAAAAATCTGATGAATAAAAAATCTTTTGATTTCAATTAATGTCTCAGGTGAAACATTTGTTTAAGATGTATAATCTGAGAACATATCAGTCTTCAGATCTTTTAATCACATAGATTATTTTAATCACATAGTTTTTGGAAAGAAGTTCTTTTACGCGGCTTAGGGCCTGTTCACATAGGAGTCCGTTGCATTGCGTTAAGGAAAAGATGACGTTGAGACGAAAATAAACCAATCATAGGCGTTAAAAATTTCATTGCTAATCGTTTGGAGGCATATGATTGGTTTATTTTCGTCTCAACGTCATCTTTTCCTTAACGCAACGTAACGGACTCCTATGTGAACAGGCCCTAAGAGTGAACTGACAGATCGTCACGTAACGAAAAAACGTTATGCCCCCTTCATAAGAGCTTTTTCTCAAAGACTCTATGGCTGAATGGTTATCGCATCGGACTACGAAGTATCGGACTATCACGCTACGGAGCGAGAAGTACCTGGTTCAAATCCCCGCACAAACGTTGGCCGTTTCTATTCCCACTCATTCTGGGAATAGCAGTGTATATATATATGTATATATATATATATATATGTATATATATATATCTATATATATATTTATATGTATATATATACCGAAGCATAGTGTATATATATATATATATGTGTGGGTATACGTTTAGAGTTGAAAAAATAACGCAAGGAACTTCGCTCCTGACGGGGGTCCCCCAACCGCACAATTTTTTTTATTTGTATAATATCTGAAATTCTTCAAAAACTTGCATTGAAACAGTTGATGAAATAATGGTTATAACTCGCACTTTGTCTGTTATACAACTAAGCAAGACCACTCAATTTTTGGTTGATATTGTAGGCACAGAAGATCTTGAGAATGACTTCACTAATTTTTTTCACATATTTTTGAATGTGTATTTTAAGTTTACTTCTGTCTCTAGTCATTAGTGACAAAAAATGGAAATCGTTGCAAATTACTATAGATCTGTATGCAAAAGCCCATAAATTTTAACTTCTGAACAGAAAGTTTTTTCATACTTGTTGAAATCTGAGAGAAAACCCCAAATTGCACATGTAGTATGAATCATGTTATTTAATTCCTTTCATTCAAATTAATTCACTTCTGTATATCATAACACACAAAAATATATGTGTGGATGAATTTGAAAGTAGACATAAATGTATCAGTTTATTCAATTTAAAAAAATCTAACACAATACAACATAACTCAATATTGCCAATTGTATCATAAACATACATACAAGGAAGATGTTCATAATAAAACCATTTCACTTGATAAGTCATATAAAGACATCATTCTGATTTTACATGAACACAACTGTGGTAAAGAATAAGTTGAAATACATTTTAGAGCTATACAAAATTGCTAGATTACAGATAAAGTATATTTTCAAAAAAGTAATTACATGCATACTAAAGATAATTTATCGAAAGGAATAAATTTCTGGCATGCATTCTCTACTTACTGCATATTGCAATCAAATTACAATCAAAACATTTATTTAGATGGGAAAAATTTTAAGCATGTTGATAAATGCTGTGAAAGCTCGAAAACATACAGAAATGATAAACACTTTGAAAGACTTGTAAAATTTCATAAAGGAAAAATTACCAAAAAAAAACACACTAGTTCATATCACCGTCACAAAGAGGGCCAAAGGATAATTTAAGATCGCCTCCAAATATCCATCGACAGATGGATTATTAAATCTGAAACATCCCAAACAAAACATACACAATCACAAAAATACACACTTGCACCGAAACTTGTAACATCATCTGTTGTGAATGCCTCTGCATATGAATGCACATGTCATGAGTTTTTAATTTTAAATAACATGGGCAAACATATTCATGCTGTTAACAAAAAATATAATGAACATACATCACACTCTGGTCCTCTTCATGCAACACTCTCCCCGCAAATAACAAAAAGCACAATTATTGATCACAAACATAATTCTGAAAAGAGTAAAGAAAGAAAAGCATTTTAAATAAAATCAATATGATACATGCAAAAATTAACTCGAGATTAAGCAAGCCATCTAGAGAGGAACAACTGATATCCACAAATTCTTTATTAAATAAACCTTTTATAAGTATAAATACTCAAAATGATCACAGTTATATTGCCTTGAATAAATAAATAATTAACCATTCATCATAAATATATACATAACTTTGCCTAAAAATCATTGCGACTAACTCCATGTAAAATATATATTTCCTTATAACAACAAATTTACTATTCCTTTAAATTTTTATTTTCCCAACTTATTTTATTTCTATAACAACTAATTTTATAAAAAAACAATTAAACATGTAACTTATCCTACAGAAAACTCATCCTTCCCATTATTATGAAAATCGTAAGAAATAGCATCTTTTACTTAGCATTAAAGTTTGAGTTTAAACACAAGGAGATGAGCCATAAGTTCTGTTTATGCACAGATAGTACAAATAATTGTTTCATGTTTGTTTAATTTTTTATTTTATTTTGTATTATTTATGCACTATTTCATGTATTAAATAAAATTTTTATTTTATTGTTTGTTTCTATTATATCAGCAACTATGACAACAAATTTTTTTTAACTTATTAAATACTTCTATTTCTAGCTCTTATAAGTTCTAATTTTAACATTTACCGGTTTTAATTAACTTATTTTTAATATCTATAAGTACTTCATAACTTCAAGTTTTACATTTAGTTAAAGAAAAAAATCATTTTGGAAGAATGTTCTGACAAAGGAGGTCGCTAAAGGTTTATCTTTGCAATACAGGATTAGTACTAGGGGAGGACATAGATAAATAAGGGGAGGAAAAAATTTCTAAAAATAAATTTTAAAGAAGCTTATTGTTAATATTTCAAGAACATTCAAGCTAAATACGTAAGCTAGAAATTATTGTTCACGTATCAGAAGTTAACATTTGAAGTCATGAATTTGCATGAATGCAGAAATTAAAAAAAAAGCCTTAGAATCTTGCATTCACCTCCATTATCCGTTCAATTTAAATTAATAAATATAATATATTCATCATATAGTTCGTCTTAGAAATCATGTTTGAATAACCGTAGTCACAAATTACTCATATTTAAATTACTTAGCGGTACCATAGTTAAAGGGACGAAAACAACGTCAAATGAGCGGCTCCGCCCATTGACCAATCAGAGTCCGAGTGCGTATTGTCGAAGGGCAGATTCTAGCTGCCTGTTTCCGGAGAGCTCTCAATAGGAAATGACGTCATCGTGAGCCAGTCTTTTTTTTAAAAATTATTATTATTATTTTTATTTACTTTTTCATGCAGAAAAACTTGTCGTGATACATTCGCCTTTTAGTATTCACCGAGAAGTCTTGCTGGGTACTCCATTATAGGAGCACTATTTAGGTGAGACGGCATCGCTCCCTAAGGGCCTGTTCACATAGGAGTCCGTTGCGTTGCGTTAAGGAAAAGATGACGTTGAGACGAAAATAAACCAATCATAGGAGTTAAAAATTTCATTGCTAATCGTTTGGAGGCATATGATTGGTTTATTTTCGTCTCAACGTCATCTTTTCCTTAACGCAACGCAACGGACTCCTATGTGAACAGGCCCTAAGAAAGTACAAAAACGATAACGACCAAGCCCGTGCCCACTGCGTAAAAGCTCACCACTACTATTATTATTACTATTATTATCATATTACAAATTTACGCCGTAAAATGCCATTTGTGGAGCGAGACTCTCATATACCTGGATGTATAAGGAGTGTTACGTCATTTTCGTCTTTGGAGATCAGAACTAACTGTCCCATATTAACGTCCTATAGGAAAATTTCGATGATTTTTTACTTCAAAGCTAATATTTTTTAACTTGTGAAACCTGTTGAAATGTATATCGAAAACCACCAACTTAATTTTAAAAATACTATTAACCTTGTTCCAAATTCAATATTTAAGGAAAATTGAAAGGTTTCTTTGGAAATCGGCTGTGTTTGGGGCCTGTTGAGTGCGGTAGCGAAGCGTTAAAGGAAAGATGTCGCTGAGACGGAAATAAACCAATCATAGGCGTTAAAAATTGCGTTGCTAATCGTATGGAGGTTTGTCATTGGTTAAATATATTTCAATACTTTAACGCTTCTCCTACCGGACTCCTATGTAAATAGGCCCTTAATTAATTGTGGTAAACCCAACACCTCGAGTTCGATTGCTTATGGCGATTGTGCGGAGAGAAAAGAAATAACACTCTTCGGCAACCCTACACATTCAAATTTCTTTTTCGCGTATGAGGCAGGTTGTTGGTCTTTTTTTTCCCTTTTGCCATGGATTTCACGATTTGGGAATTGCCCATGGATGAAAAGTCTGCGATTGATTTATTTCAAACAACAGGCAACATAAAAATAAGCAGTTAGGGCCTGTTCACATAGGAGTCCGTAGCGTTGCGTTAAGGAAAAGATGACGTTCAGACGAAAATAAACCAATCATAGGCCTCCAAACGATTAGCAATGAAAATTTTAACGCCTATGATTGGTTTATTTTCGTCTCAACGTCATCTTTCCCTTAACGCTACGCAACGGACTCCTATGTGAACAGGCCCTTATTCTCGAGAGATTATGAAATGAAACTGAGTTTTGAACAAAACACCGTTAAATGACGTTGCAGGAAAGGATCTTGCAATGAGAGAAAAGGATTGTGAAAGCAAATTTGGTTTGAAGGTTCCAAAATCCCTTTCCTCACAATCGTGAAGTTCAAATATTTCTGGTGCCAGAAGATGACATCAATAGAATTTTGCGAATTACATGGGGAGGTTTGCACCCATGGACGGATTTCCCATAAGGCCAATCTAGGCCATGGCCTAGGGCGCAGCCGTTAAGAGAGCGTAAGTTTAGAAGAAGTAACAACCAAATTATAAAATTTTTATCGATATAAAACGAGAAAGTTCATTTTTTTTCTTTTTCATTTTCATTTATTTATTCTTAGTATCGCTAAAAATGTTATTTGCAATATACGCATTTTGAAATAACTTTTTCGTCAACTGACTAATTATTTTTTCATTCTTTTCCCAAACATCCATTATGAGTTAACGAGAAGCAGGTTAAGAATTCTTGCAATTTGAAGGGATTATGATTGCAGAAAGCAGTCGGACTTGAACCTCGCAAAAGACAACTTCCGCTGTATCTTTCGATACATTTGACAAAGAGCAAAGAGCCGTCGCTTTTTCCTCCAAAAACAGATTTCAGACCAGGGGCAGTCCGATAAGAAGACTAATGGTTTTTAAACTCCCAACCCATCGCCATCTGTCCAGTAATTGCCGTCCCGTTGTCAAAGGAGTGTGCTATAACGAACGATGGTACCCTTCAGGTTTAAAAACTGTTTCAAGGTATCTGTGTGAACACCGGACTAGGGTGTCTTTCTGTGCAAGGTGTTTCTTTCAAGTAAAATGGACAATTATATGGACAATTATGGACCACCAGAGTGTCTGCAACCTGACTGGGTCGTCTTAGAAAAGAGACAGTTAATTTTGTCAAAAGGAACCGAAATATTTGTTTGTTCTTTTCTTCTAAATTTTTCCCGGGAAGCCATAAGTTGGGCAAATCAGAGTTCCCAAAAGTGAACATCTATGGGGACCGCGTACCAATCCCGGTTGAGAGGGAATTAAAAGGAAGGATAGGACGGATGGAGCCTCAAGGGGTTAAAGGGCAGGGCCCGTGTTTGGTTTTGATACGAAAAGAGACTTGTTTTTCCGTTAGAGTGTGATCTGCAAGCTCATTTTGGCTGAGTGCTTTGTCAACCTTTTGCAGTATACAAAACATAAATTGTTGTTGTGAGCTTACTATTTCAGCTTTTTCATCTGGACCTATGAACATTTCTTGCTATTTTAAACAAACACCTTTTCTATCGTGTAATTTCCAGATCTAAAGTCTTCAATATTAATTATTATACGGTGAGTTTAGTTTCAATTTATTTTTAATATTAACTTGATTTGCTTTGAAAAATGTTTTTTTTCATTATTATTATTATTATTATCATTATTATTTTGTTTAATTTTTTTAATGAGTGTACTTGATTTTAATTTCGTTAAGTAAAGCTAAACCTGGGCTGGGGTCTCTAAACTTTTCGGTATGAAAAGGAGTGAAATGTATTTTGACTGAAAAGTCTCGTGTTGGGTGTTACAGGAGGCTCTAGTAGAAAAAAAAATCTAGAACTAGATACGAGTGTTATTAAAAGTACATTATGTTTGTTTAAATAGTTCAATTTTTTGCCATTTAAAGCTAAGGGTCTTATATACTTTTAGTCTAAATGTAAAAGTTAAAAATATTTTTTAAAAGAGAACTATTTAACTTTTTTTAAAATTTTGAACTTTTATTAGTGTGTTAGTTGCTATTTTTTAATATAAATTATTTTTATTCCATATAGTTATTTTTATGTCAGTTAATACAGATATGAGAATTTTGCTTTTATATTGTATTTAGCTCGTTAGTTCAATTGTTTAGCACCAACAATTTTAAGTGTTCTTGTTCATGCTCTTTCTTGTTCAAACTTTTCTTTTAATTAATAACTAGTGAGTAACTTAAAATGAATGTAATACTTTTTTAAGTTTGCTTGGAAATTGCTCTATACCTTCTAAAATTTATATTTTAGATGAAAACAAAATCTGTCAATATGTAAAAATATGTTCTAAAAATAATATTCTATGTTTAAGTTAGAATTTTCTGATTGGGTTTTTAAATGGAAAAAATTAAGCTTTGAAACAATGTGGAAGAAAATCCGGGGCTACCTTCGTCTAAACTCAAATATTATTTAAAACAAGGACATAACGTTCCGGAGCAAGTTTACCTCCCAAATCTAGGGTAATATATGTGTTAAAAAATCACTAGTTTTCTTTAAAAAAAAAGTTTTATATATAAATTTTTTTAGTCATATTTTGTTAGCCATTTGCAGAGCTGTTTTTTGTGCGTGCATAACGCGTCCGTTTTTTGTGATACACGTACCGTTCCAACGCTTTTTAGGGTTTTCACATGCGCTGAGCATTTTGCGACGGCAAAAAGTGGGCATTGCCATTTGAAAATTTCGAATTTCTATACCTATAACCGTAACCGTGAGCGTCACTGTGTTGCCGTTCTCAGAATCCCGAGCTCATACATCTGAATAACTATATCTGAAATCTCATCTCGATAGGTTGAACGGAACGGCCTCTAGAGGTCCATATATCGTTTTTGTAAGCCGTTCGCAGAGCTGTTTTTTGTGCGTGCATAACGCGTCCGTTTTTTTTGTGATACACATACCGTTCCAACGCTCTCTAGGGTTTTCGCATGCGCTGAGCATTTTTCGATGGGGAAAAATGGGTGTTGCCATTTGAAAATTTCGAGTTTCTGTACCTATAACCGTAACCGTAAGCGCCACTTGGTTGTCGTTCACAGAATCTCGAGCTCATACCTCTGAATAACTATATCTTAAATCTCCTATCGATCGGTTGAACGGAACAGCCGCTAGAGGTCCATATATCGGCAAAGTTTCTTTATGACCACCCTGTATATATATATATATATATATATATATATATATAAGAGGGAGGGGATGCCTTCACAATCACCGTAATATTTGGTAGGCGTTGATTAAATGTTTTACATATATTTTAGCGTTGTAATTACTATAATAATTTTAGCCCGTAGTGTTGTAATTACTATCAAAATTATCACATTCAGTAAATTTGCTTTTAAATTTATCTAAAATTCTTTAAGCTCTCATTTAAATTCTAGGGGACTTTACTCTAAATTCTTAAACTGATTCATATTCAGTTTCGAATTCCCTTTCATCAAATATATTATCTTCATAATTCTGATGCGTTACTTTATAATGACACATTTTACATAGACGTAGACATGGTACATTAACGAGGCACCAGAGAGCAGGGCTCCATATCCTCGGTATGGATAATTTTTTGTGGCTGTATTTCCGTTCTCAGGATTAAAGAAAAGTGTTGACTTGAAAATTAAAAATAATAATAACAATAAAAAAAAGATAAATAAAAAAAATAAAAAATTAAAAAATAAACAAAAATAAAACTAATACTAATAATAGTAATAAATAAATAAGTAAGTAAATATAAAATTGACAACAATTTTAAACGACAGAAGTTAAATAAATAAAAAAATAAAATAAATAAATAAATAAATAAAAATAAAAAGGTGGCAGACAATTAAGCAAAAATCATAAGGTAGTCTTGAGGTCGATCCATCAAAAAATGACAGATCAGAACCAGTGGCGGACCAAGAGGGGGGCGGGGGGGGGGCGGTCCGCCCCGGGCCCCACTTACTAAGGTGGGCCCACAACAGGGGCCTTTTTTAAAATTGAATGATAACTTTACTAGAAAAAAATTACATTTTTAATTAAAAAAAAGAAAATCAGACAAGAACCTCATTGTTTTTATAAAATATTACGCCTGCATATTTTAGCGACTTCCAACATTTCACGTCCCCCCCCCCCCAACTTAACTTGAAATAAATTAAAACGTTAATAGAAGTTCAGTTAAAACCATAAAATTGTAGAAAACTTTTAAGAAAGCTGGTTTTTTGTCGTCTTTTCAAACTGTGAAACTGAAGATTCCGATTATGTCTTTAGCCTTAACATAGTTCTTAACAATGATATGATCCATAGCATAAATTCGATGCTATATTTTTTTCTGATTTTATTAATATTTTATTTATGTTTCTCATTGTATAACTAACTACTCAAACATCAATTCTATTTTCATTCAATTTCAAAAAATCCCAAAATTTCATATTTTAAGGACCGTCCGGTAGTCAAAGAGCTGAGGAGTGCCCTAACTGAATTCAATTCGTGCCCCCCCCCCCCCCATAAAAAAAAAGTTAGAAGCACGCTACGCCTATGGTGCTGAGAGATGCCATAGAGCTGACGCTGAGTTGTTGAGAATCGCTCGACATTCTTCGTCGTATTCCAGAACTCACGAACTTTTCTTGATGAATTTTAAAATTTTGTACGTAATCGTATTTATCCTAAAAGTGCAACAAACGCATGAAAATCATTAAATAGGCTGATAGTCTTTATTTTAGGCAAAGTCCTTATAGACCAGGTCCTTATTTTCCATCAGGCCCGGGCCTAGGGGCCCCCGAATGTTGGGGGTCCCCAAAAACTTTTATTTTAAAAGAAAAAAACGAATTTCCAATTCAGCTTTTTTTTATTTTACCTTTTTCAATATCAATTTTTTTTTATATATCCTTCCAAATTTGATTGAGTGGTTCATCATAATATAGTTATATGTATAGTTCATATGTATATTATAGTGTATATAAGGGATTACTAAGTTTTTCTGGTTGCATTGTATTGGTGTTTTAATTTAATGAAGAAGTTAATATGTTGTATTGCTTTTTGTTGTTTGATAACGCTCTAGGCTTCTAAGCTTCAAATAGCCAATTCTCGGTAAAATGGCACTTTCACAATGATTCATGATTATTTTTTGTGTGTGTCAATTTTGGAAATTTTACGCCCCCATCACTGTTAGGGGGCCCCCATCAACCCATCCCGAGTTGTGCCTAAAGTCAAGAATTTTCTAAATCGGGCTCTGTTATAGACTGGTTAGTTTTCTGGTGTCAGAAGTCCAGATTTAAGCATTAGGTTGAAGAAAGACTGACGGATGACGACGATGAGCCTGGAAATTACAGGTAAGCTGATTCTTTGTGTCAGATTCTGGCTTTGGCGTAAAAATTTGAATAATGTTGTGTGTTTTTGGAAAATTTGGAAAATTGATCGATGCAGTGGAGAAGCTGTCCGACGAGTCTGAAAACCTAGATACAAGAGGATCAGCTCAGATTATAATGGCAAATGTTTGCGATTTTAAGTTTATAGCGTTTCTACGCCTGTGGTCAGACATTTTGGAGGAAATCAACCATACTCAACACTAGCTGCAAATTCAGGGGATTTCCTTGAACAAGGCTTTAAATAAACTAAAAGCATTGGAACTTTTTATTAAGGAAAGCAGAGAATCTTTAGTTAGTGATGCTTTGGACTTCGCTTCCCAGAAATGTGAAGAAAAGGGAATTGCTATTGAAAAGAGAGGCAGAGAAAGATCGAAAAAGATGATGCCGGGTGAAAAAGCTAAAGATGAGGGTTTATCTTTACAAGAAGAACTAAGGAGTTCCATGTTCCAATGTGTAGATAGGTTGTATTTGGAACTCCAAACAAGAACAAAATCCATGGAGAACATTCATAACAAATTTGCCATGGTCCATGGTTGCTCTACGATTGACCCAGATTCCATCCCCAGCTGCCACCGCAGATCAACTTTGGCAACGTGTGGAAGCTGCTTGGTCTGCTGTACCCTAAGAACTCATCCAAAGTCTCTTTGAATCAATGCCGAGGCGTGTGGCAGCGGTGATCTCCAACAATGGCGGCTACTCTGGCTACTGATTTTGGCAGGAACCACACTTCACAAAAGTCTATAAATTTAATCATTTGATACTTGGTCAACATGTTATCTACAAAATAAATTTTGTTGTGATATCTCTTGTCTTTCTTGGTGTTGCAATTTGGGTGGCCAGCAGTGTATTTCTTTGGTTTACCTTGAAGCTACCTGAATATTATAAGTAAGTATTGGTGCCAAAATGGCTCCTTTTCTTTTTAATATGAATTTTGTCTTTAACTATTATCGCTTTTATTAATCAAACGGCCAATCCTTTTACCATTCACCTTGGCCTGACGAAAAATTCATACAACGAAAACCAGCGCCGTACAATTGATTTTAACCTTGTACCGAACAGTAAGTTAGCGAGCTCATGGCTCAGGCGGTTAGAACGTTTGTCTCGGAGCTGTGCCGTGCGGTACCGCATTGGTTCGATTGCTCGAACTCAGACCTTGACATAAGACTTTTTTTATTAATTTAACGCTTAAACAGTAATGATCATTGCTCACCTCGTACTGCACGAGTTCGCTCCCTTATTCTGTCAATTTTTTCTCTGCACACAGGGGCGTGCCGACGAGGGGGGGGGGGGAAGCGGGACAGGACCCTCCCCCCACACACAGAGCTAAAATTAATTTTTAAAATTTACAAAATAATGCAAAAATATTTCGTATAGGCCTAATAGTAATTGTGTTATTTATTCTTTACCATTACGATCTTTATTGCATTTACATTTTTAGCGATCTTTATTGTTACAATTTTGGCGCTATACAGTGCCAGAAACAGTATTTCTAAGGCCAAGTGCCGAGCGCTGTTTATATACTTCTACAGTACTATCCGCGAACCGCGAGAGTGAACCGAACCCTTGCCTATCAAAGTATTGAAGGCGTCTTTTTTTCAACAGGGCACGCACGCACTGTTTCGTCGCGTATCTGCTTTAAAAAGCACTTCTTGTTAGATTTTCATTCCAATAATGACGGGGACGTCGCTTTAAATATTTTATCCGAATTCATAGATATATGATTTTTAAGAAGTGGCATCTAGTACTCTAGATAGCCTAAAATGGCACTATTTAACACCTAATTTTCAAAATTTTCCGGGGGAGGACACCCGGACCCCCCCTTCGGCTGGGGGTATTCCATACCCCCCGGAAGACACCCCCTTCTAGTCCACCCTGATAATAGGGCGTCAGGGAAATGGACGACTCCTAGAACATGGAGGCCTTGACCCCCCCCCCCCAGAACAAAATCCTGAGCACGCCACTGTCTGCACAGGTCAATAGCCTGAGGAGACTGTCTGATTAAGGCAAGGCAAGGAAAGGCTAGCTGTCATTAGAAAAAGTTAAAAATTACCATTTTGTGGAGGGGGGGGGCAAAAATAAATCCGCCACGGGCCCCAAATGGTCTAGGTACGCCACTGATCAGAACCAGAAGCGTCCGCAATTGTAATGTAGAATTTAGAAGAGTTGGAAGGAAAGTTACGAAAGGGGAAGGAGACCAGTGTGAATAATCAAAGTGGCCTTAGGACGCCTATAGCATTCCCTTGGGTCGTAGTCGGGGAGGTTAGCTATTTCTTCGTTGTCTATTGAATATAATCTATTGTAGAACTTAGATGCGAGATCTTTAATGTGTTGCCGAATGGGTTCGATTCTCAGATCCCTGTGAATAAGTACGTTTCTAAGGTACCAGGGCACCTTCCTAATACCGCGGAGTATTTTATTTTGAATTGTCTGCAATCGCTGGATATGGGTATCAGCCGCTGAGCCCCAAACAGGCACGGCGTACAACAGGATGGGACGCAGTACTGTTTTATACAAGAGTAGTTTATTATCTAAACCCATTTGATTCTGGTACATGAGGTGGGCGATATCCTTACGGGCTTTAAAAAATTTTCTGATGTTATGTTCAATATTTTTCTTTCACGTCAGTCGACTATCGAGGTAAATTCCTAGGTATTTGCCCTCTCTCTCAAAGTGAACTAGGTGATCGCAAACTGTGACCGGAGGAGGTGCAATTCTATTGTAACTGAAAAAAAAATAGCTTTAGTTTTTGAAGGACTTAACTTGAGCCTCCACAGTTCGAACCATCGTTCAAGAATTCCAAAATGTCTCTGTAGGAACTTTTGCATGTATTTAACATTTTGATGCTTAGCTAGTATTGCCGTGTCATCCGCAAACATGGCTAGTGTAGTGAATGTAGAGTGAGGAATGTCATTAATAAAAATATTAAAAAGGATAGGTGCTAACTTAGAGCCCTGAGGGACTCCTGCATTGATTTCGCGCAGACTAGAATATGATAGTGCATGGCGGACTTTAAAAGATCTGCCGAGAAGGTAGGAGTGTATTAAGTGGATAATTGAGGCTGGCATTTTAAGCTTAATAAGTTTGTAAATGAGAGCACTGTACCAGACTCGGTCAAAAGCCTTCTCCAGATCGAGTAATATTATTCCAGAATGCATCCGATTCTGAAAACCATCATGGATGAATTCTGTGACTCGAAGCAACTGGTGTGTTGTTGAGTGGTGGGCTCGGAAGCCGAATTGCGCATTAATAATAACATTTTCGTCCAGGAACTTTTTGATTCTGTGACACAGTATGTGTTCCACTAGCTTGCTAAGAGAGGAGAGCAGGCTGATTGGTCTATAGGTTTTAGGCAGAGACTGATTCTCACCAGGTTTTTTAATAGGGAGGACAACAGCGGTTTTCCAAGAAATAGGAAAGTATTTATGTTCAAAGATTTTATTAGTTAATTCAGAGAGGTAGTAAATATAATTTAGAGGTAAGTTTTTGATAGCTGAGTTAGAAATATTGTCAAGGCCGGGAGCTCTTTTATTGGGGAGCGAGGTAACAGAGTTCTGGATTTCTGCTGGGGCGGTAGGTTCGAGAGGGTCATTATTGATGATAGAGAGTCTATTACTGAAACTTTTTCCAAGAATATCGTTAAGGCTCCGCTGGAGTTATTTTTTTTCCCCCGTGTTCGCTAAAACCCACAAGAAACCTCCCGAGGAAGGCAGGGACTATGTCGACATGATTGACAGAAAAGCAACCAATCAGAGAGGCAATAGTTTTCGAAGTTGAGAAGGGGTAGAAAACCCCCTCGTAATTTGAAACTGTCAACAAAGCTATCAATGGTTCTTGCCTACACTTCGACTGAACAAGGGGATGGGGTCAGATATCTTCCCCTATTTACAGCCTTTCACATTCAATTCTTCCCCCCCACACACACACACACTAACTTCCTGCATTTTAGTGATAAGACAGACAGTTAGTTGGGATTTGGAAATCTACCGCTCTAGCTATGCTACCAGAACTTTAATTTCAAAGAAAATAAATTTATCAGTTTTGCAATTCCTTATTTATCATTTTTTTTATTAATATTAAACTTAATTTTAATTTTTAATAATGTGTTTTTATCAAGTAGATCGATTAATAAGCTTTCCCGTTAACAATTTAGAAATGAGAAAAAATAATTTTAATAGAAAATTGAGTTTTCTTCCTACAACATTTGTTTAAAAACAGTTAAAGTTACGAACACGTTTCTCACAAAGTCTTTTATGAAAACTCTGACGGTTTTATAAACAATTTTAAAATGCATATGTGTATTTTATTTGATACAGTATATAAGGATTATTTCTTTTGTACTTGATTTTTGCATTTCTTTATTTAGAATATTTCTGTAAAGGGAAAATTTTCAAAAATGTGAAAATTTGTTAAGCAATTAACCTGTAAAATATTAGAATTTGTGTGTTTTCTTTCTACTAACTTATGAAAACTTTCTCTACGTACACAGAACCGTAAGCTAAAATCGTCAAGAGGGTTATAAAGATTGATGAGATTTCATATTTTAGGATGATTAGATCCATCTTTGATATTACATAACAAATACCAAAATTCTGGGATGATTTCGCAAAAGAGACACATATATTATGATTCAAACGATATGTTCTTCATTTGTATTATTTTACATTCATTTATTTACAAAATTACATATTCAAATCACATAATTACGTTTACATAATTAAATAACTCTTACATGAGAAATTTGAGAAATTTTTGATAAAAAAAAACAACTCAATAAACCCATATGGTAATTGAAAGATCCAGATCTGGGTTTAAAAACCCAGCATATATATATATATATATATATATATATATATATATATATATATATACAGTCTTAAATAAACAGGAAAACTAACGTAAACAAAGCACAAATAGCAGTAAGATGCAATAATTTTTGCATACGGCTGTTTCGAAGCTACAAAGGAGCTTATACAGTCTTAGACAAAAAAAAGACACACCAAGAAGGGGTAATGCAAATTGGACACAAATTGATATGCATACATGTTTCGACGGAAAATGCAAAATTTTAAAGTTTGGCGGCCAATGAATGAACATGTGACGCTGCAAAGCATTTTAACTGGCAGGATATTAAAGAGGATAAATTTCGATTCCAGGTCATAAATTCTTCGCGAATTTCATTCCGTGTACTCAGGTAGACAGTAACTATGCCTCGCATACAGGTGCGCGAACAATATGCGCAGATGTCAGCATTTGAGAGAGGACGTGTTGTTGGGCTGAAAGAAGCCGGTTAGTCTAATCGGTGAATCCCTCGACATTTGGATAGGAGCGATGCCACTATCAAACGATGTTGGCAGGAATGGGCGAACCATGTCCGAACACAGCGTCAATAAGGAAGCGCTCGGCCTAGAGAAACAACAGAATGTGAGGACCGAGCAATCGTCAAAGCGGCACTCACAGCCCCAGATTCATCATTATCATCGATCGTACGTGCAACTGGTGCTTCAGTGACCACAAGGACCATTCATAGGCTGCTCAGAGAAAGGGGGCTGAGCTCACGACGCCCCTTGCGCCGACTACCATTGACCTCTGTACTCCGAAAAGCCCGTTTGCAGTGGTGTCAGGCACATTCGACCTGGAATGTCACTGACTGGAGTAGAATTGTCCCGCTTCAAACTGAGCTCCCATGACCAGCGAATACATGTTTGGAAAGCCCCGGGCAGCAGTGGGATTCCAACCTGACTCTCTTCCACTATACGAGTGGACAACCAGGATTGATGGTCTGGGGTGCCATCTCATTTCATAGCAGCACCCCTTCGGTTGTCATCTGCGGCACCCTTACAGCACAGCGATACGTCGACGATATTCTATGCTCCGTTGTGTTGCCCTTCATAACACGCCATCCCGGGCTTGTATTTCAGCAACACAATGCCCGCCCGCACACGGCGAGAGTTTCTACTGCTTGTCTTCGTGCTTGCCTAAAGCTACCTTGGCCAGCAAGGTCGCCGGATCTCTCTCCCATTGAGCACGTTTGGAGTATTATGGGCAGGGCCCATCAACCAGCTCGGGATTTTGACGATCTAACGCACCAATTGGACTGAATTTGACACGATATCCCGCAGAAGGACACCCGCCACCTCTATCAACCAATGCCAAGCCGAATAACTGTTTGCATAGGGGCCAGAGGTGGACCAACGCGTTATTGACTTTTTCACTTTGTGAAGATCAATTTCTCTTCAATTTCTCTTCAATAAATCATCCAATTTTTCTCAGACTGTAATCATTTGTTTTTCTGTACATGTACATCACATTTGCCGATTTTCGTCCCATTCGGTTAACTCCTTGGTGCGTCGTTTTTCTTTTTCTTTTTCTTTTTTTTGTTTTTTGTCTAAGAGTGTACATACTCACATACACACACACGCACACACACACACACGCACACACACACACACACACACACACACACACACACACACACACACACACATATAGTGAAACTTCTCTATGGCGGGCCAGTCATGGTTAAAAAAAAAAAGTGGCCGTCGAATAGAGGTGCAGGCAAGATTATATATATGTATCTATATCTATCTACAGATTTTTTAATGAGGATATATTGTACAAAAAATCTAAATGAAGAAAAAGGTTCTGAAAGAGAAGGCGATATCGTTCAACCGAAAAAATGTTCTCGTTTGATTGTACTGAGCAGTGATGAGTAAGAAATTTATTTAATTAAGGTCGTATTAAATGAAAATAATATTTACTTGCTTCTTTTCGTTTTGTGTTATGCATACATTTATAGTTTTAATAAAAATTAAAGTTGCTTATATGGAATTTTAAAATAAATGTTTCTTTTTAATAAGTTTTCAGAACTTAAACCCCCCCCCCCCGTTTTTGAACTATATCTTGGTCTCATAT
This sequence comes from Dolomedes plantarius, assembly GCA_907164885.2. NCBI lineage: Eukaryota > Metazoa > Arthropoda > Arachnida > Araneae > Dolomedidae > Dolomedes > Dolomedes plantarius. The sequence continues at coordinate 111,997,714 of OU015497.1, read as the reverse complement.
AACACGGTTTCATACAACACGGCAGTTTCTAAGAACCTATGTACCGTGTTATAGGAGGGTTACCTGTATATATATATATATAAATTGGTCAGGGCAATTAAAATTATTAACATTTCTTATAATTTTACATTCCATAATACATTTCATATGTATACATAATATTTACATTTATACATATTTACTTTTATAAATATTTACACATACTAAAATGATATTTATGCAAACTATTTACATAACGACAAAAATTAACTCAAATATATATACATGTATATATATATACGAAACATGATGAAAATGATAGCCAAAATTTAGCCAGTGATCAATATACATATACCAGCTAGGAATCAAGTTTTACTTAGTTCTAAAATCTTTACCCGTCAGCTGAAAAGGCACATAGCAAACGTTTGTGCTCTTTTCGCCTGGCAACTCGACTATCCATAAATCACCGTCCCCCCAACCCTTGTGTTTTACCGCCTGGGGTCCCCCTGAATTCTTTCCCCTCCCTGAACCTCACTGCCGGCGGGAGGCGTGGTTTTTGGAGAAATGTTCCGATTTTTACAAAATTTCCCCATTTTTACTGACAAATTACTCTTACCCTAATTTGCGTAAAATTAAGAAAAAAGTATCTTTGAAAAGTCAAAAGATTCAGGAATCCCGCGTATTATTTCATATTGTATTATTATTTGATCTCGAGTACTTATAAAGAGTTTAAAGCAAAAGTACCTCTTATTTTTTCAGTTCAGAAATTCGAGAGTCATTTAAAATTAAATTTTAAGAGAAAACCAAAAATTGATAAACAAACACGAATTGTTAAGTCGTCAGGTATCTTATGCAGAAAAAATTTTCTCAAAATATTTAAATGCGAATTTGCAATTTGTTAAGAACTTCCCCATTGACTTAACATTGGCTTCGAAACATCGGAGGCTCAGTCCAGCGCCCCCTTAACTTCAACAGTTGTATCGGGACAGAAAACGTCGGGGTGGGGAGAGAACTGATTTTCGTAATTGTCTGCCAAGGCCTCAATTTTGTCGGAGTCACTCGTGAGAATGCCAGATGGTGTGTTGAGGAGAGGGAGGGGGGGGGGGTGAAAGGTTTTTTGAAGCGTTTATGATATGACCAGAGGCTATTGTCAGTTGGTGCGAGTGACTCGATAAAATCAGTCCATTTTTTATTTTTGTGTTTTCTAATTTCAAGTTTTATTTTAGCATTTAGTCTATAGAACTCGCTACGTACGGACGGATCGCCTGTACGCTGCCAAATTTTCCTAACATTATTCCTATTTTTAATTAAGTGCTTGATATGAAGGGGGAGCTTATTGTAATTATTAGGTGGGGTGTGAGTCTTGGCAGAGCTGAGGGCACTACTGATGATATCCGTGACGGAGGTAACAGTATTATCAATGTCAAATTTACTATTAATGTGCTCAAAGAGTGGGGGAGAATTAAATATATTGCTAGTGTAAATATTCCAATTAATAAAATGAGGGATGAGAATGGAAGGCAGGGGGATACTGGCGTGTAAATTTACAATAATGGGGTTATGGTTGGATGATAAGTCGTCAACAGAATTAATATCGTAGGGAAAGTTAATATTATTTAAGAGGGCGAAATCAATAACTGATTGGGAACCAGAAGGGCCAAAACGGGTAGCAGAAGAAGGAAAAGCAATACCAATTGCGTTATCAATACAAAAATCATTAATCTCCCTGCCGTAGCGACAGGTATAGTTATAATTATTGGAACAGTTCCATCGAGGATGGTGGGCATTAAAATCCCCAGTCAAGATTACCTTATCGCCGAGGGAAAATAAATTTTGGAGGTCTAGACAAACAGAATGAGTGAAGGATGCTCTAAGGTAAATACTGGCTATATAAATTGGATTAGAGGAGGATGGGTAGATTTTAATTATAGTATTTTCTAAAATGTTGAGATTGAGGCTGGGGGTGTGATCATATTTAATATTCCTTTTGACAAAGATGGCTGTACCTCCATAAGAGGAGTTACTATTATTTCTGTCAACTCGAGGTGTGTGGATTAAATTGTAGTTTTGAATTTTAAGATACCGTACATTAAAAGTTTTAACTTCCTGTACAAGAATCAAATCCACAGGATTATCAATAACAAAGTCTCTAAGTTCGTCGATTTTACCAAGGAGCCCATTGGCATTCCAACTCAGTATCCGGACTGCAGACCGAGAAATTAAAGGGGAAAAGGCGAACCAGCAGAATCCAGCCACGGCTGGGAAATTGAGTTTTCCGAGAATGGGGCCAATCAAAGCACCTGCTTCAGAAGATTTAAGCTTGGTGAAGAGTTGATCAATGTTAGTGAGGACTTGTTCTATTTCTTTGAGTTTAGAGAGATACCTGTCGAGTTCCTCAAAGAAGTTGGGAGCTGGTGTTGGGTTGGGAAGTATTGTGGTATTGTTAGACCCGGCAGCAATTACGGATGGGGGAGCGGGTGAGTTACTTTCTTTTTGTTGATCCTTAAAAAGGCCTGCATAAGATTTTTTGGGAGCATTTTCTTTTGCCGCGAACGTGTTCCCTCGGGAGGTTTGAACAATGATTCTATTATTATCGATTTCAGCTTTGCCTGCTTCTCTAATAGTTTTGATTTGCTGGCGTCGTTTTTTGATGGAAATAGGGTGGTTAATGCAACCTCTATAATTTGCAGGATGGTCTCCACCGCAGTTAGCGCACGTTGCCTTTTAAGTAATTGGCTTTTCGTAGGATTTGGTGTTATGATTTCCTGCACACTTAAGACAACGAGTGTCCATTTGGCAAGTGTCGCTGCTGTGGGGGAAATTCAAGCAATTATAATATTGCTTAACAGCCCCTTTGAAATTGTAGGTTTCTACTTTGACGATGAAACCTAGAAAATCCTGCATGTCGTATATAGTTTTAGTGAAATAATTTGGGAAAAGATTGCACAAGAAAATAGGAAGCTTTGTCTTATCTTTAAATCTTTTAAGCTGTGCAACTCTCTGCACAGAAAAGCCTAAATTTATTAACTCATCGCGAACTTCCTCCACTGGGATATCTGCAGGTACACCTTAATTAGGATTTTTAGAGGTCTTTCATCTCTAGGATTCATTGCGAAAAATTTTATTTTATTTTGCACAAGTAAGTTTTGTATAAGTCTAAATCGGTCTGCGTTGGCTGGAAAGACTTTTCCAGTGTCCTGTAATGGGAGTTTAGCATTGATTATTGTTTGAATTTCATTAGTTATTAATTTCCATTTGGTTGGTTGATCTTTAACGATCCAAAAGGGATCCGATTTCCTAATCCGTGGTGTTCGTGAAGTAGTTACTGGGGTATTATTATTGTCTTCTTGATCTTTAATTATAGCATCACCCTCGTCCTCAAGACTATCGAAACGATTTTTTAGTTCGAGAGAATCCTCTTTAGCTTCTTCGATTTGTGACCTCTTTGCCATTTTCTTATTTCTTGGCTTACTTTTTACAAAGGTCATATCGTCGCCAATTTCGTTATCAGTTTCGTATTAATTCTTTTACTTTTTTTAGGCCACACATTATTTTTAATCGAGATTTTATTATCGAGATATAAACAGCATAACTGAATATCGTCAACACTGATCTTAACCCTAAAAACGGATATAAAAAAACCACATACCTGCTAATGTCAAGGTGGCTCTAAGTTTTGATTCATCATTATCGTCATTTAAGTCACTTCTGATATCTTTCAAAATGTCAACTATTCGAAGAATCAAGTCACTGTAGGGCTGAAACTCCGGGAAAGCTGTTTTCGCGGAACTAGTATGATATTCCCCCCCCCCCCCAATGGCGATTTTGGCGATTTTTTTTTTCGCCAAGCAGAACGCGTGTCTTTGAAACGGGAGAAGTCCCAAAAATACGCATTTTTTATACTGTACAACCACAGAAAAGCACAAAAACACATAAATACAAAAAATAAAAGCTGAAAAATAATAAGAAATTTGTTAAGTGGGGGGGACTGCTGCCCCCCCCCCAACCCCCCCGCGACAAAAAAGTATAGTGCAACTAATAATAATTCATTTAAATAAACATAAAATACATCTTGGTTAAATATATATTTCTTGATTAAACATAAATTAAAGCACAAATAAAATAGAAAAAATACATGTTGGCAATAGAATTTTTAAAAAAAGTATCTATACCGAAATTTTGTACTCCTCCCAGTTAATTTTCGAAACGATTTCAATAAATTTATTAAAACAATCTACATTTGCCGCTAAACATGATTTCCGAAACATGTACATCGCTAGGTAGAATTTAAATTCTGCCTTACGATTGTAACCACGAACCATACCGAATAGATTTCTAAGTGTTACATTGCTCCCCCCCCCCTACAATAACTTTCCTTCAAACAAATGTAAAACCATCAGAATAAGAACTTTTAACTTTAATCCTCATCTCTGACCCACATTTTTTGCAATTCGCGCTCTTTAACAACCCAACCTCCGACAAAAAATTAAAAAGCAACTGTTATTTAATATTTTGACGGAGCATTACACCAAAGTAAAAACCGGCAACACAACAACCAAAACAAAGGGCGCCAGATTTGGCGAGAAATCTCATGGGGGGGGGGAGATATCATACTTGTACTATTTTAAAAAAAAGTATCTATACCGAAATTTTGTACTCCTCCCAGTTAATTTTCGAAACGATTTCAATAAATTTATTAAAATAATCTACATTTGCCGCTAAACATGATTTCCGAAACATGTACATCGCTAGGTAGAATTTAAAATCTGCCTCACGATTGTAACCACGAACCATGCCGAATAGATTTCTCAGTGTTACATTGCCACTTCCCCCCCCCCTTACAATAACTTTCCTACAAACAAATGTAAAACCATCAGAATAAGAACTTTTAACTTTAATCCTCATCTCTGACCCACATTTTTTGCAATTCGCGCTCTTTAACAACCCAACCTCCGGCAAAAAATTAAAAAGCAACTGTTATTTAATATTTTGACGGAGCATTACACCAAAGCATTACACCAAAGTAAAAACCGGCAACACAACAACCAAAACAAAGGGCGCCAGATTTGGCGAGAAATCTTTTGGGGGGGGGAGATATCATACTTGTACCGTTTTCGCTTCAAGTAGGTTGATGAGTACATTGATATTATCCACAGATGCCGGCATCACATATTCATCCACTGTAGAACAAATCGTAAAATCCATAGAATTCGCCATTTTGTTTTCCGTCGATCCAAGTTGATCCTTCGCAGAAATATGTGTGATTGCCGTCCCAAGAACAGCACTGTCACACATACGCAGGATCAAGATTCTCGTAGAACCACAGTACAATAATTGTTGAAAAAGACAATCTCAAAGTAGAAAAAAAAGATGCAGAGCAAAAGAACTATTTATAAAATGTAGCAGTAGATTTTGCACATACAATTTCACCAAAACAAAATGCCACGCAGGGAAAACACCGAAAAAACAATGACACATTTTTGCCCCTTTCGCTCAAGATCATAAGGAAAAACAATGAAAATTTCCATTGGCGATTGTGAAGGGCGTCGCATGAGCATAAAAATCCAGTGTAATCCAAGCACGAGCGAGGTCCGAAAAAGAGATGTGGGGAATATTAAGCAAATATAATAGTCCGGGTAACCAATATAATAGTCCCGGTAAGGTGAATCGACGAGGTTGTAATTCGTCGTGCCTCTATAGAACTAGACACAAAGCAGAGACTCCATCAGAAGGCTTTTTTAAACACATTTATTCGGACAACACAATTCAGAACGCCGCACGGCATAGCGCGCCCGACCTGCGAGAGATTTTCTCTTCGACTCTCACGTGACGGCGCGCATCTCCCCAAAGAAGGGGGAAAGAAGTGATGTCACGTGGTTCGCCTCTCGCAGATTGGAGCGGGAACACTACAGAGTATGCCCCCAGTGACGTAGTCACGATTACAGAAAATTGGCAATTAATACATAGGTACATAGTGAGAATTATACAAACAGTCTGGAGTACAATTGAAAATTCGTATGATGCCTAGAGGGAAATTGGCATGATGTACAAGAGAGATAAACAAGGTTACATATGCATTACATGAAATAAAAGGATAGGTAGATAATGTACATTTGATATTACAAAATTTTTTACACAATATATTCAGAAACAAGGTGTTGTGGAAAGCGAACTTTACGACCAGATCTGGTGGTGGTCTGTTCGACAGGAGTTTGAGCATTCATGGGCTCAGTTGGCTTTTGAGGTCCGTAAGGTTCAAGAGAATCTGAAAGTTGATATGCAGGTTTGATACGATCAATAGAGACTGTACTCTGCTTTCCGTTTAATTCCAAAACAAAAGTTTTGTCATTTCTGTCGACTACTAGATGTGGTCCCGTGTAAGAAGGTGATAAGGGAAGATTGATTTTATCTGATCTTAAAAATACATGTGAACAGGTTTTCAATGAGGGATTGACATAAATTTTGGGATTGCCGTGTACGGCAGTGGCAATAGGATTTAAGGTTCTCATTGTTTTAATTAACTCGGACACATAGGTAAGGGTAATGGGTTGTTTGCAAGTATCACTGGTAATGAGATCGGAAGGTAGTCTGAGATTGGTGCCATAAACAAGCTGGGCACAGGTGGCTTTGATGTCACTTTTGAGAGCAGTGCGCAATCCTAGTAAGACTATGGGAAGGATTTCAGTCCATTTAGTTTGGTTGTGCGCTTTAAGAGAGCTCTTGAGATGACGATGAAACCTTTCAATGATACCGTTCGACTGTGGATGGTAAGCAGATGCTCGGATTCTGTTGCATCCTAATATGTTAGTGAGTTCTTTGAAGAGAACAGATTCAAAATTTCTACCCTGATCAGTAGTTACAGTAACAGGGGATCCAAATCTGGAGATCCAACCGTGTACTAATGCTCGAGCAGTTGTTTCCGCAGTCATATCGGGTGTAGGGATAACTTCGGGCCATCTCGTGAACCTATCGATGATGGTCATACAATATTGATTGCCATCTGAGGGTGGGAGCGGTCCAATAAAGTCTATATGTATGTGGGCGAAACGAGCATCAGGATCAGAGAAGGTACCAATTGGTGATTTGGTATGTTGAAAGATTTTAGCTTTTTGACATTTAGTACAACTGCGAACCATAGATTTTATGTCTTTACCAGGCCAGGCCAAACGAATCGTTTAGAGATTAAATCTAATGAGGCTGATATACCTGGATGGGAGAAAAAATGCAAGGTTTGAAAAACAGATTGTCGCATACTTTTGGGAACAAAAGGTCGAGGGTGTGTCTGTGACATATCGCAGTATAAATATATATCTTCGAGAGGAAAATAGTGTTTTTCCAATTTTAAAGATGAGGTGTCAGATTTGATAAGCTGTTTCAGCTCGTCATCAAAGGTCTGAGCAGTGGCGAACTCTTTAAAGTCTAGCACATTAGGAGAAATTGAGTTTATCTCAATGCGAGATAGTGCGTCGGCCACGCTGTTATCAGAACCTTTGGTGTACCGAACATCGGTAGAAAACTGCGAAATATAATCTAAATGGCGCAGCTGCCTAGGGCTACATTTATTAGGGTTTTGTTGGAAGGCAAATATAAGGGGTTTTTGGTCTGTATAAATAACAAAATTGCGACCTTCTAGCATATGCCTGATTTTTTTATGCAAGAGTAAATAGCAAATAATTCACGATCGTAAGTTGACCAATTTCTCTGAGCCTTATTTAGTTTACAAGAATAGAACGCTATGGGTTCCCACTGATCTTCCGAGAGCTGCATTAAGGATCCACCAATCGCGACATTACTAGCATCAATTATATGCATATGTTTCATGCATATGTTCTTTTTCATTATCTGAGGCAACAAGCAAATCATCAACAAATGCATAAACAAATCCTAAGTCACGAGTTACTTCATCTATAAAGCGTTGAAAGGTAGAAGACGCATTGCAAAGGCCAAACTGCATGCGCGTGCTTTCAAAAAGGCCAAAGGGAGTACAAATCGCAGTTTTATGTACATCATCAGGATTGATGAGAATTTGGTGGTATGCTTTTATCAGGTCAATGTGACTGAAGATTTGTTTACCATGTAATTCAGCAGTGAAATCTGCAATACAGGGAATAGGATACTTCTCTTTAATAGTTTGTGCATTTAGAGTACGATAATCACCAACAGGTCTCCAATCGACAGATCCTTTCTTCGGCACCATGTGCAAAGGCGAAGAGTAGTTACTTTTGGAGGGTCTCATGTGACCAAGCTGTAGCATCTGCTGAAATTCAGCTTTAGCGAGTTTTAGCCGATCTGGCGCTAGCCGTCTAGGCTTAGCCGCGACTGGAGGTCCCTTGGTGTTTATGTAATGCACAGTATTGTGCTTTACCGGTTGGTTAGGATCCGGTAATTTTGTAATTTCAGGAAATTGTAGCAATAGTTTACCATATACATTATTAACACAATTAGGTTTTACAGAGAAAATATTGCAAACACTTAATTTAGCAGGAGTGTTTAAATGAGTGATGGAATCGATAAGACGGTGATTCCGTAAATCAAGCTTTAAATTAAAATAATGCAGGAAATCAGCTCCTAAAATAGCACATGAAACATCACAAATGTAAAAAGAAAAAGTAAACGATCGGCGTAAACCTAAACTAAGAGTAATACTCCTTCGACCATAAACATTAATTTTTGTGCCATTAGCGGCACGAAATGTTTGGAGAACTGGTCGTGATTAATCTTGTTTGGTAGCAGATATCAGACTGGCGTCAGATCCAGAGTCAACAAGAAAACACATACCCGTATTCCTGTCTCTAACGAAAAGGCGACGAGACGTAGCGGGAGAGAGGTACGTCGCTTCTACTCTTCCCGCGTCCGGTTTCCCGCAAATGAACAGGGCGGATTGCATTTGTTTGCTTTTTGTTGGAATTTTGCATGATACCAACAAATTGTTGAATCCTTACCGCGTGACTTAGAGCGGTATCGAGGATGATTGTATTTTCTAGAAACACTTCTAGAATGTCGAAGTTCGACGACTTCTTTTCGTAACTCTTGAATTTCTTTCAACAACATCTCTGTGGACGCTGGCGTCTGAGCGGCGGCAGGTGTAGGTGTGGGAAACGAAACTGCGGCGATGTTCGACGGTGTTAAATCCAAGATACGATCGGCAATCTCTGCCGCTTTATCGGGAGTGATGGGGTCGAGTGATGCGAAAATAGTCTGCACAGGGGTCGGCATTTGCTGGGTAAATAATTCCAAAAGAAGTGCATCGCTGATATTGTGGTTTTCTGCTCTTCTCTTCATTAAACGCAGCAATTCGGTGGGTTTCCTATCACCGAGGCTTTCACCGGCTAGTAGCTTACGTATTTCCAATGTTCGGCTTTCTCCGCATCTTTCTATGATTTTAGTTTTTAGGTCCTCGTATGGATGTGTAGTATCCGGCTTCATTATAACGTCGCGCACCATAGTAGCAGGTGCAGGAGGAAGGTGGGCGACAACATAGTTGAATTTTGTTTTTGATTCAGATATAGCTTTGGGAGTTGCTAACGCGAAAGTACTTTCTAGCATGTGGAACCATAAAGCGGGGTCCACCGATATATACGGAGGTATTACGACTGCAGAGGCTTCTGTTGTTGATCCAGGGGAGAGAGACATGGTTGCTGGCGAAAACGAAAGCGGAAGTCCAATGACACAGTACGAAGGCGCAGGCTGTGTTCGATGGCCGGTCACCAATATAATAGTCCGGGTAACCAATATAATAGTCCCGGTAAGGTGAATCGACGAGGTTGTAATTCGTCGTGCCTCTATAGAACTAGACACAAAGCAGAGACTCCATCAGAAGGCTTTTTTAAACACATTTATTCGGACAACACAATTCAGAACGCCGCACGGCATAGCGCGCCCGACCTGCGAGAGATTTTCTCTTCGACTCTCACGTGACGGCGCGCATCTCCCCAAAGAAGGGGGAAAGAAGTGATGTCACGTGGTTCGCCTCTCGCAGATTGGAGCGGGAACACTACACAAACAAGGTAGAATATTTTTCTGCTGCAAATATAGGATTATTTATTTTTACATTTCAAGTGAATAGAGAAGAAGACCGCTAAAATCAAACAAAATTGTTTACCATGGAAATGTTATTATTTTTCATCATTACACTTTTCACGATATTTGAGAAAGGCATTAATATACACTGTCCACCTCCGGAGAAAAGAGACTTCGGACCGGTTTTAAGGTGTCTCATTTCTGATTTCTAAGTGGCAACAGCGGATAAAAAGTTTAAAAAAAACTACTGATCATTTGTTCTTTTTAACACTTAACATTTTAATCTTTTTTATTGTTATTGCTGCGATGGGAACAGATGTGTCAGACGCACCTCCCTTGGCGATAAGTTGGCGCCAAAAGTTTTTCTCGCCAACTTGTCGCCAAGGGGTTTCCGCAGACATGTTAGGTTTAAAGTGCTAAATGTAAACAAACTATAGAACAGATATAGTAAACGTAATAAATTGGAAAACAAACTTACTGCTGGCTTTATCAAACTCGTAGCAGCACACGGGATCTTAAAAACACATAAATACAAAAAATGAAAGCTTAAAAATAATCAGAAATTTGTTAGGTGGGGGGCGGCATCCCCCCCCCAATCCCCTATAACGTTGCGGCCCTTTCAATTTGGAAATTATGTGAATGCGGCCCGAGGCAAAAAAAAGGTTGAGTATGGCTGATCTAACTTGTCGGATACTTCTCTATTCTTCTGACAGTAATCTCAAGCCCGATACTGTAAATCATCCTTATAATAGTTGCCGTGTTCTGTAATCGACTCTGTCCGTAACGCGTCCGGAGCGACCACCTCATATCCATCCATTTGGCATCCATTTTGTTTTATGAGTTAGGCTTAACAAGTTAAAAGTAAAGTTCAAAAAGATTATTTGCCAACTAAACCCAAATAATTGTAATTAAAACAGCGTAATATCGACACAAATCAACTTTATTTCGATCAATTTTATTTCAAAATTATCTCTTCATTAGAGAATTATCTCTTTTCCGCCACCTTTCGCGTTATCATAGTGTTTCTCAGAACTTGAAAATGTAAACACAAGTGAGTCATTCATTCACCGTGATTCGTTAATTTAAGAAAAATTGAATCAGAATTTTTTTCACAGTAAAACAGGTTTTCATTATTTTAACCATATATAATATATATATTTTAATATATACTATATATTTTTTAATACATAATATATAATATATATTACAATACAGTATTACAATTTAATATTACAATAATGTCGAATTTAGTTGCAAACTTGACGCATGCGCAGTGATATGTTCCAAACTGTACGTCACAAAAGCTAGCCGGTTCAAAAGGCCAAATCTTCAGTATACAGATTTTTTGCATTTACAACACATGGAATTCTATATATTCCACATCTAATACGTGTTTAGTAACGATTCAATAACTTTGTATGATTTTTAATCAGAATTTCTTTAGTTTATATATATTATTTTTGCTTAATATATATTTATACATATATTTATATATTTATACATATATATATATTTAACAATATATAATATATGTACATTAAATTGAAATACACATGCAAAAATTTTTTGCACGTGAATAATTTGTATGATATTTTAATCTGATTTTCTTTATATATTTTATTTTTGCTTAATATATTTATACATAGCCTATTTATACATATATATAGCATAAGATATAATATATGTACATTAAATTGAAATACACATGCAAAAATTTTTTGCATGTGAATAATTTGCATGATATTTTAATCTGATTTTCTTTATATATTTTATTTTTGCTTAATATATTTATACATAGCCTATTTATACATATATATAGCATAATATATAATATATGTACATTAAATTGAAATACACGTGCAAAAATTTTTTGCACGTGAATAATTTGCATGATATTTTAATCTGATTTTCTTTATTTATTTTATTTTTGCTTAATATATTTATACATAGCCTATTTATACATATATATAGCATAACATATAATATATGTACATTAAATTGAAATACACGTGCAAAAATTTTTTGCATGTGAATAATTTGTATGATATTTTAATCTGATTTTCTTTATATATTTTATTTTTGCTTAATATATTTATACATAGCCTATTTATATATATATATAGCATAAGATATAATATATGTACATTAAATTGAAATACACATGCAAAAACTTTTTGCACGTGAATAATTTGCATGATATTTTAATCTGATTTTCTTTATATATTTTATTTTTGCTTAATATATTTATACATAGCCTATTTATATATATATATAGCATAAGATATAATATATGTATATTAAATTGAAGTACACGTGCAAAAATTTTTTGCACGTGAATAATTTGCATGATATTTTAATCTGATTTTCTTTATATATTTTATTTTTGCTTAATATATTTATACATAGCCTATTTATACATATATATAGCATAAGATATAATATATGTACATTAAATTGAAATACACATGCAAAAATTTTTTGCACGTGAATAATTTGCATGATATTTTAATCTGATTTTCTTTATATATTTTATTTTTGCTTAATATATTTATACATAGCCTATTTATACATATATATAGCATAATATATAATATATGTACATTAAATTGAAATACACGTGCAAAACTTTTTTGCACGTGAATAATTTGCATAATATTTTAATCTGATTTTCTTTATATATTGTATTTTTGCTTAATATATTTATACTTAGCCTATTTATACATATATATAGCATAAGATATAATATATGTACATTAAATTGAAATACACATGCAAAAATTATTTGCACGTGAATAATTTGCATGATATTTTAATCTGATTTTATTTATATATTTTATTTTTGTTTAATATATTTATACATAGCCTATTTATACATATATATAGCATAATACATGATTATATAAAATATTTATATTACATTGAAATAGATTGAATTAGCAGTATTGTTTCTAAATATCTGGCTGCATTAGTTAGACTGTACAAGTCGGATTTTAAAATCAGCTGCAAGCATGGTTTTTTTTTCCAAGAACGTTTTTTAATTATAAACTTCCATATTTTTTAAAAAAAACCTCACTGTAATAATTTTTAGTAAAGCATTCTATTGCGATGATAGTGTATCTTTTAAGGTGACTGCCTACGTTGAAAATTTCATTTTTTGACTATTTTGGTCAATTTTATTTTTTCCAGGAATCGTGCAATTCAATCTTTTCTCTTTTCAAAACCGTTTTGATTTTCATTCTACATCAATTAGAAGCAGACTTATAGCTATTTTAAAAAATGTCTGCTACAAAATTGAAGTGGCAAACAACTTGAACTGAGTTTTTCTCAGAATTATGTTTTTAGCACAAATCTTTACCGTTATCATGATATTTCACACAATAATACATATAATTTGATAAAATTTTCGGGAAATGTTTTAGATGCTATTGTTAATGAAATGACGCTCAATAATTGATGCATAATAATAAATAGTTAAATAGTTTTTGTTTGGGCAGCAGCATACGCCGAAATTTTCAAAAGTGGGGGGGGGGGGGGTTACTATGAAAAAGTAGTTTTCAGCAATCAGTGCAGAGCTTGAACCTATTTAAGTAATATATGTAATCAGAAAAATGGGGGGGGGGGTTAACCCCCATCAACCCCTCCCCTGCATACGCCACTGTGTTTGGGGCTGTTTTTATAAGGAGAGGAATGATGAATTGGGGGAAATTTTCATATTGCAACATTTTTGCATTTTAAAATTTCTCTTAGATTGTGGGTCATTTAAGATAACTGTCAGATGTGTCGCATTTTAGCTAATTTTCATTGAAAATTACTTCAAATTGACCAATTTATAAAAAAGTATGGTATTTACTGGCAAGTTTTTGTTTATTTTTTAATTTTCAAGTGCTATTTTACCATAAAAAACAAAAAAATCTTTAAAAAATGATTTTTTAAAAAAATTGGCTCCAAATGTAGGCAGTCACCTTAAAACAATATTTCAGGTGATTATAAGGGGACATTTTATTATTTTGTTTTGTGCCACTTTCTCGAATTATATTACTTTATTTTTCAGATCTAATAAAAAAAAGTATTAAAAAATTTCACCTTCAAATTAGAAAACAATTTAAAATTAACAAATCAGACAGCAAACATTCAAGTAAATTTCAATGTTCTAAATTGCAACACATCAGGTTGCAAAACAGTATATTATTTTCTAATATTCACGTTTTTACATGTACTATCTACGGTATGTACTGTATAGTAGTGTGCTTTTCAGAGCGAATACCTAACATAACGACAAAATTTTCTTAAATTTTTAAAAGTCTGTAATTTTTCGATACCTTTCACGTTTTCATAGCGTTTTAATTAAATTAATAACAAGTATTCATTTTATATATTCGGGACATGAAAATGTAAACATGAAGTTAGTCATTCATTCATCTTTTTTTTTTTATAAGATGAATGAATGACTAACTCATGTTTACATTTTTACAGAATATTATTTTCTAATATTCTGTAAAAATTTCTTATATTTTAACAAGGTTATGAATCTTTTTTTTATTGGAACTGTTCAATTACTTACCATCAAGTTTTGACAGGTACTGTCTACGGTATGTACTGTATAGTAGTATGCTTTTCAGAGCGAATACCTAACATAAAGGCAAAATTTTCTTAAATTTTTAAAAGTCTGTAAATTTTCCAATACCTTTCACGTTTTCATAGCGTTTCAATTAAATTAATAACAAGTATTCATTTTATATATTCGGGACTTGAAAATGTAAACATGAAGTTAGTCATTCATTCATCACGTTTTTACATGTACTATCTACGGTATGTACTGTATAGTAGTGTGCTTTTCAGAGCGAATACCTAACATAACGGCAAAATTTTCTTAAATTTTTAAAAGTCTATAATTTTCCGATACCTTTCATGTTTTCATAGCGTTTTAATTAAATTAATAACAAGTATTCATTTTATATATTCGGGACATGAAAATGTAAACATGAAGTTAGTCATTCATTCATCTTTTTTTTTTTATAAGATGAATGAATGACTAACTTCATGTTTACATTTTTACAGAATATTATTTTCTAATATTCTGTAAAAATTTCTTATATTTTAACAAGGTTATGAATCTTTTTTTTATTGGAACTGTTCAATTACTTACCATCAAGTTTTGACAGGTACTGTCTACGGTATGTACTGTATAGTAGTATGCTTTTCAGAGCGAATACCTAACATAACAGCAAAATTTTCTTAAATTTTTAAAAGTCTGTAAATTTTCCAATACCTTTCACGTTTTCATAGCGTTTCAATTAAATTAATAACAAGTATTCATTTTATATATTCGGGACTTGAAAATGTAAACATGAAGTTAGTCATTCATTCATCACGTTTTTACATGTACTATCTACGGTATGTACTGTATAGTGGTGTGCTTTTCAGAGCGAATACCTAACATAACTGCAAAATTTTCTTAAATTTTTAAAAGTCTATAATTTTCCGATACCTTTCACGTTTTCATAGCGTTTCAATTAAATTAATAACAAGTATTCATTTTATATATTCAGGACATGAAAATGTAAACATGAAGTTAGTCATTCATTCATCTTTTTTTTTTTTTTTATATATATATATATATTTATATTTTAACCATACTAGCCACTGCGTGACCAGCATGGTCACTTTTAGTTTTAAATTTCCTTTTGCAAAACAGCGCAACTGAAAGTGACATATGTAAGGAATGTTACAATTACCTGTCATCATAAATATATGTTGTTAAGGGGTATTCTCTATTAAGCTGATTCTAAAACATCGTGATCAAAAAATGTGAATTTCCATTACCTTAGAACAGAGTTAAAGATAAGACTGAGAAAGCCCACATCAATGATTTTAAAAATTACATCCCTCTTTGTATGTACTATTTTTCAAAATTAAGATATCTATACTTTATCATTACAACAAATAAGAAATTGCAGGGGGAAAATTTTAAATATAGTGTTGATTACATCACTCTCTGTATGAATTACTGTTAACAATTCAGATATCTACACTTAATCATATTAAATAATAAATTGCTGGGAAAATTTCTTCATTTATAAAATGGAGCAAAAATTCAGCAATTTTTCAAAATTAAGATATCTACACTTTACCATTACAAGAAATAAGAAATTGTTGGGGGGAAATTTTAAATACAGTGTTGATTACATCACTCTCTGTATGTATTACTGTTCACAATTCAGATATCTACACTTAACCATATTAAATAATAAATAATTGGGAAAATTTCCCCACTTATAAAATGGAGCAAAAATTTAGCAAGTACTTAAAATATAGTGTGGATTTCAACTATGATATTCATAAAACTTCTTGATATACAGATTTGAGTATTTCAAAAGTAGGAGATACTAAAGCGACAGAATCAAAAGAATAGATTCTAGATAAACCTACATACAACTGTCCATGGTTAAACAATGGATTTGATAGGTCTAAACATGTATTGTCAAAAGATCAGCGGTTGTAACTTATGCGGCCACTACACACACGCGGTTTTAAATTGCGGACAGCCGCTGTTTACATCCGGTAGTTGCAGCCGTTGCCATTCGAAGTGTAGAAATATCGTAGATTTTTGTGCCGCATACCTACGCGTTTTATATATAGGGATTATTTTAACCAGATATTACAATAATATCAAATTTTGTAATTTCGGAAAGTTGCAAACTCGGCGCATGGATAGTGATATGTTCAAAAGTGTCTGTACGGTAGCGTGCTTTTCAAAGCGAATACCTAATATAACCGCAAAATATTCTTACATTTTTTTGAAGTGTTTATTGAATATTTCTAAATTACCAGCACACTAGGCTTTCATATGAATTTCTAATATTTTAATAAGGTTATGAACCCTTTTTTTTATTGGAATGTTTACTTAATAACCGTCAAGTTTTGACGGGTACCATCTAGTCAATTTAGATGACCGTGTAACAATCGTAGTGAAATTTTGATGATTTAAAAACTACCCAATTCTTTGGTTAGTCCTCCGAAAAATCTTGAATAAAACCACATATAAACTGTTACATTAATGCAAGTATATCAAGAAATATGATATTTAAAAATTTGTTAAAGCTGAGCACCCCCTCACTTTAAAATTTACAACCATTTGGCGATTTTGTACCACATGACACTTCCAAATAAGAATCTAAATGTAGAGATCATAAATAGCGAGGCTGATTCATAACCTCTCTCTTGTTTCCCGTGAGAGGTATAGGGATGAAATCTTAGAGCCCTATACTCGACATTTCAGGGGCGCAGTTAGTCCTCGGTTCATTTTTATGCACGACAACGCCTGTCCAAATAAGGCTCACCTAGTCGACGCTTATCTTGAATGTGAGGATATTCGCCGGACGGATTGGCCAGCCAGATATATAGACCCAAACCCTATTGAACATGTCTAGGACTCTCTTGGCAGGGCAATTACAGCTCACCATCCCCCTCCAAGAACCATCCAGAAGCTGAAAACTGTGTTGCTGCAGCAGTAGGACCGACTGCCACAGAAACTCCCCAAACTGCTCCGTTTCTAGTATAGCAGCGCGCTGTGAGAGTTGTAGGATTGTGAGAAGGGTCTTTACCCCATATTAGAGTCATTTTATGATCGATCTTGAAACTTGGGTTTTAGACATTCCTGTGCTGATGAGCCTAACTGACGATCATGAGTGCGTACCATGACTGTTGTATAGTATAATTTTTTAAACTTATAATTGTGTATCCATACGAAATTTCATTAAAATATGTCCATTAGTTTTTCAGATATTCGACAAAATGTGCAAAATCTTTTGACCACCTGTGGACTTTCCAATATATTATTCAAAGTACAATAACTTTCAAGAAAACAGTTTTTGCTCCATAAACACTTCTGAAGATATAATTCGAATTTGAGGACGTAGGGTAGCAAGTATTTTGATATTTCACTCACCCAGCAACCTCAATTAAATATTAACTTCTACAAAAACTATCATTTGAGGAAAGGCTCAAAGATATTTCCATAAGCATCGTATCTAATAGCAATTTAAAAAAAAAAAATTTTTTATTATTATTATTTAAAAAAACACAATAAGCAACAAAATGGCCGATGCATCAGCTCGGATATCTAAAGTATCTTAGGTGTAAAGAAAACGATTCCATTCATCGACATAAATAAAATGCCGTTGACACATTTTGACTTGTCGCTTGAATACTTAGCCATCACAATCACGGAACGAGGATTTGACCTCCCTAATAATGAACTCCTTCAGCCTGACATACGATCCTAGAAATTGCGAAACTCGAACTGGGGCTTTTGTACGAAAATGAAGACATGCCAAGAACTTTAGAAAATTTTTTTTCCGGATTTTTGAGTCGAAATTCGGTACTACGGTCAAGCTAATGAAGAAGGACAGAAGTCAGCTCTAAGCTAAAGGCCAAAGATTCTGTCCTTTCATGTCGGCGTCAGAAACCAAAGTACATTCATGAATCCACCATTGGCTGAATCCTCCAAACCGAATACGTGGGGTGAGGGGTGAGGATGCCGAAATGAATATAGTGCTTAATTATTGAAATTCTGTGTTTGCTGTGCAAAGGGTGTTAAATCCAAAGTGGGTTGAAATGAATTATCAAAGCAGGCATGTTTGAAAAATCAAGGGCTACTGCAGGCAGTGCAGGACTTACGTATAAGCTACACAAGCTATAGCTTAGGACCCCAAGAAAGGGGGGGAGGGCAAAAAATTATAAAGGGCCCCATATATGATTTGAGATATGGGTCCCTTATAAAGGGCCCCATATTTCAAATAGCTTAGGGCCTTATCAAGTCTAAATCCGGCCCTGACTGCAGGTTACAGAAAGTTAAGTCCAATTCCACTCCTAAATATTTTTATTCATCGGGGAAAATTTGGGATTTGTGAAACAAAACACATACATATTAGTGTTAAAGGGGTTATGTCACAATCAAGGACTTAACAATCTTCACTCAACAAAAATAAAATTAGAAAAATTTACTTTAAAATAATTAAAAATTAAACTAAAAGAAAAACTGTCTTTACAAAAGCCGTTTTATTTTTCAATCCCATTTTTCTCAAAACTACGATTTTAGATTTGATACTCTTTACACAGCAAACACAGAATTAGAAAGAAACAAAAAAAAAAGACGGTTATGAAAATTTTCGGAGCATCTTCTAACTTTAATGCATCTAGCCTAAAAGGTACTAATACTTCATCGACGATCCTTAGAAATTCTAATTTCTTTATCCTCTCGGGGATTAAGACAACAATAAATGGTGAAAATAAAATAAATAATAATAAAATAAGTGAATACTGAACCTCGGAACCTCAAATTTAATTCGATTTAATTTTTTTTTTAATGGAATCTGAAAAATTTTGCATGGAGCTTTTAGTTTATTTTTTCCCCGGCAGATGTCTGCACCTAAATCAGACATATGACAAGTTTATAAGGCTTTTGAGGCTAGCCTCACATTAGAGAGACACTTAAATGAAACACTCTTGTTCCAAACAAACTCCATGAAAATGAAAAAAAACCCACTTTTTTACTTTGCCACATGTTAGCATTGTACAATCAGACTGCACCATGAGATTGCATCGTCATTTTGTCTCACGTTTCCTCCTTCAAACTAAATCAGACTCAAGAGAAATTTGTCTGACTTAGGTGCAGCCATCTATCGAGATGAAAAAATAATAAAAGTTCCAAATAAAAATTTCTCTGCGATGGATTACACAGGCCTGCAACCAAAAAAGTGTTTAGAAACCAATAGCTGATACTGATAGATTTTTGGATGCTGATTTCAGGAAAAATAATAAAAAAATTCCATGACGTACCATTTTTTCAAAAAATTGAAAATTGAAAAAATTGAAAATTTCACAAATTGAAATTTTTGATTTTCGTAGCCACCAATCAATTGTGTTAAATAAGGAAGGGGCTGAGCAGGGGCGTTCCAACCCGGGGGTGCCAGGGGTGCGGGGCACACGGGCGGCAAGTCAAGGGGGGCTCCAAGTCAGCCGCCCGGTTGAAAAAAATTTAAAACTAATTTATTAGTAAAATAATCAATATAAATATATCATTATGCTAGGTAACTACTTAAGAGTTAAAAATGCATTTTACAAGTATAACTGGAAACCACATTGGTTTTAAAAACGCTGCTCCACGTCGCAACAAGTTGGGAAATAAATTGTTCGTTTTTGTTTTAAAACTTTTTAACCCATCATCCCATCAAATCGCGCCGAATCGCCGGCATCGCGTAGGTGCGGGCGGTTTTTGTCAGGTTGCAGGAAAATACTAGTTTATGCCCTGAGCATATAAATACAAGAATCGGGATATTTGCTTTATATTAATTTTCAACGTGTCCATCTCAACAACTGAAAAACAAAGCTTTATGTCTCGAATATTTGTGCTCGATTTTGTGATTGCTGAGCAATACAAATATTTCACAGGTAAGTAAACTTGATATTCTTTCTTTTGCGTGGTTAGCGGTTCGAAATTGAAATAATACATCTATGGTTTGATATTTGTTTTGGAGAAAAAAAAAAAAAGGCTAGGATTCATTACTTAATTCTATTTTAAATCTTTTTTTTTTTATTTTGCAAATGTTAAACATATACGACAGGAACAAGTGTAAACTTGGATTTTCGAACTGCATCACCTTATTTCTTTAACAGGTGCGTGAAATATGGCAAATTTTTCAGAAATCGGGAAAATACGATTTCTTTTATTAAAGTAAACGTAGGGGAAATTGTATTTAAAATATGAACAAAATTAAAATAAAATCGATTTGGAACGTTTCTTTGCAAAAGTCAATCTTTATCGAGAAACAGCTTAACTTACATTGCGCCCTTTTTATAAGTTCTTTATTTGACTACGAATGTAAAGATGAGGCTGCAAAAAATCCAGAAGACCAATTCAAAATTAATTTTTACTTTGTAATATTGGACACCGCATTATCAAAAATAGAAGAAAAGTTCGAACAAATAAAACAACATCACACAGTTTTCAGTTTTCTCAACGACCTAAATAATTTCCTTGAAACAGATAAATCAAATAGGTCTACAAAATGTAAATCTGTGGAAAGTATGTTACATGATCCATTTAAAAATGAAAAAGATGTTATTGCTGAAGATTTATGCGATGAAATTGACAACGTTGCACCCTATATTTCCCCTGAAATGAACGCGTTAAATGTAATTCAATACCTATTTACAAATAACCTCATCTATCTGTTTCCGAATTTAGTGATTGCCATACGAATTTTTTTAAACATTACCTGTGACTGTGGCTAGCGAGGAAAAAAGCTTTTCAAAACTTAAAATAATAAAAAATTATTTGAGATCCACAATGGGACAAGAAAGGCTTTCAGACTTATCTATTATTAGTATCGAAAAGGACATTTCGGAAGATATAGATGTATCAGATATTATAACAGAATTTGCATTAAAAAAGGTAAGAAAAGCAAAGATTATTTAAGCTTTTTGACTGACTTATTAAGTATATGTATTAATAGATATGTGTTGTATGTATTTAATATAACGTATTCATTTGGTTATTATATCAATACATTAATAATTATTATGTTAGGTTGTAAAATTAAAAAATAAACTGAATTTATAATATTTTCTGCAATTCGTTGTTTCATTTAAGGTAAAAAATTTCAGAGAAATTTCAATTAATCTATACGGTATGAGGGGGGGGGGGCGACAAAATTATTTTCGCACACGGGCGGCAGCTACCCTAGGAACGGCCCTGGGGATGAGCATATAGTGTCATAAGACGTCATTACTGGAGAAAACTGGAGATTTTTCTGTCTCTTGTGAAATAAAAAACAGAAAAAATCTAAAGAATCTACCGAACTCTTAGACTCTAGGCTAAAGCAAAAGAATTTATTGGCTCCTGGTACCTCTTTCGCATGGTTCAGAAAAAGAGAAACAGATTTCATTCCATACTTTTTTCAAGATAGTGGCTTGGTTTACTGTAGCAATATCCCTGGATTGATGGAGGATTTTAATATACAGTATGACGTGAACGAGTGGAGGCTCTTTATTGACTCCTCAAAAAGAAGACCCAAAGCAGTGCTTCTTCCTAATGGCAGCAAGTATGCTTCAGTGCCATTAGGACATTCTGTGTACTTGAAAGAATCTTACGAGAATTTAGCTTTAATTCTCACCCATTTGAAATATAAAGAACATGAATGGATGATATGCGGCGATCTAAAAGTGCTTTCCATGCTTCTTGGACAACAAGTAAGAAACACCAAGTACCCTTGCTTCTTGTGTGAATGGAATAAAAAGAATTATTGGATCAAAAAGGAGTGGCCGCAAAGGAAAGCATTAACACCTGGAAACAAAAATGTAGCAAAAGAAAGTTTGGTTGATCCCAGGAAGGTCCTGTTGCCTCCACTTCGCATCAAGTTTGGCTTGATGAAACAATTTGTTAAAGCTCAAAAGAAGGAGAGTACTTAAAATACCTAGGCAACAATTTTAAAGGACTGTTGGAAGCAAAAATAAAGGAAGGTGTTTATATATGTCCCGATATTCGGAAAAATTTAAAGACAAAGTGTTTGAAGAAAAATCCTTTCGAGGGAAAAAATGGCCTGGAGAGCTTTCAAAGAAGTCGTCACAAAATACCTCGAGAACGTTAAGGACCCCATCTATAAATCTATCGTGGAAAACATGTTAATGAAAATCTTGACCTGGGTTGTTCAATGAGTTTGAAAGGTCATTTTTTAAATTCGCATTTGGACTACTTTCCCTTTTTGGTGCAGTTAGTGATCTTGGTGCAATTAGTGAAGAACAGGGTTAAAGATTTCATCAAGATATCAAAGAGATGGAGCTTAGATACCAAGGTAGATGGAAAGTCAATATGATGGGGACTACAGTTGGATGCTACACAGAGAAGTCCCGCGTACTGACTACAAGAGACTAAGTGCCAAAACGAGCTTTCAGGGAAAAAGAAAAAGAAAGCATTAAGGATATATGAATCCAGGATGTATTAAACAATGGTAACCATTAAATGTTCTAATTAATATAATTTCTAATTAATATATATTTAGCAAATCATTTCCAATTGTTTTATATATTAATGCATTCATAAATAAAACACTTAAAAATATTTTGAAAAGACCTCACCAGAATATGTATAGTAGGCTTTCTTGTCCATATACTCAAACCCATTTTGTGAAAAATCCTTACGTGATTGAGAAAAATGGATGTCATATTTGAAATCAGCACACCAAATAATATAAAATTCAGTCATTACATTTAAAACACTTTTCTATGACTTAAATTTTGCAGGCCTGTGTTATTAATTCAGAAGAAAATCTTACATATGAGCTCCTGAGGCTCAGTATTCATCCTTTTTTGATATTTTATTTCGTGACATACCATTTTAATCTCCGAGAAGAAAAATATATCAGGGATTTCACAGGATCATCGACAAAGTATTTGGTTGTGGGCTCGATTCCCGCTTGCTGGAGGGCAAAGCTATGGGGCAAGGTATATAGGGCTCCCATAATAAAGAAGCCAATAAATTCGCGATGTGGATGGGCGAATGTCGTAATAAACAAAGTGCCTGCCGCCTTGAAAGCAACAACAACAAAGTATTTGGTTGTTACGACAGTTCGTTTGGAAGGTCGCATAAGATTTAGAGGGAACACCCCAAACTTTTATTTTTGGCTTTTCATTTGTCTTTTCCAACTTCTATTAATCCTGTACATTAATAAAATTTCGGTATCCTCATCTGCAAAGTTGACTCTGCTGATTCAAGCCGGAAAGAAAGAAAAAAAAGAAGTGGTCTCTAACGCTACCACGGCTTGCTTTAAATTTACTGTGCAAGCACTCGAGATACGAATTGTTCACACTGAATTCGGAGCGTTACTTAGCATCAGCGTTAAAAATTTAAATCAATCACAGAGCTGAATTCATTGACCACTTGAAATGTTAAACCAATCACAGGTCATGTCAATGATCTTGGAACCAACGTAGTAACGCAATGCTACGCTCCGGTTGCAATGTGAACATGCCTTTAGACCAGTGGTTCCCAACCGGTGGTCCGGCACTACATATAAAAAAGTTGCCAAATAAATGGGGATTTTGAAAGCAATGTTCATTGAACTAGATGAGCCGAATATATCCGATGACTATCAGGTGTAGGAATTAAAATTTCTTAAAAGTTTAACATAATTATTTTATTATTTTAATATGATACGTTAGAATGTGAGTACGTTAATCCTGTTTCCCTTTGCCTGAAGGATATTCTATACCCGCCATACCCTCCGGAAGGTTTCCCCCTCAAGTCGGTAGGGGGGAGGGGGGGCCGCACATGGTCCAATTTCTGGCTTAGTGGTCCGCAGACTTCTACAGTATGAGTTGGGAACCACTGCTTTAGACTATAGCTTCGATGTAAGGATGCGAGTGACATTTCAGTGACACGTGATTCTTTGGTGTCTGAAGTGGAAGCAAAAGCAACGTTTTGTTTTAAACATCTGTCTTCTGGTGTGAGGATTGCCTAAGAGATTCGGTTCGTTCTGCTCAGAAAAGTTTTCACTATATTCCCAATTCCGTGTACAATTTAGTGGTTTGCTTCGATCATGAATGCTTGAAAACATTTTGAAAACTGTATTATAATATCACTAAACAATGAAATAACAAATTTATTTCGTTGTTAAAAGTGATGTCATATCTGCATTTATCTGCGAGTCTCACATCAAAAGCGTTTCCTTTTCGCTTCCGCTCACACTCAAAAGACGAGACATCGTCATTTTATCTATAGGAATTAAAAGTATAATCTAAGTAGCTATATATCTAAGTAGCGTTTCATTCTTTCATCTAAATCAGACATAAGACAATTTTGTTTTGTGTCTGCTGTAGGTGCAGTCATCTGTCGGTGAAAAACAAAAGTTCCAAATAAGAATTTCTCCGCGATAGATACTTTATTCAGAAAAAAAAATCATAGTAACGTAACTCCGAGGCATGGTTTTCATAGTTTTTATTATTGTTTTACCTCGTATATCATCATTTTACGTCCTGAGAGCATTAAAATATCCAGAATTTCACTAAGCTCTAAACGAAGTATTTCGATTATTTGAGAAAGTTCGTTTGGAAAGTTGCATTAAATTTAGAGGGTACACCAAGAATTTTCGTTTCAATCTCTTTATTGGACAGTTTCTAATTTCATTAATCAGGCATGTTAATAGTATTTCGGCTGCCTTATTTGGCGACGTCTACTCGCTAGATTAGTTCATAAATATATGCGTAAAGCTATAAGATGGAGGAGTGGCTCCATGTTAAAAAAAGTGCCTCGCATTTGGTCGCCACTACTAGGTGACGCGCGGGACGAATCGTGTACTGCTTTGAAACGGAAACCATACGATTTATATCGATTTTTCGTATTTTTCAAGAGAAAATGAGTTATTTTTTTAAGTGCGTATTTAATATAAATTCATTTATTTAACTTAAAAATTGTTGATTTTCACGTAAAATGTTTATTTGAACTGCCTTTTTGCTAAACTTCATTAAAATTCTTAGAGGAAATGAGTACCATTGAATGATTCCTAATTGAAGCTGGCGCTCCTTCTTATAGCTTCATGATATATGTTAGTCTCTGAAGCTACCATGTTCAGGGCCTTTTTATCGCATGGGCAAATAGGGACTTTGCCCAGGGCCCCCTGATGCTAGGGGGCCCCAAAACCCCCTTGGTGTAGGCACCTATTACTTCTAATAGTATGTATAGCCCATGGATAGTTCTTATTTTTATAAATGTTCGTTAGTGGGGCCCCCAAAAATAGCATCTGCCCAGGGGCCCCCAGCGTTCATAATCGGGCCCTGACCATGTTTGTTGACTATTTACTACGCATGCTCATGAGAAACTGTTTGTCCCTTTGTGTGAGGCTATGAGCGACATTTAAATAACGTGCGCCTTTGGTGACTGAAATGAATGCAAATGCGACTTGTTTGTCTGAAACATCCGTCTTTCCGATGTGAGGCCTGCCTTTAGAGACATTTTCATCTACAACGAAATACTTTTATATCATTTAATAGTAAATTTAAAGTAATTCTCTGAGAGGGAAGGAAATAGTGGTATTCCTTCAGGAAAACAGATTGACAACAATTAGAAATTATTAAGATTTTTTTATGTAATACCGTAAGATTATTTGTAATGCAGTCATTTTGTAAGATTTTCAAAAGTTCTGTGCCAAATTTAACCCCCCCCCCCCTAATATAAATAAAAAATTCTAAGAAAAATATGGATCAAATTGGAAATAGAAGAGATTTAATTTAGTTTCATCTATCTCCAAGTTGACCTATTTACGAAGCAATTTAGATTGAGGACGTTTGCTTGCGTTTAAAAACACTTTAATTTTTAAAATTTATTTCATTTATGCCTTTTATATACTGTGCTGTTTCGGAAGGGGGGTGGGGTTGCGCGTTCCTAGTCTTCCGTTTTTTATTCCTAGAACCATATCAGACAAAGAAATGTTTAAAGACCTAAAGATATAATATTCAGCTACTAACAATACAGTGTGTGATAACTGAATGAGTAAATATGGCTCATGTCCACCAGCGCCTTTCTAAAATTGGTTATTAACATTTACTCAAAACTATTATTTATTGTCTCTCGCCATCGGAAGGAGGAAGACAAGATAAGTGTCTGAGGTCCCCCCCACCTTCCAAAATTTTTCCCTATTACTAAATAATAGTTTAGTTCAATACGATGGCAACAAGTATGCTCTCTGAAGTCGAGAATTCATTAACGGGTAAGAAGAGGTGGGTTTTTTTTTTGTTTTGATAACAGCAGGCGATATAAAAACAATTATAATGACTCTGAAATATCGTAATTTTATTTGTCGATGTCTTAAAACGGACTTAGGGCCTGTTCACATAGGAGTCCAGTGGCGGAAGTGTTAAAGTATTGAAATATATTTAACCAATGACAAACCTCCAAACGATTAGCAACGAAATTTTTAATGCCTATGATTGGTTTATTTCCGTCTCAGCGCCATCTTTCCTTTTACGTTTCCGCTACCGGACTCCTATGTGAACAGGCCCTTAAAGCTGTTGTGTACAAACCCTATTGGATCCGCTCAATGTTAATCCTTGGAGAAAATGTGTCTACAATTTACAGCTCCATAAATGCTGATAATCAAATAAAAATGGTATTTTCAGATAGCCTGAACTTTTCCGCACCTTGCAACATGATTCATTTTATGAATTTCGGCCAGCAAAGGAAATTATGAGCGAAAAACAACACTATACCAGACCAGACACACTACAACACACTTTAAACACACTATACCAGATTCCCCCCCCCTAAATAATTAAAAATTCAAAATATTATTTGCATTTTTTTTAAAACGAAAAATGCCCTAAGGTGTAAAATTTCTTTCTCTATTACGGAGTTTACAAAAAAAAAAAAAAAAAATAAATAAAAAAAATTAAATCCAAGTCGGCAATTCTCGGACATATTTTCTTCATAGGTTAATACTGAGGTGAACGAAGCCAGTGGGGTACACAGCAGCTTTAACGTCCTTAAGAAATGGACAGATAAAATTACGATATGTACCGCGTGATCAGGTCGGGAAAAAGTCTTTTCTTGAATTACACAATCAAATTTATTTCGAATTCATCCACAATTTAGGACTGGACGGATTTAAATATTCTTTATTTATCTTCTGGCATTTTCGAAAAGAGGATATCAAATTTCAAACACAGTTAACATAATTTCTTTTTTCCATTACTTATTTCTGTAGAGCAAAAGGCTCATGAAAAGAGATTTCCGCGGAAAAGAACACAGCTGTAATAGGAAACCCTGCAAGCTCTTATTTTTCGTTTTTGCGACGAATCAATATCGTCTCCGAACACACCTGGCATTAAGTGAACATGTGCGCGCCAATGGGAGGGAAGAAAATGATATTTAGAAGGCACCATTCGGTCTTCCTACTCGCCCCTACCTAGCGTCACTCTGGCTGTCTACGGGAGCCGTATGTTAAGTAGCTATTTGTTCCTATGACAGTACGCAGAGCAAATGTTAGAGAAGTTTCGATTTCAAGTTAGGGTAAGTCTGCGCTTTTTTTTTCTAATGAAACATTTTGCCCTCTAACAAATACGCTCTGCATGCAAGAAAAAATTTAAACATAATAGTTTTTTAAGAACTTATAACTGTAGAATAACTAATTAATGTTTTTTGGATTAAAAAAAAAGGATTCTTTTATAACTCCTTTAGAATCCTCCATCTGAAATCATGCTACTGAATTACAATTTTATGTTTTTTTAAATACGAATGTTTTAATGTACTCTTTAAAAAAACATTTTAATATATGTGTAGAAAAAGTTATTGTGTTTAAATAAGTTTAAATTATTCTATAACACAGATTAGAATCCTTTTAAACGACCTAAAGTTTTTTTATGATACAGTTTTAAAATTTAAATATATAATTAATAAATTAAATACTATAAAATTATATTATTATTAACCTTTTCATCAAAAAAAAAATCTCAGCGCAATTATTTGCCAGAAATAAATTATTTAAAAATTTGATTTCCGGATATTACTGAAAAATTTCAATTCTGTCTTTAAAATATTATCAAAGAAATTTCTTATAAACATCTTTTTCTTTTTGTTAGAAATATCTTTGTTCAGAATATTCCCTGCTAAATGCCTTCTTTAAATAAATAAATACATAAAAAGAAGAGAAAATGCAAATGGATATCCAGTAAAAGCTTTGAATTAACTAATGATTTCATAAAAAGCATTTGTATATTAACATTTTGTTTTCACTTACGTCTCGTATCATTAAAATATTAAGGAACAAATAATCAATTAATAAAATGTCGTTGCCTATAGTTTCATTTATCAGTTTTATTACGAGCGAATTTGTATTTAAAACTATTTATCTATGTGTGTATGAACATGTATTAATCCAGGAGTAATACAGTTTTAATATTACAATAATTTATAAAGTTCTAAGCTTTTATAATATCAGGAATTTCAATTTGAAATGCCAGTACTATAATCAATAACTTTTGCATCTTAAGATGAGTAAAACATGATTTATAAAAAATTTAAATTTAAAATATTCCGATCAACCCACTAATGATTATTTATGACTTTTGACATTTCCATTTATTTTCTATTTTTGGTCTCATTATGTTTTAGTGCATATCGGAAAGAGAAAGTCGAAATAGGTCGCTGAACTCGATTTTGAACAAAGGGAATTTCTAATTCATCAAAATTCATTCCAATTCGATAGAACTTATTTTTGACGAATGCATAAAGAGCGTTCTGTGTGACTGCTGGCATCGCAAGTCACAGAAAATACAAATAAACAAAGAATACTACTGAGTAGGAGATTCGAAATTTCGTTCACATATTTGCATAGCCTAAAACGCATATCATATTATTCAGGTATTTGTTGGTCTGAAAGTGCTTTGAATTTTTTCCCTATTGTAAGTTGAAATTTCATGAATTTACAGTATTAAAAACGAACTAAAAGTTTTAAAAAGAATATGTTCGATTAAAAGAATCTTTTTTTTTATCTAATGCGGAGGCACTTGTGAGACATTCGCCTTTTGCTTAAAGGAATCTCTGCGAATAAATAGTATTATGAAAACCTCGTCCTAAGGCAATCACTGAAATTCATGGAATTCTAACCAGCCTGAAAAGTGTTATTACTTACGTAAAACTTGGGAAATACGCATATCAGAAACACACAGCTTCTTTAAATACCCAGTATAAAATAAGAACGGCAACGATAGTTCCGAACTGATTCATATAGCTCTTCATTAGACCGGCGACCAAAGTATGTGATTGTTTCTATGAGCAGTTCACAAATAGGTACATCATCAGACTCTCTGATATAAATAAGGGAGACAACAGAATTTTCCCTAAGAACTTCGTGGCAGTCGGTGGCAGATGCTGAGACAAAAAAAAAAGGGGGACTCGCTTGTCAGAGGAACCGGGGAGAGAATTTCTGCGACCATAAATGACTGAATTAGATGAAAAATGATTGAATTATATTTTATACACTTTGCTATATATACTAATGCCTAGTTTTATTCCTCGACTTACCTGTTTTAACTGCCTGGAAAAATATTTGCACATAATCGCGTCTTTAAATACTCCACTTTCCCGATTTCTTCTTAATTCTTTGGTCTTATTCCTTTATTCCTCCACTTCATAATTCCTATTTCTCTGTTCGACTTTTCATCCCTTTTTTTATCCCCTTCCGGCTCTCTTTCTTTGTTCAGCCTGAAGTGCTCTTGAAGCGCTTTTTATCGATATAAAGGAAAATGCATGAAAAAGTATGAAAAACACTTTAAAAATCCCGAATGAGATCCAACAAGCGTAAAAGATGAGAAAGTCGAGTAAAAGAAAATTAACTAATGAATAAGGCCCTTAAAAACTATATGAGTTAATTATAATTTTTATTAATTACCAATCAAATCACAGCAATTTTTAAATTCTATGTAAAGTAATAAATAATTTTAAAAATAAGACCATCATATTAAGAGTAATCTCTATCCATCAGGCTATTAAAAATAGTTCGATAGATAGTTTCATTACTTGTTGTCAAGCGAATTGAAATTATATTCTTCACGACTTCACCGCACTTCTTTATATAATCTAGAATGTAAGATTTTTACTTTGATAACCGTCTTTTAAAGAATTTCTCATGAAGCTAATAACAGAGTTACATCTTATTCAAAAACTGTTTTGCAAAATAAAATATGACCTATCTTATTGTAGAATGTATTGAATATTTCGGACCATAAGACGTACCGGGCGATAAGACGCACCTCAAATTTAAGGGAGGATTTTTACAAACGAATAATTTTCATTTAGTTATGTATATAAAGATAAAAATATTTATATATACATACACACACACACACACATATATATATATATATATATATTAATTATTAAGAAAATTATAGCTAAATATAAACTTCTAGGTATAACAGCAGAAAACTATCTCTTTCCTTATATCACTTTAGTTCCTAAATTTCATAAAAAAACTATTGCTTTTAGAGCAGTAACCTGTGCTCACAACACTTATGCTACTAAAGCAAGTGTTCTATTATTAAATTATCTCAAATTAATTTATAAAATAATAACTTCTGGTGTTTGTTGTATCATTGATAATAGCTTTAATCTTATTAGAAAACTACAAACAATAAATAATTGTAAATCAATAGTTACTTTTGATTTTAAAGATTTATTCAATAATATCAATATAAATGATTTAAATAGAGTAATTATAAAGTTAGTACATAATAATATTCAATACTTAAGCAAAGATTTTAATCTTACTCATTTCAATAAGCTTTAGATTTTGTTACTAAACATAATTATATCATACACAATAATAGTATATACTTACAGACTAAAGGTGTACCACAAGGTGGGATTGCTTCTAGTATGCTTGCCAATTTATACTTACATTATTTTGAAGTTGATAATATTGATAATATTGATAATAGCAATTACAAAGTATAAAGATATATTGATGATAGAATACTTATTAATAAAAGTAGTAATAATATAGCCTTAATTTTTTACCCTCATAATCTGAAACTAATACAAAGTAGCCAAAATAATCTTAATGTAAACTTTTTAGATATAAACATCAAAGTAAATTCTCATAGTAATTTTACTTTTGACTTATATGATAAAAGATCAGATTATGAATTTAACATTGTTAAATTTCAAAATTACCGAACTTGTTTACATAAATCTGTTTCCAATAACATTATTGTAAATCAGCTAGTACGTATAAATAGGCTTTGTTCTAAAGACAATAGAAATAAGCATATTATAGACTTGTTAGTTGTGCTAAAACGTAATCATTACCCCGATAGTCTTTCCAAGCACATAATTGGTTGTTTTAGATTTAATAAATAGCTTGTTCTGTTGCACTTAATTAGTAATAAAATATAATAAGTATTATAATAAGTTTATTTTGTAAAAATAATTATTCTAAAGTAACATTAATAAATAACATTTATATTCTGAAGTAATAATAATAATAATAAAACAATATTAATTTTGGTTTATATGTCCTATAACACAGTCTCCAATGTAAGTCTGCATCTGTGTTTCCATTAACTCCATGGTTGCAAGGTTTGTGACGTCAGTCTCCTTGCGGTTTCCTACTCTTAACTTCAACTTTGTCTAGCGCTAGGCTTGGTGTTCTTTGATTGAGCAACTTTTTATTCATTTCTCGAGCATCTTTAGTTCTTCGTCCTACTACGTTTCTTTGTAATGAAACTAAATACCTAAAAATATTCCTTAATAAAGGAATAAAATAAACAAACCCTTTTGTCTCTCGTATATGATGTGCCCAAGCTATATTAATAGGAAGTGTTTGTTTTTTCTTTATTAGGAGCACCTCCATAATAGATAAAAACTCTGCATCCTGGTAAACAAAAGTTATCATGGCATCAGCTTTCTACAGCCTACGCACATGTTTTGACCTTTATCACACGTCGCAGTCATTAATTAAACACGAAACATACTACCGATCTCTAGGGGATACGGCGCGTGGGTCGTATATATATCTCTCTCCCTGCGAGATATGGGCGTACTGTAATTATAACTTCATTCATAATAATATGTATAGCTGTTAGTGTTTGACTTAATTTAATTCACTACGTTATACCTATTACGGTGAAATACAGGCACGTAAAAAAAAAAAAAATCGTTCACCAAACTTTCTAATTTTAGTGCAATTACACTGAATATGTTTGTCCGGGCTAATTTAGATTAAAAAGGCTAGCACATGTTACAACCAAAATCTATGTAACCACTTCTGTTTTTCAACATGTAATTAGAATGTTAATAACTTGGGTGTAAGTATAGCATGTCAAACAAGAAAGAAAATTATTTAATGACGTATAAGGAAATACCTGTACTGTGGAAAGAATTGAATAAGGTTGCTCCTGTCACAGCATGCCCTTATCGTTTTAATTCAAAATTTATTAACATGAAATTCATGTTAAGTAAAATTATTGTAGCTCATAGCTATGATGATAGTTAGTTATTAACTACAATAATGTTCAAAATAATCGAATTCATGGAAGTATGCGTATCGGCTTGATTATCCATGTGTGTGTATTAGTGTTAGTTAGTTAGTTAAAATCACAATGGGGAAATAGCTGCGTACAACTTATTGGAGATGCAGTGGGCGAAGTGTTCATCCAGGAAAGCACTTGGGAAATTTAGGAGAGAAACACAAATTCCATAGACGTATTTTATTTGTCAGTAAACCAGCTTTAGTGGCCACTGGACTTGCGACGTCCATGCAACAGGACGTGGAGCGAAAAAGCGAAGGTCTAAATACAAGGAGATTTAGGAAAGGAGAGGGAGAAGTCTTCTGTTTTTTTCAGCAATTATCAAATAACTGTTTCCTGATCTTGCCACCACGGGGCCGAAATTACTTATTTTTTTAATTGGAAGAATTTAGTCTCGTGGAGTTCACGTGTCCACGTGGGGGTTCTCCCAGGGATTAACTAATTGCTAGATCACGCGCTTGCTAGATCTGCGTTTTATTAAAAAGAAAGAATTTGAAAACAGACTTATTTATTATACACAAATTTAAAGAGGCCTTCGGTTCGGACCAAATATTATGGGGATGTTATTGAGAACAGATATTTCAAATGCCCGCTTCATGATCTGCAGGGCTAATATAAATTATAACTTACATTATTTTTAGGTTTACAATTTGAAAGAGGGGTCGTGCTTTATTAAAAGGATAGTTTAGAATACGTGTTAAATGTAATTTTATAGGAAGACGCGTTTTTGTTACATTTGTGTGTGTGTAAGTAACTTTCCAAACTACACTGCTGGCCACTGTAAATGCGACACCCTGAAGGAAACATGCAAATAACAGGAAATTTACAACATGCATTAGCGGAGGTGAGATATTCAAATGATTAGAATTTCAGCGCAGACGCACATCACGAGCGCCTGTGGCGCCACTTCAAAGCGCTATTTAAGGCTTGGAGATTTCGTCGATTTCAAGTTCGGCAATTGTGTTTTTCTTGTGGTTTAAAAAAAAAAAAAAAACGATCAATTATGCCTCGTCGAAAACAGCGATCATCTTTTGATCAAGTATCCGAGTCCGACAGAGGAAGGATAGTGGCCTACCGAGATTGTGGATTATCTTTCAGGGAAATCGGTAGTCGTGTTGGACGAAACCAAACAACTGTAATGCGGATATGTGATCGTTGGATGCAGGAGGGTACGACGGACCGGCGTGTTCGATCGCATCCACCTCAGCGCACCACTTCACGTGATGACAGGCAAATTGTGCGCATGGCAGTGACGGATCGCTCAGTCACATCACGAACCATAGCACAGCACATGCAGTCTGTAACGCATCATCCAGTGTCTGCGCGTACCATTCGACGCCGTTTACAGCAGAGTGGTCTGTCCGCAAGACGTCCATTGCTTTGTCTACCCTTGACGCAGAACCACAGACGTCTCCGCCGCCAATGGTGCGATGACAGAAGGATGTGGACGGCAGAATGGAATGAAATTGTCTTTACTGACGAGTCACGCTTCTGTCTGCAACACCACGATGGTCGCATTCGAGTCTGGAGACACCGTGAAGAGAGGATGCTGAACAGCTGCGTTATGCACCGCCACACTGGTCCTGCACCGGGTATTATGGTATGGGGCGGTATTGGATATCACTCTCGCACACCTCTAGTACGCATTGCCGGTACTTTAAACAGCCGGCGCTACATCTCCGAGGTGTTGGAGCCAGTTGTCCTTCCTTACCTTCAGGGCTTGCCCACAGCCATATTTCAACAGGATAATGCGCGACCACACGTGGCACGCATTGTCCAACGGTTCTTCGTCAATCGCCAGATTGAATTGCTTCCCTGGCCGTCTCGCTCTCCGAATCTTTCGCCGATAGAAAACATGTGGTCCATGGTTGCTCTACGATTGGCGTGTGGCAGCGGTGATCTCCAACAATAGCGGCTACTCTGGCTACTGACTTTGGCAGGAACCACACTTCACAGAAGTCTATAAATTTAATCATTTGATACTTGGTCAACATGTTATCTACAAAATAAATTTTGTTGTGATATCTCTTGTCTTTCTTGGTGATGCAATTTGGGTGGCCAGCAGTGTAGAACAATTATTTCTTTTTCAGTAAATTATAGCCCTTTTTTATATTGGTTCAAAATATCAAGATCTAATATTTTTTGATAATGTATGTTACCCTTCTACATTCGCCAGAATATTCAAAATTCTATTCCCAGTCTGAATTTTTTAAGCTCTTGATTTCATTTGTTGAGTAAACTGTAACATTGTAACCGACGGTAACCAGTTATGTGATTTTCACTACGAGTTCTCTGACTCAAAAAGATAAATGGAGATTCAAGAAACACTCTAATTTTTTCTCTCTCTTCAGTGATAACATCTGCTTCTTGTGTTCATACCCTGTAAGCGTCAAAGTTTTTGTCTCTGTCGTGAAATTTATCTCTTTTTAGCGTTTTTCACATTTATCTTAGTTTTCCTCGACGAGTTCGTCTATTCATATTTGCTTATGCATTTTTTTAAACATTTTAACTGCAGCCAGAGAAACAGAGTTCTGTTGCCATTTATACAGAAAAAAAAGAGCTTTAAGCATTTTCTTTCGCTCTTACATATTAGTATCAGGGCACGTGATTCATTTATCTTACTCCCAAGCTTTGTATGCGTGAGAGTATATACCAACGGATTCAGTGCCTGACACTAAATTTAATCTGCCTTATAATTTCATAGTATCAAATGCAAATTGTATTTGCCATCTAAAAGAATTACTTTAGAGATGTCCCAATCATAACTTCATGAATTATTTATCCAATATATTTATCCTTTCATTTCTCCATAATGAAATCAGTTCGACCCTTCGCCGGCACAATTGCAAGATAAATAAAATATATATGAAACAATACAAAATGTAGATGATATTTAAATGCAGCGATTTTTATCTCAGGAGCTTCTTTATATAAAGGTTAATCCTCAGTCCGAAATGCTTATCACATTCGAATAGCCGTGGTTGTCAAGTGCGCTTAATATGCATGATATCGTGATGAATACATTTAGAACTCACCATAAAAACCATTTTGGATGGGGGTATGACTTCTATGTGCGAATAAATGCGCTGAATTACTAAAAAGCACGCAACTGTTGGTTGTCTGACGCCGCGAAGGCTTATGCAGAAACCTCATGCATCATAAACAGTGCGCCCTCTCTCTCTGGCTAGTAATTACTCTCCTTTTACTGACTTTTGATTGGGTATATCAGACAAATAAACGGAAGAAAAATAGGCATAGTCCACTGAACGTCTCGCATAAAAGTGGATATCGAATTTCTTCCGAGTGGAAGAATTTTCTTCGGAAGATAAGAAGTTGGTATAGGTTCCCTTAAAAATCGTGATATTCAGAAATTTTCAGCTTAAGACTAGATCACCAGTCACGCATCGGAATGTTTAACAATTCATAAGCTTTGAAGAATGCGTGCTAATTTCAGTAATGCATCAAAGTGAAAGTTTTTTTTTTTTTTTTTTTTTTTTTTTGGGGGGGGGGGGGGGTTTATTTTGAGATAACTCTTCCTTCATGTTATCCAATATTCAAGAATCGGTATAGATTATTTTTCACTCCTACGGGGAGTAACATTTTTAGTCAACCGAACGACGATTTTGATGATTATGAATTGTCCTCTTCGTTTTCGGATAATTCAAATTAATATATTCGTTTTCGGATAGTAAAATATTCGTTTTCGGATTCTTTTTCTCTCGAAAATTTTCTTTTCTTTTTGCTCAGGGTCAACACATTACCGAGTTAGCACTGTTTTTATTTTCTTAGTATAAAATTACCTTGCCGTTATAAGAGGTTAACAACACCCTCAGCTAACAGAGGACAGTAATGAAATTTGAAATGAAGCCATTTCAATAGACATTTCAAAACAGGTCGAAAACAAGAATATGAAATAAATGCAAAGTTGAGTAGGATACCATGGGTATCACAGAGACGTAGTTTGAATTCGTTGCATATTACGTGAATTACAACACTTAGAATTGATTTCAAAAGATAATGAAAGTGCAAAACTTTTCTTCGTAATTTCAGTTTAAACTATTTTCTTATTTTTCGGTATATTTTAGCCCTATTATTTACTGAATGAAACAAATATGTGAAACCAAAAAGGAAATTACGTTGACTCTTTTAAATAAAAATACTGCAAATATTTCTTTTCTTTTTTACGTCTAATTAGCACATTATTATGCATTTTTAAAGCTGATTCCAAATCAGTGCATTTTGCAGTAATGCAAAAATACTCTTGTTTAAAAAAAATAAATAAAATAAAACTGAAATATTCAGACTTCTCTCAAAGCTGATGGTACTCTATCTGAATTTCTTTTCTCATTTTTCATTAAGGCCCCTCGTCCCACCATATCACCTCTGATGGAAACGTTACATCAAATATCTCTCGGGCGATATTAGCTCTTTAGCGATGGATTCGCGGACATACACCCCACAAACTCCCCAGCGTGTATGATTAATGGCAAACAGCACTCATACGCGGACATGACTCGTCTCCATCATTCAACCTCAGTGGTTGAATATCATACGCTCGAGATGCTGGATAACAGAGGGAGAGTGGCTCAAGTCTGTCATTGGCCAGAACAATAGCTGTGGCATTTCCCCATGCTTTGAAATATGTTGATACATATGTATGTCCATTCTCTTAAAAACGATGTTTCCCCTCGCAAGATCGTGTATAGTTATAAATCATTCAAGAATGTGCTTATGAATACGCGCGTAATATATAATTGCGATTTAGGAAAGGGATTTTATTAACTTTTTCGGGAGCAGAAAAGTGGAGAAGAATTATAAGCATTGACGTTTAAAAACTACATTCAAGATTTGAAACGATATAATTTGTATACTTTAACTTACATATAATGCATTCCCGTAAAGAAAGTAGTTTTAACTTCTTGTTGTATAGGGAGATTTTTTTTAAATTGACACTATTCAGAGGTACCTGAAGCTCGAGCTAATGACCGAAATGGCACCAAACTTGATATACAGACTAATGATGACATGGGAAGAAGGATTCCGTTGAAAAAAAAAATGTTTCAATAATCGCCGATAGAGGTATTCATGGCGCTGTTGTAGCTTACCAAAACGAGAATTAGCATAAAACACGGGTATCAGAGCAAAATGCGAATTTATGCTTTCGTATGCGACAACAGTGCCAGTAATTTGGGCTATAAAGACATGTAGGCAGCTCCGAAAAATATTCTCAGCTGAAGTACGCCAGCTCAAATGAATATGCGACTCGCATTACCAGAAAGCGCATTAGTGACTTTTGGCTCTGGGGATATTTAAAATCAAAAGTTTATGTTAGTAGAGTCACAAACTTGAATATCTTAAAGGCCAACATATCATAGACAGTGAGTAATATTCCTTGTGACATGCTGCGTACGGCCGTAGAGAATGTTTTTTGAGAATGCACGGTGTAGTCTCTGAGAACGGCAGTCATACTGAATGTGGTCGAATTCCTCGCCGATGAAGTGAATGTAGTGAGTAAAGCTAACATTTCACTGTACAGTGGAACCTCGCATAACGAGCATAATTCGTTCTAGAGTCTTACTCGTAATGCGAAACAATTTTTCCCATATAAATTAATATAAAATACGATAATGCGTTCCATGCCAAAAAATACTCAAAATTTTTTAGATGTAACGTTTATTATTTAAAGAAAATTACTTATACATAAATTCTTAAGGAGCAAAATTATTCATATGTAGTTTATTATTTACGAATTTCTGACACATATCTAATTTTTTTACTAGAATATCTAGCGACATTTGTTTTTCTCGGCGCTTCAAAATTTGCTGAAAATGTGTCACCGCATTGTCATTGAATAAATTTATAGCGCGCATAGCGACCGTCTTACCAGGGTGATGCTTTGTGACTTACGATGCAACAGTTTCCCATGCTTTCATCATTTCTTTTATCGCGCCAGAAGATTGTTTCTTTACTGTTTCTTCGTGCTTCTCCACTGACAAACTCTCCTCTACAACTGCTTGCTGTGAAAGACACTGCAATCCTATTAGCTGTTCGGTGGTCAGCTCTTGGTTGTGCTCTTCCACAAGCTCCTCAATATCATTGTTATCCTCCAGTCCCATGATATTTGCTTCTCTAACCATCCATGACTACCCTTCAATACTTATTTTTCGGCCGTTGATGATCCTGGTGACGTGAAGATCCGGGTGACGTGAAGAGGGGACTTCCTTCCATGTCACTAGTTATGCGAAATGTTGCTCGTTAAGCGAGTCATTTTTTTACGATTTATTTTGCTCGTTATCCGAAATACTCGTTATGCGAGATGCTCGTTAAGTGAGGTTCCACTGTACTTTTGTATGTGTTAATATTATTGTTATTATTATTATTATTATTTGTAACACTTTTTACATTGTACAGCGCCATAAATATCCCTATCGGCGATTTTTGTACCTATTTTTTTGTTCACGGAATCCTACTTCCCATGTCGTCATTAGTCTGTATACCAAGTTTGGTGCCATTTCGATAGTTAGATCGAACTACAGGTGGCTCTGAATAGTGTCAGTTTTAAAAAAAATCACCCTGTATATTACAGAGTGCGTGTGTGTGTGTATGTAGGTATGCATATATATATATATATATATATATATATATAAATAAGAATAAGATGAAAGAGAAAACCAGTAATAGCTCTAAAGCTACTTGCAGCCAGGAACAAACAACATGAAAAGAAAAGTATGAATAAGGTTTTTGACAGCATTTCTTCATCAGCGGTGTCAATACTGTCTAAAAACCAATGGATTGTTTCCGATGAGTATGATCTATAAAATAAACACACTCAGACACCGTACAATCCATTATTAACAGAAGAATTGATTAATAATTGAATTAAGTTTGAATAAAAGTACTTAACCAAAGAACACCAAGCCTGGCGCTAGTCAGAGTGGAAGTTAAGAACTTGTAACCGCAAGATGACTGACGTCACAAAACTTGCAACCAATGAGGTAGTGGATTCTCAGTTATAGACTTACTTAGGTTACCGTATTTTAGGACTATTATTCCCTTAATTATTTAGTTTTTTATTATTATTACTACTAAGAGTTAGTTTTATTATTATTTTTATTTTTACTTATGATTTTTATTTTTATTTTTAGTAGTTATTTTTTCTATTTTTACCTATTGTTATGTTTAACATATTAAAGCAACAGAACTCACTATTCATTAAAACAAAAACAACCAATTATGTTTTTGGATAGACTTACTGGGTAATTATTCCGAGTTAGCACAGCTTTCAAGTCTATAATATGCTTAATCCTATTGTCTTTAGAACATAGCCTATTTATACGAACTAACTGATTTACAATAATGTTATTAAAAACAGATTTATGTAAACAGGTTAGATAATTTTGAAATTAACAATATTAAAATTATAGTCAGATCTTTTGTCGTATAAGTCAAAAGTAAATTTACTGTGAGTATTTAATTTAATATTAATATCTAAAAAGTTTACATTAATATTATCATGGCTACTTTTAATTAGTTCCAGATTACGAGGGTAAAAATTTAAGTCTATAAGGTTATTACTTTTATTAATTACTATTATATCATCTATATATCTAAATATATTGAAATTGCTATTTTCTATATTATTAATTTCAAAATAATATAAGTATAAATTAGCTAGCATACTTGAAGCATTACCACCTTGTGGTACACCTTTGGACTGTAAGTATATACTATTATTATGAACTATGTAATTATGTTTAGTTACTAATTCTAGGAGCCTATTGAAATGAGTTAGTTTAATTTCGTTGTTTAAGTATTGAATATTATTTTGTACTAACATTATGATTATTCTATTTAAATCAATTATATCAATATTATTAAATAGATCTTTATAATCATAAGTTACTACATATTTACAGTTATCTAAATATATAATGAAACTTCTCTAGCCGGCCACCGCTCTAAACGGTCATATTTTGTTCTGAACCGATTCGACTGCATAGCGCTAATGTTATGGAAAAAACCTCTTTTCGACGGCCACTTTTTTTCGGAACTGGCCACCATAGAGAATTTTCATAGTATATATAATGAGAGGGAAATATATTTGTTTTTTATACTCTAAACTTCTTTCTACATTTTTATCTTTGTTTCTCTGTGGATGAAGCAAGAAATAGTTATTCAAATCAGAATTATATTTTCAGGAGTAAATCATAATATAAATATATTAATAATTCATTTAATTTTTGAATCTCATTTAAAATAAATTAATTTTACTGTGATTCTATTAACCCTTCAGATTTATCTCTATATCAAAGTTGAAAACCCAACAGATCGGTGTGTGTTTCATTTGACGGTGTCGTGCGCGCTCTCAGCACTTGCTGGAAGTATTTTGCGCGAAAAAAAAACCAACAATGAACTCTCTCTCTGTTCTATCAGATGAAGTTTTATCTATGTAAAGTTTTCCTGAACTCGGGATAAAATTGCGTACAACGGCCATTATAAGAGGGGCCACTTATGGAAAGATAGGCATGTTTAGCGTTCCCAGAAACCACTTTTGAAGTTTCATCACCTTTAAGCTATCTAAATTTTGTATCAAAAATTGTGAAAGATTGTCTGTTCTTTCTACTAAAGACTGGAGGAACTGCAATTAGTGTGTGCTCCGTGAAAATTCAAGGATTTCCGCATTTGGAATTTTCTTTCCCCTTTCAGCGTACTATTAGGCTGTATCGCGCTGATATGTAAATTAGCAGGAAACTCAGGTTCGTGTCTGCTAGGTGTGCTGGTGATGCTTATAAAGGCCTTATATTTGCCACTAATCTCACAAGAAGCGGAAAGTTGTAACGTTAAACACACCAACACAGCTTTATCCCACAAATTCAGGCCGGACGATGGACGAATGGCTAGGGCGCTGGAATTAGAGTCCGTGGGTTCGAATCCCCCTCTTGGCATGGATGTTTGTAGCCGTTCAGAATCGGCTGTAAGCAGTAGGTCCAGGTCTAATTAGCCCTCGTGTAGCAAAAGTTGACCGTAGCGCTGCAAACCAAACCAAACCCACAAATACAGGCAGCTCTCCACATTCGCAAGAGTCCTAGAATACTCGCAAGAGTTAATAAACTTTGATGATCATTTTTAGGCTTCTCACACCTTAACTTTTAATACTGTTA
The DNA here is from genome assembly GCA_907164885.2 of Dolomedes plantarius. Classification (NCBI taxonomy): domain Eukaryota; kingdom Metazoa; phylum Arthropoda; class Arachnida; order Araneae; family Dolomedidae; genus Dolomedes; species Dolomedes plantarius. The sequence goes on along the minus strand of OU015497.1, from coordinate 111,955,475 downwards.
ACCACATTAAATACAAAAGAAAAGGGGGAAATGATACTCTCTATAGCGACTCAGTATCTTACATAAACTTAATATTACTGTTTCTTCGTTATAGGCTTAGCACAAACATACACAGAGTTTACTGGTTTGGAACGTTTTGATCGTCTTTTGCAACATTTGGGGCTGAACTGATCACATACACAGAGAGATGCATTAAATAAGTTCTTACAGGTTATAAAATGTCAGGCTGCACTGTAAGCTGTAAACTTTAATAATTTCAGTATCTTACTAGGACAAGCAAAACTCCTTGAAAATATTCTATTTAATATTGATGGCAGACTTGCAAATAAATGAATCCGAAATAACTAAACCCATGAAAATCAAGCTTTGGTTGTGTTTTGTTTCAATTGAAACGCATCACTTTCTATTTTTTTTATTTTTATCAAGATATTTTTTAGATTTTTATGCATATTTTGAACTATAAGTATTATAGAAAGTGTTTCAAAGAATAACAGATTGTAAGGTTTAAATTTATGGATGTGATTGAAATGCTAGAGATGATATCGGGGACAACAACAGATTACTACATCTGAGCTTTTGCTCGCTCTCTTTCAGCTCGTCTAAAACAAGTTTCATGCGACATATAACAGGAATTCCTAAACTTTTTATGCTTGCGGCGCCCTTGGGAATGATATTAGAAACTGGGGGCACCCTTGTTAGAATTAAAGTTTTTCAATCTTTTTAAAATATTAAATTAAAGTGGAATATATTTCAAGACCATATTAAATTTAAGTTCAAATAAATACCTACTTTTTTCTGATTTTTTTTCATTTATTGAAAGATATAAGTAACCAACACCGAAATGCGATATATTAATACAGTTTCAAAAATAGCCATGGGATTCGGTATAGTAATGCACTAGAGAAAATCCCTAAAGCGAGTTTTGTTTTATTAATGCGAGACTTGCGATGGATGCTTAGAGCATTAATGTTTGATGTCAAGCCTAACAGTTGTGGACGTTCAGGAACAAGAATTGATTTGTATCATAATATGTCAGGCGGGAGAGTAAGTAAGTAAACTTAATATTTATTTTAAGTGGGCCCAAATAATATCACTTTGTTTATATAAAAAAATCGTGCACCCCTGGCCGATCTCACCGGTTGGGAATCACTGTCTTATACGGATGATCAGAGACGTGGAGACACATTGTTTTTCCTTCTTCTTTCCAGTGCCTAGAGGTGAGCGTCGGCTCTTCTCCGAGAGAAGCCAGAAGTGTTCGCCGCATGCGTTGCCCCGTTTGCACCACAGGGGGTGGGTCCACGCTGCACCCGTTTGAAACATACCAGTCCCATAATTCTGAACCGAGTCAAGTGATGAGACCGGAACACTTGACCCCGCACCTCAGAGGTAATATTTGGGAACTTGGAGGACATTGCAGCTACGACAGATTTTTTCCGTGCACCAACCGCCATCAGTGTACACGTAAGCGGTTTTGTCGGCGTCGAGTATCGAACCAGCAGCTTGCAGGTCACTGGCTCGACGCCTTTGTGAACTGGGCCATCAGGCCCTAAAAATCAACCTCGGAGGGGAATCGAACCCCGGTCTCCCGTATGACAGGCGGGGATATGGCCACTATACTACCGACGGCGTAAAGACACATAAGCAGGGGAAAATTAGTTTCATCTTCATGGTAAATATTAACTGTTCCTGTTCGGATAAGTCCAAAAAATACTGAAAAAAATATTAACATGATGAGATCCAGAAAGCATGAGATGAGAATATCAAACATTAACAAACTCATAGTGCTTGATGTCCCAAGTAACTTGTTATAAGTTGTCTACTGAGATCTATGGTTTCAGAACTTTAAAATATTGAATTACCCTTCTATAAAAGAGGTATTTTGACGGATCCTTTACTTTCACCTGTCAGTTTTTTTTTCATAATTAACAGACTAAAAGAATAATAAACCCTTTATCTTGAAAAAAAAATCTTTTACCCTACATCTTTATTATGACTTTATGATCTCAAACACATTATCGTTCCCATTTTATGTTTATCGCTTTTTCTTCGTTTCTTAATCGTGCTTTCATTATGCTTTTGAGATAAATTCATCTGAAAACTGTTCATTAACCTTGTAATAATTACAAAAATGTTGTGGAAATTATTTAATATTTTAGAATTCTTTTTTAAGGGGGATTGTTTAGAATCAGAAAAAAATCTTTTGGGTTGTCAGTTATGCTTTTAATGAATAACTTTAAATACTTTGGAATGTGTATTCGTTCATTTTATTATACCTTACTTAAAATATGCGATGCTTCCTTAGAAGAAAATATTCGGAGAAAAAAATTAACCGAAAACTGCTCTGTGTGCCAGAATTAGCTCATAAATTGTCAAGAAAATCTTGAATGGATCATTAACAGATTAAATCTCTTCGTTGTTTTTTTTTCACCTCGGAAACCGGAGTTTAAGCCATTTTCTTTTACGAGCAGATAATTAAGCCAGACATTCTTTAGAGATAATGAGGGTCAGGAGAAAATGATTACGGAGAGCTTAGTTAATGAGAAAGAACAGACATTCAATTTTGGGTGTATTTAAAATGGAGGTCAATCTACGTCCGATAACAATCTCAGAGTGTAAAAATAATACCTTTTATAGGTGACGAAGAAATTTTTTGAGGGTTTGTGGAATGTACCTACATTTCACTTCATTGAAGTTTTAAAATTCTTTTAAAATATTCTTTTGTATTTATTAAACGCGTATAAGAAAAAGTTCTATTATTTTTAAGGATAATAAAATTAATAGGCTAGGGCCTTGTTCCCATTGCGTTCGTCAGCGTCAGTATTACTCCCGTCAAAAAACTTTTAACCAATCATTGACCTCTAAACGATTAGCAATGAAAATGCTAAAGCCTGAGATTGGATTAAAATATTTCGATGCGCGTAACGTTGACGCTGACGGACGCAATTTGAACAAGGCAACATTGCGTCCGTCAGCGTCAGCGTTACTCGTACTGAAATATATTTAACCAATTACAAACGTCCAAACAATCTGCCACGAAATTGGTAAGGTCTGTGATTGGTTTAAACTATGTCCATACGAGCAACGCGGACACTGACGGACGCAATGTGAACAGCGCCTAATACACACGATTTCGCTTATTTATTTTATAGTTCATTAATTCAATTGATCCATTGCGATAGGAGTTCGACTGTGCTTAGGAGGTTGTGAGAAACTTTAGAGACGGGGGTGAAGTATTGCTTAAGATGGACATTTCTCACAAACAGGTATCACTATGCGATAAATGACGTCACACCTGAATAAAAATGCCATGGATCTATTTAATGATAATTAATTAACTTAGTTCTTGCGATCAATTATTACTATCTTTTTTTCTGTTGAACTTTGAGTTACATATATTTTTTTTCCAATGCGGAGGTCTTGACCTTAGACATTCGCCTGTTATCACTGCGGTATTGTTGGCCTCTTTAATATGGGGGCACCATATAGGTGGTCAAGCTTCGCCCCATATGAACTGGTCCCGTAATTTTGAACCGAGTCAAGTGACTAGACCGGAAACACTTGACCCCGCACCTCCAGAGGTAAATTTAAGAACTTGGAGGACATTGTAGCCACGAGAGATTTTTCATGCACCAGTCGCTGTTAGTGTATACGGCAGTGGATTTGTCAGCGACCGGCATCGAAACAGGGACGTTCAGATCACTGGCTCGCTGCTGGCTCGCTGCCTTTGCCAACCGGGTCACTGCGCCCTATGAGTTACATATAAATAGCTTAATGCTCAAGATACGTAAATTAAATTTTAGACTCATGCTTGAAAAATTATAAATCTATATTTTAACTACAGCCAATTACACGATATCTACCGGGATAAGGGTCCAAAAGGTTTCTTTCAAATAAAGGAAAATGTGAGACAGTTACAGAATTAAGCCATACAGTAGAAAAAAATCACTGTGTGGCTTAATTCTGCAATTGCCAACTTATTTTTCTGTAAAGCAGAAAATTCCTGCTTTGATTCCCAGGCTGGACAAATGAAGATAAAATTGATGAATTTGTCGAAAATGGTTGCAATAGCATTAAATCACAGTGCTTTTAATACTCTCTGGTATTATTAAATTAGCTGGGATTCAGCTCCTCAGTGAGATAGAAACTAAATTTAAAACAGAATGAGAGAGTTAAAGAGCTGAAATTTAATGCCGTCGAAGAAATAGAAAATCGATACTTTGAACGAAAATAGTGTTTTCGAAATTGTACGAATACCTCATTTTTTCCCCTGTATTAAGCTTCGCTTCCATTAATCGATATTAGTTTATATTATGAAAGTAAACATTTCGAAATTAAAGTTTCCTCAATTTTTTTTTTCGAAATCATAAACATAACAGAATAGCCCTATGTTAAAAATCACTTTTAGAGAATATCAACATCATCGAACTGCTTACGTGAAAATGCAAATATTTATGATTAACAGCATCTTACGGAAAACACTTTAAAGCATTACAAACAGTATCTTTGATAACGGTGGGAGTGAGGAAATTGGGAGTTTTGAATAATCTGACTCATTAATTCTAATTTATTTAGTATCCTTGACTGAAATTCCTAGAGGAATATTCTAATGTTATGGGCACGCTGTTTGGAAGCACCTGCATAATTTCAGAGGTTTCCAAACTGCGTATACATACATAACATTAGTTTGACTGCATTTGGTGGAGAACGATTCGATGTGTAAATGGAAAACATAATTGTTTTCGCAAAGCAAATTTCATAAATCTTACTATAGAGTTCATCAACAGAGGTTTTGGTGCGGATTTAAAAGCTCACGAATTCCTTTGATAAAAGAGATAAACTGGCAGACCCCCCCCCCCCCCTAATTTCGGGTTTTAGTCAGAATTTAGCAGATTATAATATTAGTAATCAGCTGTTTATTTTTAAAAACTTTAATGTTATTAATCTGTTGAAAAAATATTTTTTTGTAGTTTAAACACAGCAGTTTCGCTGTACCAAAGCCTGTCAAGAAATAATTACAAAAGTTTATATGAGATATGAGAACATAATGCCTGTTTTTCCTCGGTAGCTGAGCAAAAGATGTTATTGTTTAAGTGCCTTAATATTTGCAATTTCAGGTTCAATATTTTAAGTCTTGATTCTTCTATACGAATAACGTTTCATGTTCAGTTGATTTTATTGTTTATGTTTCATATACATAGAAGTCTGGAGGAAGCCTATTCAAATAATTAGTTTGTAAGGGGAATCAAGGAAGCGGACCCAAAATTTTGTGGCTAGAATATTGACGCGGTACGAAGATGGTGGGTTCGATTCCCATTTTGGCCACAGTTTGCTTTCTGGGGCAGAAAAGTTCTAAGGTCAATGTAAGCGATATGGTTATTACACATAGTCCGAAAAAAAAGTAAGAAGGAAGATATCTATTCTGTATGATTCTGGATAAATATTTTCCCTTGACAATTAAAAATTAAGAGATGGCTTGCTCTAAAAACAATGCTTGTGGTATATCTTCTCAAGATAGTCTAGTTCATTTTTTTTCAAATTTCGGGAATTATTATTATTTATTATAATTTTGCAATTAAGTAGGTCTGTAATTTAATGAACCTTTTTTAAACATTCCGATTTTTAAAAAAAAGGTAAAAGATTCTAGTTAAGGAGAAACTTTATTAACTGCCGACCTTTCTGTAAAACTTATTGGACATCCCCTTCTCCCAAGAGATCCGCGGATTACGGTTCCGTAACCACTGTCTTAGAATAATATCTTATGAACTGTCATACACTATTTCTCTCTGTATAAAGTTTTTTTTATAGACTATTTTTCCTATGCATAAAATGTGGAAGAAGTCCGTTCAGTTAAAGGATAGTGTTACGTCTAGGACTTGAATATATATACTTTATTATAAAATTAAACGTATGTTACAACAAGGCCAGCATTTTTATTAACAAAAGATTAAATAGATTGTGATAAATCAAGCTAGCCATATAGATATTATTTGCTGAGAATAATGAGCCACTTAATCAGCGAAATATATATCTATCCCTTTGTTCCTTAATTTAGTTGCATTTTTAAGCACTGTTTTACGGTCTCTTACTGTACAACTTTATCTTTTCCTTATCCTTCCTTAAAGAATTTACGATCAAATTATCAACTGCTATTCAATAAAAGAGAAATTTTAAAAATTAATAATTATTTTCAACAGTCGAATCTACCCATCCAATGCCACGTAGCTTCGAAAAGCTTCATTAAAAATTATTTCATCCATTCTAAGTGGAAAAGCCAAACACGTCAGTACCGTTAAAGGGTTTATCAGCGTAAATGCCGCAATTCTGAATTTAGCGTGACGACATCACCCTCTTAAATGCATCCACATCTGCTTACACACCAGACTCATTGTCTGATCACTTCTCTCGGTAGAGTACAGAGGGTGGATGAGAGAAAAAAAAAATAAAAAAGCAATAATGGTCCATTCCGGAAGCGTCCATTTGACTCATTGTCTGGAAAAAGGTTAACGAGGATGGGGAGCTGGGAGATGATTAAGCGCTTCCGACCCTCCTATCACATCCTGATTCAATGGCAAGCAGATGATGCCACGGAGCATCACGGATCGCGTTTTGAATGAGATGGCAAGCGACACTTTTTTTAACGGGGCTCTGCTACAGCTACCGCGTGTTTGCTCATTCATGCCCCGTAGCTACGAAAGCGAAACTGTGGGAAAATTGTCCATGAAAAGATGCATCACCATTTTTTTTTTCCTATCTTATGCACGTGATACCCTTTCTTTTTCCCGCCGAGGTAGGGTTTGATTTTTTGAAGCTGTATCACCGGAAGCGAGACGTTTTTAAAAACTCTAATTTGCGAGAGTAACTGAAAAAGAATTGATTTAGTATGTAAGCTTTCTCAGCTTTCCCAAACGCAATTCTTTGTTTTATATTCTTTAGTACCTACTAGGGACCTATTTGTGCCCGCGAGACAAAAACATCAACACAATTTTTAACGTAGAGTTACGTTCCTCCATAACGGTCCTCCGGAAATCGAAATTTCAGACGCTAAAACCGTCCGTCCGTACCTCGCGAGTTATAATTTTGGCAGCGTGCCAAACCCAGTCTGTATCGCTTGGGCAAACAGTAAACAATTAAACAGAACAGTACCAAAACGCGTAAAAATTTTGACATACATATATGTATATACAGTTGAACCCCGTTATAGCGAACCCGGTATATAACGAACTCACGGATATAACGAACGAAAATTTTGGTCCCGCCGTTTTCCTATTATACGTAATTTAATTAGTATTGTGTCGGTTTAATGTAATCGATTTTAGTCGATTTAATTAATTAATGATCATTTTAAATAGATTTCATCATTTTTTAATACATCATTATTGAATACATATTGCAACTAATGAGTTATACATTTTGTGAACTCGAGCATTTTTCTTAACGGTTCGGATATAGCGAACCACCGGATAAAGCGAACAAAACCTTTGGTCCCTTGAAGTTCGTTATAACGGGATTCGACTGTATATGCATACGTACATATACAGTGGAACCTCGCTTAACGAGCAACTCTCATAACGAGTATTTCGCATAACGAGCAATATAAAGCGTAAAAAAATGGCTCGCTTAACGAGCAACATTTCGCATAACGAGTGACGTGGAAGGAAGTCCCCTCTTCACGTCACTCGGATCTTCACGTCACCAGGATCATTAACGGCCGAAAAATAAGTATTTAAGAGTAGTCATCGATGGTTCGAGAAGTAAATATCATGGGACTGGAGGATAACAATGATATTGAGGAGCTTGTGGAAGAGCACATCCAAGAGCTGACCACCGAACAGCTAATAGAGTTGCAGTGTCTTTCACAGCAAGCAGTTGTAGAGGAGAGTTTGTCAGTGGAGAAGGACGAAGAAACAGCAAAGAAACAATCTTCTGGCGCAATAAAAGAAATGATGAAAGCATGGGAAACAGCTGCATCGTAAGTTGCAAAGCATCACCCTGATGAGACGGTGGCTATGCGCCCTATAGATTTATTCAATCACAATGTGGTGACGCATTTTCAGCAAATTTTGAAGCGCCGAGAAAAACAAATGTCGTTAGATAGCTTTCAAGTAAAAAAATTAGATATGTGTCATAAATTCGTAAATAATAAACTACATATGGATGATTTTGCTCCTTAAGAATTTATGTATAAGTAATTTTCTTTAAATAATAAACGTTACATCTAAAAAATTTTGGCATGGAACGCATTATCGTATTTTACATTAATTTATATGGGAAAAATTGTTTCGCTTAACGAGTGTTTCGCATTACGAGTAAGACTCTAGAACGAATTATGCTCGTTATGCGAGGTTCCACTGTATATAAATACATATATACATAACACATACATACATATATATATACAGAAGAGGTAAGCAGCGATAAGCAAACTTACGTTAATAACCCACGGTAGTTTCGTTAGAAGAGACTACTTGAAATTTTTTTAGAGGAGCTGACATGGGTTTATTACTGCTTGAACTACCGAGTCCGTGAGAATGACGAATTTAAACATTTTTAGAAATGAGTATATGTTATTATCGACAGTTCTAGTGTTATTCAGAAAAAGTAAACTTTTAAATATAAGGTTAGAATTAATTATAATAGATATTTCTGACAGTCACAAAAGAATATTGAAATATGTATAATACTCGTAGTAACGTATGTTGGATAAAAAAGCCATAAAAAATTAGCATCACATATTTATAGAGGATTTTTACATTAGTTGATACTGGGTGTCATTTTTTGTTAGGTTCATATTTAAGACTGATGTGTACTAATCCTACTGGATTCGATCACCTCAGTGTTAACATATGGAGAAAATTTATCTACTATTTCTTCTTCTTCTTCGCTAACACTACAGCCTGTTATATTACAGGCCAAGGCTGTCTCGCCAATTTTTCCCCACCTAGCTCGAACCCGTGCAATGGCCCTCCATCGGTCCACTCCAATTGTTCTTAGGTCCTTTTCTACATCATTCAACCATCTGGTTGGGGGGTCTTCCTCTTCGTCGCCTTCCCTCCAAATATCTACTATTTACAGCTACTCAAATACTGATAGTCAAACTAAAATGGTATATTCAGATAGCCTGAACTTTTCTGCACCTTGCAACAGGATTCATTTTATAAATTTCGTCCACCAAATGAATTGGTGAGCATTTAAAACACACTATACTACATGCCCCCCCCCCGATAATTTAAATTTTAAAATATTATTTGTATTTTCTTTAAACGAAAAATGCCCCAAGGTGTAAAATTTCTTTCTCTCTTAAGGAATACAATTTTAAAAAAAATCTTTTAATCCAAGTCGGCAATCCTTGGACACATTTTCTCCATAGGTTAACACTGGGGTGAGCGAATGCAGTTGGGTTAGTACACAGCAGCCTTAATACCTTTGAATCAGATCCATGCCACGAATTATACTCATTTGTCATTCCGTTTCAGAAACTATCTTTTCTAATTTCTTTTTTTCTGAAAATAAAGATTAGCATGAGTACGTGGAGAAGAGGATTCTCAAAACAATCATTGTCAGTTGATCTTTCAAGTATAGAATTCCATGTTCTCATTCTTACCTTTTCGGTAGTTTTATTACGATGATCGTTCGCCTTAAACTGTTTCCAGATCATTTTTCAAATCGACAAACTTAAGTCCCCATCCAGAACTTGACTGAAAATAAATCGATGAATTGCATTTTAATGTCGTACATTCACCGTCATGTCCTATTCAACAATTCAAATATCTCCAAATTGGGTTTTCCTGTCTCTATTACGACCGGGTATATAAGATAAAATTTCGAAAATTTTGCGTTTTGCTAAATCTGTATAAATCTCGAGGAAAATTCGCTGGTTATCGAATTAATATTTTCTGTGCGCTATTCTGTTAGTTAAACTTTATATTAGTGTTTCATGAGATTCGAGATTAGCGATGAATTTTACCACGTTAATTTTAAAAAATATATTTATGCTTTTCGAAATGATGTTGTGATGAAATATTTGAAAATTTTTCTCCAATGCTTGAATTAAATTGCATCTGAAGGAAATCTATAAATATAAAACAGTTCCGTAAATCACTGACTGACTGACTGACTGACTGATAGATAACGCACAGACCAAACCGCTGAACCTAAAGGGCTGAAATTTTGCATGGCGATTCTTCTTATAGTGTAAGGGTGCACTAATAAAGATTTTTCAAAATTCTTCTTAGATTTTTTTAAATTAAATTTTTAAGCTTTTTTGTAACATTCTTTAAAGTTTGCATTTAAAATAATAATCCGAGGGTTATAAAATTTATATCACGGGAAAGATCATAAAAATTCCTTTAAAATAAATTTTTTTTCGAATCTTTACCTCCATTTCCAGATTTTTGGTGAATTTTTAAAGATTAATTGTTATAATTTAATTTATTAAATTCTGATCACGTGGTTTCTTTTCTTTTTGTGATACTTTAAACTAATTTTGCGTCACGTGCATAGCAACGAAATAAATTGACAAAAAATATTAAAATACGGTAAAAGATAAAATTTAACCTCTAAACTAATTGAGATGGAAGTTTTTTAATAATTTAATTCAAATTATTATGTTTTATGGATATTAAACATACAAATTAATTGCATACATTGACCGTTGTATTTAATTTAAATATTTTCTTCTACATTATTTTCTCTATAAAAATATCCGTTACGATTTTTTTATAAATATTTTTTTATTTTTGGCATTAATTGCATACATTGACCGTTGTATTTAATTTGAATGTACTCCGTAGCGAAGCACGGGTATTCAGCTAGTAATCTTATAAACGTCAAATGGCAAAGTGTTAATCCAGCCATCGTTCAATTCATTTAAATGTACGCACTAATCTACAGAAAACATAAATTGTATACTGGCAAGTTTGTTTTGAAGTAATATTCTTCCACTTTAAAATATTTTTACCAAAGAATTTTAAAAAAAATACGATTTTGCCTGTTGACTGCGTTCTACAGGTTCATCATGTGAATAGCCCGCACTAATTTCTGTAGAGCGTGTTGGGAAACATGATTCAACTGACTACCAAAAAAAATCGGAAAATCGAAATTAGCGTCATTAAGTGTCCTCACAATGTACAGTTGAAAATTTTTCCTTTGAAGATATATTCATAAATCAGCATCCACTCTATTATCTGAAATGTAACAGTATTCGAAAATTGAATCCTGGGGGGTCGACTCAAAAACTACAACTGTTAAATTAAACTAAATTTTATTTTGTAACACTTAATGAACTGTGAAGAATAAAGAACAGGAATAATTAGGAGAGATTCCTTTTGTTCTAGTATCGTAAAGTGAGATTAATTATATTGAATGTAGGTCAATCTATTTCTTACTATCGATTGACTGCAGCTTTGTGGAGGGTGGTGTTCCAACGATGGTCCATTAACCAATCATTTCCATATTTTACTGCTTAATTGACCTTGAAGAAAGTACAAAGACTATGAAAGACTCCGATTTTTTTCTTTTTTCGTTTCGCATAGACCCTCATTTTATTTATTTATTTATTTATTGTGTCCATAACTGTGTCCATAAAATCCTAGATGTTTCACAAAAACAGAGTAATGATATTATAATTAGCTAAGGCATTAACAGAGACGTTCGTCTCAAGTTGTTTATTGTATGTGAGTGAGTAGAAGAGAAAATAAAAATGTTATCATCTGGATGATAAATGATCATTATGGTACTAATAATGATAGTTCTGTCATACTGCTGTAATCACCATCGTTAAACCCAAATAAAAGTATACCAAACACGTGTTTAGCAGTGTTTAATTCCTTACATGTCGCAGCTGTTGATAGAATTATGACTAACTGCTCATTTTGAGTAGTTCAACTAAGGTTTAGTAACCTAATCCAGTTTCAATATTTAAAAACAGTACTGTCTTTAATTAATAATTTTTGATTCAGTAAACCAATTCTGAATCGTAATTTTCTTCTCTGTCATCTACAGAGTTCAGACGTTACACATACGATGGATCTGATAGAACAGTGCGGAATAAATGCGTTTTATTTGAGTATGCATTATTACAAATATTACTAACACATATCACTCAACTCTTATTATGCTAGTAAGCCTTTTCTTAATTTAAAGTTTCTGAAAAAAATGGGTATAAAAATTTTGTTCCGAAGTCGTAATATTCGATTAATAATATTGAGAGAAGTTCGTGTTTTTTTTCGTTCGTTTTTTTTTTTATAATTTAAAGATAAATTTCTTAGATATACCTTATCTGCCAAAAAAAATCTTAAACTTTTCAGTTTTTTTGTTCAGTACTTTCAAGTAGCCTCCAGGTTTAATGATGGACTTGTCTGCGTAAGTTCTGGGATGCCAGAAGTCAAAAAGAATTCTTAGTAATTATCCGAAATATATTGATACTTAAATCGAAAGCGTGACTACTTGTTTATTTAATATATCTTCAGAGGAATAACGGGAGGGCCTCCCGTTATTCCTCTAAAACGAAGAAGGAACACCGCGGATGACCCTCAGATGAAATCGATTATTTTCGCAGGGCGCCACTTCGGTAATGTGCACTCAACCAGTTTATCCTTCACATTTTTTCTTCTCCTTTATAACTCTTTGCACGGCTTTTTAACCGAATTTAATTTTTCACATTATATGTACGCTTGCTAATAACACCATCAGGACATGTTTCACTATACTTCCTAACCAACAGCACTGCCATTATAGCAAAAGTGAGAAAATCAAGGTACTTAGGGATCTTTACTTCCCCTAGTTAGAGAGAGACCTGCCGGCGAGGTCTCTGATTCGCTTCCCATAAATTCGAATGTCACTAAAAAAAGGCCATCTTAAGGAAACACGTTGAGAAAAATGATCTGATGTCCATTTTCATTAAACATGGTCTCCGTGATCAAATACGATGTTTGCGTGGAATACATGAAATTTAAATGCATGAAAAACATGAAATTTGTGTTCCTAAAACCCTCATGAGCGCTCATGATGGTTTACAGTGGAACAACCTTCTGCCATGACTGGAATCTAGTCTTACTTAATCGACGGTACTGCACCACGATTTCAGGAACTTTCAGTCCTCAACTTCTTTTCTTCACATGCTCCTTTTTAATTTTAAAGCAAATAGAATATTGGAATAATTATTACTGTTTTCTTAGGATGCTTATTTTTTTCCGCCATTATCGTATACTTTCTAACGGTCAATAATCGGTCTTTCCAAATGTTGGTAGTCATTGTAACGACCATCTGCTGCGACCGGGGACTGAACCCGATTTATCTAACTACGAAGCCGGTGAGCTACAACGCAAACTGTCCCAATAACGTGAAGAATTCCAATTTGTCGAATTTCGTTCCTCACACATTAACTGCTCTCTTTTCAAAGTCAAAAACACAAATGTTGTCCTGAGTATATGTTTTATCCTTTTTCTATTTAAATATTAATATTTTCCGACGAGGCTATTTTTCCCCTCATGTATATTTGTCATATGCTTTTCTAATGGTTTATAATCGGTCTTTCCAACGGTCGGGAACCACGTGCTAGAACGAATTGAATCTTGATCTCTGAAGTTCAATGCTGGTATGCTACCAAGTGAACTAGCTCGGAGATTTGAGAAACTCTATCTTTTAATTCCATTCCAAACAAAATTAAGGGATGTATGTCTCTTAGGAAAGCGCCCCCCCCCCCTCTCCTCCCCACCTCTAGAAACTGTACATATTGTGGTTCTTAGCACCTACGTCATTTTTGCCTATAAATTCATATTGAGAAATTTTAATGTTTAAATTTTCCTGGTGTAAAGTTATAAGGAAAAACGAAAATTTCGTTTTCCAGCCTTGTTTTCTAGAGAGTGTTTCCGCTTCGAATGTTTTTGCGCGGTTTCTTTTTGCGGGAACCTTCAGTATTCTTATCAGTGAAGTCTGGACTTTAAGTATGGTGAATCACGTTGAACATTCACGACGCATGCACGTGCTTTCCTCTCATCTTACATTTGGCCAAATATGCCGCGCTTATTTCATCCACTTTGATTTCGAGGAAATGCAGCAACATGTGAAACTTCGAAGAGGATGATGAATTTGTTAGTCATTCTGTTAACGCGGTAACACCGGAACAAGGCGAGAAGATCAGCTAATGGTTTCGCGTGGGTTATTAAGCTTTCTATGGTTTAAGAAACCAATTTTATATAATCAGTCCCCTTATGTCGTGAAGGGAAAATATTGCTTACAAAGAAATTTCAAGCTTAAAATTAAACTATCAACGAAAATGAATGCAATAACTTATAGGACTGTGGCGTCACGGTAAATGGTTAAGGCAATTCTCTGGGGCTTTGCTAAAATTACTACTATTTGATCCATACCAAGAAAGACAGAGTCCTAAATAAAATGCGAAGCCAATTTTTAAAACAGAAACTTAACAAGGAAATTTATTTACAAAAAAAAATTTAAACATTAGACACTTTCGACATAATCAATTAATTTACGTGCCGATTTACAACGCACGCACTAGGACCCAGCTCGGCCCAAAAACACAGGAGCCTAAAAAAAACACGTCCACTCAGGGCACATTCTAAGCAGCGTCTCCCAATTCTCCAACTCTCTGTCTATACCTTGTGGCATTTTCTTTGTCGGCGACCCTCCCAATTCCACGAAAATGTGTCTGTTTTTCAGAGAGAGGGGCGGCAACCCAGTTGGTGACATTTTCTTCGTAACGCCGAAACTTTATCGCATTCCTATGACAAAGTTGCAGAGCTATCGCTAGGACAGACAGCTTTATGACGGTCATGGAAAACATTTTCTATTTTTCCAAACAAATACCCTCACCACTTGTTTGGGAAACCGCCCGATAAACACACAACTGTGTGTCGTGCACTCTGTGGGGTCTTGGGAAAAAAACCATACTTCCAATACGCTACAGGACAGATATTAGCTTTAAGTAAAAAAATAAACAGCAAAAAACCCTTTTTAAAAACCAGAAAGTATATTAAGTCTAACATGACGACTACTCGGCATCAAATTCTCACCCATATTTGTTCTTAAAGAAAGCTCGGCTGATATGGGATCCGCACTCTAACTGAATAGTCTATTCGAGGGTCGAAAATTCAAAACGCACACAGGGACGATAGTTTGACCCGGCCTAGAGATATTTCATTAAGCTGAAGTTCCACCAACATGTTCAAACAGCGTAAAAACTGATTTTAGCAGTTGACGTTTAGTATTCCATAAAGAATGCATTTATTAGACCATTATTACCTTATTATATTATTATAGTTATACTGTTGTTTGTAGGTTTTAACATTACGAATGAATATATATATATATATATATATATATATATATATATATATATATATATATATATATATATATATATATATATATATATATATATATATATATATATATATATATATATATATATATATATATATATATATATGAGATCCGGGAGTAGAAACAAGTTTGAAAGTGTCGTCCAGAGGTATTTCAGTAACTAAAAGTTCGATTACCGACCAATATTTATTAAAAGTTAAGGATGTCGGCACAGTACAATATAGACAGAAATTAAACAAGTAAACAGTATAATAGAGTCCAGTACTCGGCCCGCAACGTCCGCCTACTCCAGCTTCCACTCGTCGAATGTCCAGATGCGTAGACGTTAGATCTCGCGTTGTCAACTGCTCCCTCTGGTGGATTTTTCATCCGACACACACACACACACACACATATATATATATATATATATATATATATATATATATATATATATATATATATAGAGAGAGAGAGAGAGAGAGAGAGAGAGAGAATATAAGCGAAAAAGTTCCTAAAACTATCTGGAAACAGAAATTAAAAGGAAATTAAAATCGTTAAATTGCGATGTAGTATATTAATGATAAGTTAAAAATGTAAAGAATTTTGTAGTTGGAACTAAGCGGGATTTTATTTTAATTATAGAGAATGTAAATCTCGTCAAATCGTTTAAATAAATATTTTATATTCATTATACTATCATTTTTTATCTCTTTTAGAACATAAAAATATAGTTTTTCATTTAACTGAAATGTCTCGAACAGGGCCTCTTTTTTAAATATATCTGATGATGAATTAAAAAATTTTCAAATTTTTCTTGTTTACACACGCACATGGGTAGAAAATTTTCTTATTTATACACACTCCTGGATGCATACTGAGTAAAACTCAAACATGAAGTTATGCATTTACTTTTTTGGAAGAATCGCTGCCCGCATCGTTTTGCGGTTAATACTGCAAGCATCCACAATGTGGTTTGATGGGGTTCCAACCCGGATAAGGCATGATGGTTCAACCGATATTCCCTCATAGTGAGTAAAGTTTGCCCTTTCTTCTATGGGCCTGTTCAGATAGAATCTATCAGCGTCAACGTTACTCGTATTGAAATATATTTAACCAATTACAAACCTCCAAACGATTAGCAACGAAACTGTTAAGGCCTGTGATTGGTTTAAAAATATGTCAATAAGAGTTACGCTGACGCTGGCGGATTCTATGTGAACAGGCCCTTAATGGTGCTCCAATGATAATGAAGTCAACAAAATCGCGGTATGGACGGGCAAATTTCCTCAGAGTTAAGTGCCTGCCACGTTGGAAAAAGAAGAAAAAAAATACATTTTATGCAGATTGTAGTAAAAAGAAGCACATTCAAATCACATTTCTAATTATTAGTTTCTATAAACATGAAATATATTTTCAAACAAATATTAATATATAAATATAGAACATCGTCAAATGGGCAATTTATACCAAATGTTGCCTTTTCTGAAATATGAGAAGCACCAAAGGACTTTGAACTTTCCCTCGTCCGCTATATGAGAAGCATACATATTCATGACTACACGAATAACGTTAAAGGAATTCATGGAAAGAAAGATATATATACCATCTAATGTTTCAACTCTTTCGTTTTATTATCAAATTTTCATCTGCAAATAGACACTGACGTGTTAACAATAGTTTCAGGCTACAATTGATTGTTGACAGGCTGCCAAAAATTATGCTGCCTGTATATACTCAAGTATATAGGTTGCTTGGGTGTCTGCTTCATTTTTAATCTAAAAAAACCCAAAAAAGAAGCGCATAGGCACATGTTCTCGTGCCAGATCGCCGTAATGATATAAATGTCAATGGTCTACATTAGAATGCTCTAATTTTCGGTGATTAATTAAGTGGACAATTTATTTAAATTTCTTCGAAACAATTTTATTTACATGTTTTTATTTCACTTTTATAGAAGCAGATAAATATATTTCAAGAAAAAATTTTAACATCACTATGAGTAGTCATATATCATTCAAACAACTGGAATAGATAACTGAGAAAAGAAATAACCTTAAAAGTTCAATAAAAATGATAGAAAAGCTCATTTAAAATTTCATATACAAAAATCGCTTTATTTTTTTTTCTTCAGCAGCAGATCTAGAGAACGTCTACGCGCCCAATAAGTGCTGCCATTCCACAAAAGGGATACTCCAAAGAGTGAAATTACCAACAAGAGAAGCGGAAAAGGGTAGAAACCATAGAGTAAAAAAAGACACGAGAAACGCATGAAAATACGAGGAAACATTTCGCTGCATAATTGCTTTCCTAGCTGCGTTGACGTGAGGGCCGAACTACTGTCGTAAACAAACTTTTCAAAGCCACGAGAAATAAAAAAGTTTTCAAAATAATCCAGTTCAGAAATTGTACTGACAATGCAAAAGATAAGCGCCTTAGAAAAATTAAACTCATGTCCTAAATCCCAAGAAAGGGGGGGTAATGCATTTTTTGGAACGAAGTTCTTTTACGCGGCTTACAGTAGAGTGAACTGGCAGGAATCGCCACGTAACGAAAAATTGTTATGCCCCCTTCATAAGAGCTTTTTCTCAAGGACTCTATGGCTGAATGGTTATCGCATCGGACTACGGAGTATCGGACTATCGCACTACGGAGCGAGAGGTCCCTGGTTCAAATCCCCGCACAAGCGCTGGCCGTTTCTATTCCCACTCATTCTTGGAATAGCGCAGTGTATATATATATATATATATATATATATATATACTAGCATTATTGCCCGGCGATGCCCGGGTAGATATATAGATATAAAAATGTTGATGCATTCCATAAAAAAAATACTGGGATACAACCCCCGCTCTTCATGTTCATCTGGCCAGACAGAATGCGCTTAGCGCGTTTCTACTGAAATGATGTACAAACGATAAGAAAGAAAGAAACTTTGAGCCTGCGGACCTTCGTCTGATTTTATTGAGAAATAATAACACAGTGTTGCGTGATTCGCAGGTTTGGATTGAATAAGTTTACTGTTTAATTAGATTTAATTAGATTTGTTTGATCCACTGTTTAATTAGAAATAAGTTTTATAATTTACATTTGCCTTTATTATTTATTTTTCCCTTAAAAGCTCAGATTGTTCCACATCACCCAAGAGACGCACTTTTTTCCACAGTTCACCTCTCCAGTATAAACTCCACTATAGAAGAATCACCATGCAAAATTTTAGCTCTTTATGTCCAACGGTTTGGACTGTGCGTTATCTGTCAGTTAGTCAGTCAGTTACCAAGGCCAAAGGTTAGTACCATGAAGCTCTCACTCCCCGCGCACCCCTCTTCTCCCGCGCGGGGGAAGAGGGATAGGTTCGGATTTCACTGAACGTCTGTATCCACAGGGGGTCTCGCACCTCTTACGGGCTCAAAAAATCATTAAAACATTAATTTTAAAAAAACTAATTGAGCCCCAAACTTTGTTTTTGCTGATTTAAGTTTCTCGGGTCCTAAACATTAACTGTGCCGAATTTGGTCCCGGTGGGTGAAACAGTCTATGATTCTATAGCGGACAAACAAACAGACAAGCTCTTTTATATATATAGACATATAATCAATAGAAATCTACATATTAAATAACGTAAGGAACTTCGTTCCTGACGGGGGTCCCCCGACCGCACAAATTTTTTGTATATTATCAATATATAATGACTGTGTTTGTTATAAGTTGTGTAGTGGATAAATGTCATATCGAAGCCACAGCACTAGGAAATGTAGGGCAGTAATTGATGATAAATTGATTTGAAGCAAGAAGTTTCAAAGTTTGGTTTTATAAATAGCAGCCGCCAGGTGATGGCCGAATGGCTAGGCCGCCAGCATTCGGTTCAGATCCTGTGGGTTCGAATCCCACTGTTAGCATGGATGTTTGTAGCCGTTCGGAATCGGCTTTAAACTGTAGGTCCCGGTCTAATTAGCTCTAGTGTAGCAAAATGTTGACCGTAGCGCTCCAAACCAAACCAAACCAAACCAAACTATAAATAGCAGCCACCCATGTTCATTATGGGGCATTTTTCAAAAGTTATAAGCGTGGCTGAAAGTTTTTGAACTAAGATTTTGCTCTCACATACCAGATACAAGCAGAATGTTCTGTGTAAAAACAAATCTCGTAAACAATGTCAGCGATAAAACTCGTTTATCCAAAGTTAATCCAATCAGTAATTGTCAGTTTTTGGAACGAAGTTCTTTTACGCGGCTTACAGTAGAGTGAACTGGCAGGAATCGTCGCGTAACGAAAAATCGTTATGCCCCCTTGATAAGAGCTTTTTCTCAAGGACTCTGTGGCTGAATGGTTATCGCATCGGACTACGGAGTATCGGACTATCGCACTACGGAGCGATAGCTCCCTGGTTCAAATCCCCGCACAAGCGCTGGCCGTTTCTATTCCCACTCATTATTGGAATAGCGCAGTATATATATGTGTGTGTGTATGTATATATATATATATATATATATATATATATATATATATATATATATATAATCAATAGAAATCTACATATTAAATCACGTTTAGAGTTGAAAAAACAACGTAAGGAACTTCGTTCCTGACGGGAGTCCCCCGACAGCACAATTTTTTTTTTTTTTTAAATATATATCACAAAGTTTTTATACTCTTTGAGTTCCTTTTTATTTTCTGCATGGTATTCTCAGTCCCTTACTTATTTTCAGCGTAGAGTTTTCCGATTCTGAAATGTTTAAATATATTTCAAAAACTTGGAAATTATTTTCTAAATTCTTGCCGTATGCAAGACAATTCTTAATTAGTGTGAAAAAAATTACCCTTTCCTTGCATAAAAAAAATAATAATTTATGTACGAGAATAGAATGGTGCTTTTCTCCTCATAAGATGTTTCATTCATCAGTCGTGATCCGATTTTGATGTTACTGCTATGGACACATTAGAAAGGCTAGATTGGTATCTATACTAATTTTTTAATGGGGGGAAATTGTTTACACAATAACAGTCTTTCCTATCGCTCTAAATTTTTCTGTTTGACAAATGTAGATTGATTTATCAATCGTGTGAGGAATGGATTTTAAAAATTATATATATTTTTCCATGATTCCGAAAGCTAAAGATATTGATAGTGAGAGTAGAGAGAAATTAGTGGTAAACTGGGATGAGGGTTACATCATTTGACATCGTAAGTCTTCAATCGCAACGATCAGCTAAGGAAAGTATTTTTCTAATCTAATTAGGAAAAACAAATTCCTTGCATTTGAAAATAAATCTTTAATTTCATTGCGTGTGTTTTCAAAAATCTTTTTATTTAAGTTTTTTTAATTAAAATAAATTTTTTGCTTTGAAGCGAAATATTTCTTTAATGCCCTGTAATAAATTAACCACAAAAAATTAAAAAAATTTAAATTACTGCTCTGCATTTAAATGTCTACCCTCATGCAGAAAACAAATTTCAAAAATATCTATTTTCTAATCACAGATTAGCCAGATACGTGATGAATATTTAACACGATTCTAATGGAATGCAATTAAACTCTTTAATAATGCATAAAAGTCAGATTTGTTTGAACCAATAATGCTTGTAAATTTCCTTTTTATTGAAAAAAACATGCACTTATCGATGTATCATAACTTTCATTTCATTCCGAAACTGTCGATAACTTGAAAACATTCCCCATTATTCAGCAGCCATTTTCAATATTTTGCAGCTTGATTCACTTAGCGCATGTGCATTTGCGTCAAAAGTCGCAGGACAAGTGGACGGACTGTAGTTCGAAAAAAAAAAAAACCGCGAGACTCGATGACCCGGATTTAATGCTTGGACCTGCCTATGGCGTGCCAGAAGGACAAAAGAAGCACCCAGCCATTGAAAATAGTTGTCGTATGTTGAAAAACAGACGTAAACAAACATACGACATACGTCTACGGTGAAGAAAATTGCAGCGTTGTACAATAATGAAATAAAAAAGACTAATATAAAAAGGCATACATCCTGTGTTATCAGTCAAAAAAGGAAGGGGATAAATTGTGAGTTATAACAAACAAAAAGGTGAACTTTTCTTTCTCATATAGCAATGATAGCTTAGTATTACTGTCATTGAGGTTAGGAGATGAAATTTTGGTCTTCGGTCTGAGTTCTAGGATACTTGTATGAATCCAATCACTTTGGAAATGAACCCTTAATCAAAATTTTAAGTTTCCTATATTTTGAGCGAAGTATAAAATTATTTTCGCTTACACGAACAGAGTGGTCGGTCATTACCAGAATTAGCTGGAATCATCCTGATCACATAAAGTTACTACGTTCTCAAATGTGTTCATGTCTTTTAGGAACATCATTAGTTGAGTAACTGTCACTGGCGTAAGTCAACCGATAATACATCTAAGTACCTCTAGTGATACTCAGGACCTTTTTATCGCATGGGCAAATCGGGACTTTGTCCAGGACCCCCTGACGCTAGGGGATCTCAAAACTGTCCTCTTTAACGTGCAGAATCTCTTTAACGATGTTTCTCAACACTAAAATAGATAGGGTGCCAGATAAGTGAAATATTTTAATTTCGCTTTCTGCTTTAGGAAAAATGTTAAACTATCAGGTCGTATCAGACGTACAGCAGAAGGTGAAAGGCGTTTTCAATTTGATGTGAAACATGTTTATGAAGGCTTCATCTTATCAGCCATACACTGTAATAGCAAATATAGGATTCGCATGCAGTGATGTTTGATTTAAATCGTTATTTGAATCAAAATTTAAATCAAACGTTTTTTTTTAATCCTGATTTTTAACAACTTTTCCTCACACGTTTTGTGTATGCTCCTAGTACTTCTAATAGTAGGAGCATACACAAAACGTGTGGTTCCCTACCATACGTTGGGACCATACGTTGGGTTCCATACCAAACGTGTGGTTCCCTAGCATACACAAAACACCAAACGTCCAGTGGTTCCCTACCTTTTTCAGCTGGCGACCCACCTTTCCTTATCGGAATACCTCCGAGTATATACACTCATGGACAAAAAAATTAGCGCACCAAGAAATAATTGCGGGATCGTAACGAAACTTGCAATGGAGGTACATGTCGGGGAGATATGCAAATGATTAGAAATGCAGCGTGATTGCGCATTACGTATAGCCGGTAGAGGGCGTTGAACATCGTACTCTGTGGAGTATAAAACAGGTAACCAAAGCTTGTTTGAGTGTGCTGAATTTACAAAGGAAGAGCTGAGATAGACATGCCATTACGCCGTGTTCGAAGACAATCTAAGCAGTTGTCGCAGTTTGAGAGGGGGAGAATCGTCGGGAAGATGGAAGCTGGGTGGTCAGCTAGGCGAGTAGCTCGTCAATTAGGCCGCTCTGATTGTGTTGTGAAGAGGTGTTGGGACCAGTGGACCCGAGAGATGTCATGTACACGAAGACCAGGCTCAGGACGCCCTCGACAGACCAGTCGTCGAGAAGACCGCCACATCGTAAGAAATGCACGCGTACAGCCAACTGCTTCATCGGCCGCCATCCAGGCACAGGTAGCACCTTCACTAGGGGCCTCTGTGTCTTTTCGAACTATACGAAGGCGCCTGGCTGAAGGACAGTTGGTATCGCGGCGCCCATTACGTGTGCTGCCCTTGACGCCCACCCATCGACGCCTCCGTTTGGAGTTTTGCCGTGCACGAGGAAACTGGACTGCAGCGGAATGGAACCAGGTCGTCTTTAGCGACGAATCCAGATTCAATCTCGGCAGTGATGACAATCGTGTTCGTGTGTGGAGAGCCCGTGGTGAACGCTTCAATCCTGCCTTTGCTGTACAGCGACACATCGCTCCCACAGCTGGTGTGATGGTATGGGGTGCCATTGCCTACAATACACGGTCACCCCTAGTATTGTTCCGTGGCACCATGACAGCCCAGCGGTATGTTCATGAAATCCTGCAACCACATGTGTGTCCACTCATGCAACGGCTCCCAGGAGCCATTTTTCAACAAGACAGTGCTCGGCCTCATACGGCAAGGGTGTCACAAGACTGTCTCCGCACTGTTACTACCCTTCCTTGGCCTGCCCGATCCCCAGATTTGTCTCCAATCGAGCATATCTGGGATCATTTGGGACGACGAGTTGGTCATCCCACGAGTTTGAACGAACTAGAGGCAAGGTTACAGCAAATATGGAACGAAATGTCTCAAGACATCATACAGAACTTGTATGACTCAATGCCCGATCGTATCGCATCGTGCATTCGCGCTAGAGGGGGTCCAACGGAGTATTAACTCCTCCGTTCTTTTGCTTTTTTCTCTGAAATAAATTATCCTTTTTCTTGATTTTCTTATCATTTACTTATATCAAAGTAGTCATTACGCATGTAAAATTTCGTTTCATTTTGACGACTCCTTCTTGGTGCGCTAATTTTTTTGTCCATGAGTGTGTATATATATATATATATATATATATATATATATATATATATATATATATATATATATATATATATATACTGTATATAAACTTTTTGGAAGATACAGATTGATTATTGATAAACAATTTGTGTTCTGATTTGAAAATGGTTGACAAAATATAAGCACTTTGTAGCAAAACAGTTATTTAATTAACAATAGATATATGTTTGCAATATATGCAACAAGTGGTTTCATACTCACTAACAAGTGTTCCTAGGTGAAGATAAAAACTACAATTATAAAAGTACACAAAGACCATTTGAATTTTTCAGGCAAAAAAAAAATCATACAGCTTTGATATAATTACAGTTAAGAAAATTGTTATCACAATCTATCAATATGTAAAATTGCTGTTTTTAAGTAAGTTTCGATTTTTCTTATCTTTTCTGATGATTTATTCGATGGTTTCTGATAGTTTTAGGATCGAGTCGCGACCCACCTGTAACCCTTCCGCGACCCACTATTGGGCCACGACCCACCGGTTGGGAACCGCTGATATAGTCCATGATTAATTCTTATTTTTATAAATATTCGTAAGGGGGGCGGGGGCTCAAATAGCATCTGCCCAAGGGCCCTCAACGTTCATAATCGGGCCCTGGTAATACTGGTAGACATTAACAGTAAGTGGGATGAAGAGGATTCTTTTTTTACTTTGGAACGATTGCAAAATTTATACAGTGCAGAGGAATCAGAGACTGCTAAAAGTAAGAGTTTTTAAATCTATCCGTACATCCGTAAGAACTAAAAATGCTTGGGAACGGGCTATGATAGCTTGATACATGTGTTAACGGTGCAGCTTCTGGGAGATAATTCAGTGTTAGGCTAAGCCTGTATCTCTTGAACATTTTCATACTATCAATCACATATTTGAAAGAACAGATATATATATATATATATATATATATATATATATATATATATATATAATCTTTCAGACTGTATGTGATAAAAATGCATTGTAATCGGTTATTATATTAGTTCCGAGTCAAGAAAACATAATCATTCGCATTGTTAATCATCAGATGGCCATCTGGCCTGGAAGATAAAAAGAAAGTAACGATACAAGAATTTTTTATAAAAAGTAAAATAAGTTTCATCTGTAAGATATTGAAATAATGTAAGATTAAATACAATCTAATGTTATGTAACTTAATTTATCGAATTGCGATAAACCCCCGGAGATGATATTTTCAAAAGTATGTACACCTTAATGAGCCCCTTCACAAAATCATTCTATTTTCCATTTGCTACATCAGGGAGACCTGAATAAAATTATACTTTGTTTTCAGCGCAATATTCGTTGCCTTAGTAACCAGAAGTGGTTCATCGGCCTTAAATACGACGAAAAAAGTAACAGAGATGGAATCTGAAAGTAAAAACGTTGTGATTATCTTAAGCACTCTAGGATTTGAAAGTAAACTAATTTTAATTATACCAAGTATTTAGTATCTTAAGTTCCTGCTTGGGTGTTATGGTGTAAAAATTTCTTTGCGTTAATTAGAAAAAAAAATGGCGGAATAGCTAATGGAATCCTGAAACGGCATGTCGATGATTTCGTAATGTACGTGTATTCTTAACAATTAGGGGTAGAACATTTAAAACACTCGAAAACAGAAATAATCTTAAAAAAAGGGGGAAAGCAGATGGGATAAGCAAATTAAATCGAGCAAGATTTTAATTTTGTTTCAAATACACGCTTTTTGAAGAAGTTTACGCTTTTGAATATTTTTTACGCCTTCAGGCTACTGAAAAATATTATTTAGTATTATATTATAGAGTAACAAGATGTCATTTTATTAGTATTTGACTTAAAATTACCAGACAAAAGTCAATAGATTTTGATGTAATTTGCCACCATTTGCTGTAACTTCATTCTGACTGCCTGCCGAGCCAAGTATACGAAAGTGAGTCTCTAACCCCCGAGGACGGAGTTATACCAATTGAACTATCCTGGCGACGTGAGGAACTTTCATTTTTTTAAATACCATTCCTCATGACTTACATTTAAAAAAAAATACGTAACTAAAGTGCATTCCGTAAAAGAATTTTTTTTTACAGATGAGTCTTATTGATGTTGTGCGCTGAGAAAACTATGGAAAATCCTACGAACACACACCCACAACAACTGCAATTCGAACATTCGACTGGCATACAATGACGTTGATCAGCGGCGATTAATTTAGAACTTTATTCGTGAGGAGATACTTACGCTTTTTATAGACGTTTCGGAGCGAGGATGTTGAATTAAAGCCATCGTGCACGTAGCACACAAACATAATATGGTAACGCCCGCTTTACTTAGAAAAGTTGTTCGACTGTGGAAAATTCGAGAAGGTCGTAAAAGCAGAGGCCTGCGAGAAATCGATACGCGGACACTACTTTCGAAGACTATAAACATATACTCCCTTGATCTGAGTTTTGTAAAACTCGTAACAAAAAACTCACAGGAGCTAGTATTTCAACAAAAACTGTTACCTTTTTTTTTCTTTTTTTGTTTGCGTTGACAATAAAATGAACTCTTAAAATCAGCTACAACATTCGGTAAAGTTTAGATTACTTAGTCAAGTAAAATGTGATTTATATAAAAATAACCTCTTTTCCATAGAGAATTAAAGAAGTTACCGAGTTTCAAAGGACCCACAAGGCTCGAACAGCATCCAGATGTTTCTAGTCGGTTAATTAAAATATTTCAAAACCTGACTCTATATCCGTAGCCTATAAACCACTGCGAATATTGTTTTTTTACTACTTTTGGCGAAAACTCGGTGATAAACGGCGAAATTAGGTAATAATAGTAATAATTTATTAACATAATTGCTTATCTAAGACCCTCAACGGTCTTTAACTGAGAGATCTCACTCTCGAAATTTACTTATTACTTATACTTCCTTAAGTCTTCCTTAGCTAAAGACTTAAGGAAGAGAATGTGTAGACTACTACAATGTTAGCTTTTAACTAAGAATTTTGATACTTACCTAACCGAGTAAGTAAGACTGTGATTTCTTATAATAAATGAGAAATTTTTAATTTCTATATATATATATTTGCGAATAAATGCGAAATTTTATATAATGTAATTTTATTTTTATGCGAAATTTACGTACCCCTAATTATGAGATATTCTCACTGCCTCATCGCGAAGAGTAAAATGTTTCCGATTCAAGGAAGTTTATACATACAGTTATCATATGCGAGTACAAGGATATTGAAGTTTTATAATTACTACCTATTTAAAGTTATTGCCTATCCACATTACGTGCTTCAGAGGAGCACATATACGAACAAAATATAGTTCCAACTAAAGGAAAGTTTTCACTCAAACTGTCGGCTTTAAACAAAAACAGTGCTTGTAAGAATGAGGTGTCCTATAGTTGTATAACGAACTATAGTTTATACAAATGAAAGAATTTAACCTGATAAATAGCGTAAATGGTTCTCTAATTAATGAAATAAATTTAAGAAGTTAAAAACTTACTTCACCATACATACATAAGAATCAGGATTAATAACATATTAAATTACAATTAAACTTTACATGAGTTTAAAAAAACATAAATAGTAATTATAACTTGGTCCAAGCCCTAAGTTCATCTATAACAACAGCAAAAGCATTCCTGATTTTCAAAATCAGGAGCCTCTGCTGCTATGCGATATGCCTTCAAATTCTGGACGCTTAAACACACATAACCATTTCCATAAAGTCTCAAATATCCGTTGTGAATCCTTCAAAAAGAAAACGCATTTAATTTGACTCCATGCAGATTTAAACCTAAAAATAACTCTTATCCAAGTAGACACTAAATATTAAACTATAATACCGTGAAAAAAGAATCACTTTTTCCAATAAGCCTGCTAATATACAGGACCGCTTCCCCCTGAACTTTTTATCTCTCGCAGATCAATAAGTAACAAGTACCCTCGATTCAGTTTTCATTCAGTTTCATTTCGTGTTGGTAACGCCTATAAGACCACTTGTCTTGTATCGCCGTCTGGGTCGTAACTAAGGGCATTGCAGGGGAGTCTGAGCCTGAAAAATTAAGCAAGGCTATCGTGTCAGTGATATCAAGTAAAATATGACTTTTTGTGGGGGGATGGGTGGAAAAGATATGTTCATCCTCTTCAATAGGATTAAAGAACACTCAAATTTCTCATTTACATCAAAAGTTGACTGCTGTTGATGGTCCTCTGAAGATTAAATGTCAAAATATATTTGATAAATATACATTTAAAGCTTAATAATATCCTTTTTATAAGATTTTATAAGATTTTCTCCTTAAATGTAGCCAATTTCATTTTTATTTATTTATTTATTTGTTATGGATATTTAAAATCTGTGATATGTCTGTAACGTTTCTAATGACGCACGTATGACGAAATGGCTAGGTCGGTGGGAATTCGGTACCAAGGTCTGATAGTTCAAATCCTGCGGTTGACTGGGGTGTTCATAGCCGTTCGGAATCGGCTTTAGACTGTAAAACCCAATCTAAGGAGTCCTAGTGCCAGTGACGTAGAGAGCATAACTGGCTCCCGGGCACGACACCTTTCTGGCGTCACCCATAGTCTTGGGGGCCAAATGATCCAATGGTCTTGGAGACCATTTGGCTCCCCTCTCGGGGCATGATAGACCCACTCCCCCCCCCCCCCCTCGCTACGCCACTTCCTAGTACAACAGTTGATGACCATAGCATTCTCAATCTACCGACTAATGGAGCGTGTAATTCGTTAGAACAAATTTAACTTCCGTCTGCTGTCCGACTACATGGTGCCCCCACAATAAAATGGACAGTAAAACTGCGGCGTAGTATAGGCGAAGTTTGACGACAAGTGCCTCCGCATTGGGAAAAAACATTAACTTCCGTGTCTAGGCCGGATATGGGCACGTTAAATCCGTAGACCGAAAAGTCCCTTTATGAGGTCAGAGAGGGTAGGAGAGGGTACGAACCTCGCAGATGTCACCACTGAGGGTGCTCGGTCAAAATTGAGGTGGCAACTAGCTAGATCGAACTCCAACCCTTGTGATGTCATTATAAACCGGAGACGCACCCCTCAGCCCACTAGTCTATATGGACCTGGTCTGGAATACTTCCAGCCAGGGGGCATTAGGTACAATAACAACAACTACAAATTCAGCAAGAATATCGCAAATTATCAAACGTCTTAAATTCAGCAAGATTAAATTTGAAAGATTTCGACAATTTTTGACACAACATTTTGCCATCTTAAGGAAATATTAGATAGATATACACCTATACCTCACTATATCGCCGCTCTTTATACGGCATTTCGCTACAACGGCCCTTTTTAATTATGGCACTTTTTTGATTTACGACCCACAATGTTTCGTTATATGGCCACAACAGCGGAAAGTGATGATGTCAACATAATATAGTTTAGTGATTCTTCATGTTAATGTTTGTTATCACATTAAAACAGTTTTTAAACATTTTATTTTATGTTTTTTATTGTATGTATACATATGTGCATATGATTTCTTTTGTTTTTTGCTTATATGTTTATTTTTTGAATTTATGTTTATTATTACATTGTTTTGTACTTTTATTTTTATGTAAGCATTTTTATAGGAAACAAAAAGAATAAAATGCTTTATGAACTAAAAACTATATTATTTATAAAAAATTGGAACAGATCCAATTAAATTTGTAAGGGTTTGTATCAAAATAATTTATTTGTTATACGGCTTTCCGCTTTACGGCCAATTTTTTCCAGAACGTATCTAGGCCGTAAAGCGAGGTATGGGTGTATTTAACATTTAGAATGTAGTTCAAATGTCTCCTTCAGAAAATACATAGTTTTAGAAAACCTCAATTTCAAGGTCTTTCATTGTCTCTCTATTATGGGAATGTTGCTTATTACATCGGGGTCAGCAATTTAGATAACTCCCTAAATTCGTTAACTCTCGTAAAGTTAAATTTTTTTTGTAGAACTTTAAAATTTCAAGAGACCTCATCGATCTCTAAGTGTGCATTTTCACCCTCTACAACATATAGGGGCAACCCATGGCCCACGGGCCGGATCCGGCCCTCTACTTCTTTTGATCTGGCCCTAATAAAAAGTTTCAATGGAAAAATAAATAATTTATTTTAGATAACATTATAGTTACTTAAAAATGTCAGCAACCGTTATAATTTGGCAGTTCTCCGTTTTAGAAAAACTAACGAATACTCTGTTCATAAATCTACATGTATGTATTCTATTTATATTATTCTTTCGAGTTTCGCAATAAAAATATTTTTATTACCTAACTCGATTCAAATCACTTCTTAGTAATTTATATACTCATCAATAGAATTGCAATTTTCGGTTCGAAATACTCGAGTTTTCTCGTTCGACTCACGAAGACCATCGGAATGTTACGTGACGTCAGCGACAGCAGCGTTCTGGCAACTTTGCGTGCAACGTGTTACAATGTGTCAGTTCGGTAGCTAGCTTTGCTTGGTGTCAGCGTTAATATTGTGTTCTGTTTGGTGAATATCCTTATGTTTAGAATAGTTCTAAATATCTTTTATTAATCTAGGACCGTGTCAGGGGTTATGTCGAAAAAGAAAAGAAAAGTAGATGCAGAGAATCGCCGATTTTAAGACAACTGGACGGAGAATTATTTCTTAATTATGAATAAAGGCTTGCCAGTATGTTTGCTTTGCAATGAATCCGTATCCGTCAATAAAGAATGCAATTTGAAGAGGAACTTTACATTGAGACACGCGGATCATAGAAACATTAATGGACAACTGGGAAAAGATAAAATACAGAAGTAAGAACAACCTGGATACTCAGCAGCAAATGCTCGACATGATAAGAACGCAGAGGCAGAGCTTTGTTAAAGCCAGCTTTCTGGTAAGCGAAAAAATCGCTAAGCATTCCATGTCATTTGGTAAAGGTGAATTTATAAGGGAAGGTTTGCTGGATGTTACAAGTAAAGAAAAAAGAATGTTTCTTTATCGAGGCGTACTGTTGTCCGACGGATTGAAATGATGGCTGATGAGATAAGAAAAGTTTAAAAGAGAAGGTTGCTAGATTCGAAGCATTTTCAATTGCACTGAATAAGAGCCCCGATATCTCCGATACAGCACAACTAGCAATATTTATTCGAGGAGTTGATGCAGATTTCAGCATTCTAGAGGAATTATCGGCTCTTCAGCTGTTAAGAGGATTAACTACCAGTGAAGATATATCTTCGAGAGATTTGGGTGGAGTTCACTATCTGACATACGCACTGACGGAGCTCCTTCAATGGTTAGTGCACGGAAGGGACTTATTGGAATAGTTCATAAAAGGGCAACAGGACTACAGATTCATCCGGAAAATTTAACAAATTTTCATTGCATTTTCCACCAACAAAATTTGTGTGAAAAAATCGATTAAATTCACAAATGTTATGGAAGTTGTAGTAGCCAGTATTAATTTAAGTCACGGCACTTAATCATCGCCAGTTCAAGGAGTATTTGGCAGACATATTTTCGAATTATGAAGATGTATCTTATTATTGTGATGTAAGATGGTTGAGTAAAGGTAAAATGTTAAAACCATTCTATGACTTGAGACAAGAAATTGCAGATTTTATGGACATAAAAGAAAACACAATTAATCAAGTAACAGATGAGGAGTAACAGATGATTTAGCATTCCTTGTAGATGTCACAGGATACGTAAATGAACTGAATATTAAATTGCAAAAACAAGGACAATTGGTTCATGAACTGCATGCGCGTGTCAAAGCTTTTTGTAATAAATTTTAATTGTTAGAAAGTCAGATAAGAGCTAAAAATTTTTATCATTTTCCTGCTATCGCAACTTATAAAAATATGCCATATAATTGTTATGGAGATGAACTGAAGTCACTTATAGAGCAATTTGATACACGGTTTGTCGACTTCCAAAACAAAGACTGACGCTGATGTAAATAATCTGCCAGAAAACTTACAGATAGAACTTTTTGAGCTTCAAGCAGACCACAATTTAATAACATAGTCTTGATGGATTTTTATAAATTATATTTGGTGGAAGGAAAATATGCAAATTTGTGCGCATTTTCAAGAAAAATCATTTGTCTTTTTTGGAAGCACATATCTCTGTGAGCAGTTTTTCTCGAGGATGAAATTAAATAAATCAAAACTTTGAACGAAGATAACGGACGAATACTTCGAAAATTCCATGCGATTATCCTTAAGTAATATCAACGTTAATATTGATAGTCTCGTAGCTCAAGTACAGAACAAACCTTCACACTGAATTCTTGCGTCGTTTATTATATTACACAATTTATGCAAATCTTTATACCACAATATTACTGTAAAAATCATAAATAAATGAAAGATCTGTAGCAACTTTTTTTCAATTTATTCTGTTTAGTAACTTGACTCGGAGGCAGAGTGATAATTTGGCCCTATAACTAAAAAAGGTTGCCCATGCTTGCTCTTCAGTGTTAAATAAACGAGTTGCCAGTGTTGTTAAAACGTCAAACTCTTTATCAGCTTATCCTTACTCCCTAGAGCATAATCTTGTCACTATTTTCTACTATTTATTCATAAAACTCATAGACCAAGGTTGAGAAAAGAGATAAGGGCAATTGATTTCCAATCTGCGTAGAATCGATATCATGCTGGTTATATACCGTGATTTCATTGCATTTGAGAAACAAAAAGTACAAAGGGGGAAAAAGAAAGAGTTTGATCGATCAGTGAAAGAGATTCGACTGAATAAATCATTTGGAAACTTCACGTAAACCTGATGCTCATTTGAAGAAATATGGCTGTCCTTTATTTATTTATTTATTTTTTTCCTTTTCGACGGTATCAGGCGAAATTACACGGTAAAGAATGACTCCATATTCTTTTATATCCAAGGGTAAAAACATGTTTTTTTTAGGATAAAGCAAAGTAATCTTTTGAAGTGGGAGAAAGACTGAATTTGTTCTTTAAATATTTATTCATTCATGCGCTGGAAATATTTATAACAAATCCGTGCTCGCAAAAATAAGCAAGAGGAATAAATAAATAAAAAATAACTGGGGAGCAAAAAATAGGAAAAAGGATGAAAAGATATAAATGAGAAAAAAAAAAGTGAACAAATTCAATGCTTTCAGTGCAAGGAAAAAAAGAGTAACAACTCATTAATATAGTAATATAGTATTAATTTATTATTGTGGAATTAAGTATTTAGAAAGCAGACCAATATAGTATGAATTATTTCTTTAACAATCACTAAGCTGCGACTTGAGTTTCATGATGTTTAGAAAATTGGTGGTCAGAAAAAAAGGTTTAAAATATCCCATATATATATATATATATATATATATATATATATATATATATATATATATATATATATATATATATATATATATATATATACACTGCTGGCCACCCAAATTGCAACACCAAGAAAGACAAGAGATATCACAACAAAATTTATTTTGTAGATAACATGTTAACCAAGTATCAAATGATTAAATTTATAGACTTCTGTGAAGTGTGGTTCCTGCCAAAATCAGTAGCCAGAATAGCCGCCATTGTTGGAGATCACCGCTGCCACACGCCTCGGCATTGATTCAAAGAGACTTTGGATGAGTTCTTTGGGTACAGCAGACCAAGCAGCTTCCACACGTTGCCAAAGTTGATCTGATGTGGCAGCTGGGGATGGAATCTGGGTCAATCGTAGAGCAACCATGGACCACATGTTTTCTATCTGCGAAAGATCCGGAGAGCGAGGCGGCCAGGGAAGCAATTCAATCTGGCGATTGACGAAGAACCGTTGGACAATGCGTGCCACGTGTGGTGAGGCATTATCCTGTTGAAATATGGCTGTGGGCAAGCCCTGAAGGTAAGGAAGGACAACTGGCTCCAACACCTCGGAGATGTAGCCCTGGCTGTTTAAAGTACCGGCAATGCGTACTAGAAGTGTGCGAGAGTGATATCCAATACCCCCCATACCATAATACCCGGTGCAGGACCAGTGTGGCGGTACATAAAGCAGCTGTTCAGCATCCTCTCTTCACGGTGTCTCCAGACTCGAATGCGACCATCGTGGTGTTGCAGACAGAAGCGTGACTCGTCAGTAAAGACAATTTCATTCCATTCTGCCGTCCACATCCTTCTGTCATCGGACCATTGGCGGCGGAGACGTCTGTGGTTCTGCGTCAAGGGTAGACAAAGCAATGGACGTCTTGCGGACAGACTACTCTGCTGTAAACGGTGTCGAATGGTACGCGCAGACACTGGATGATGCGTTACAGACTGCATGTGCTGTGCTATGGTTCGTGATGTGACTGAGCGATCCGTCACTGCCATGCGCACAAATTGCCTGTCATCACGTGAAGTGGTGCGCTGAGGTGGATGCGATCGAACACGCCGGTCCGTCGTACCCTCCTGCATCCAACGATCACATATCCGCATTACAGTTGTTTGGTTTCGTCCAACACGACTACCGATTTCTCTGAAAGATAATCCACAATCTCGGTAGGCCACTATCCTTCCTCTGTCGAACTCGGATACTTGATCAAAAGATGGTCGTTTTTTTCGACGAGGCATAATTGATCGTTTTTTTTTAAAAAACCACATTAAAAACACAATTGCCGAACTTGAAATCGTTGAAATCTCCAAGCCTTAAATAGCTCTTTGAAGTGGCGCCACAGGCGCGCGTGATGTGCGTCTCGCTGAAATTCTAATCATTTGCATATCTCACCTCCGCTAATGCATGTTGTAAATTTCATGTTATTTGCATGTTTCCTTCAGGGTGTTGCATTTACAGTGGCCAGCAGTGTATAATATCCTAATATTGGAACAGATTGAAAATTGTAAGGGGAGACTACTTGAAATCAGATGTCCATATATGGCTATTTAAAATTAGCTGCGTTTTATATTTCGTATGGAATATAAATATTGTTATTATTTGTGATATTCTGATGACATGATGTTTAATATAAAATAATATTGCAAATCATACTCCAGAACGAATTAAATATTTCGTATATAATCCCAGGCCTTTCATACTTTACAGCGGGAATAGAGATAAAACCTATACATGTTATTTTTAATATTCTTCCCCCCCCCCCCACAAAAAAAATTGAAAAGGGGTGTAACAGTTTCGTTTTCTAATTATATGGGTGGATGCTATGAATATAGATTAGAAAAACTTTAGGAAATTCGCTATCAAATAACTGTAAACTGAGCTCAATTCAAAATTCTAAAGCAAATTCAGTTTTCTTCCTCGTCAATAGGTAGGTCAAAAGGCAAAACGGTTTCTCTTGATGTTGAATCCTTTCTCTCTATTGTACCCACAGAAGGTGGTATTGGGTGTTTAGGTTTAAGATTACGTGAGCTTTCATAATATGCTGTTGAAACTGAAGAATCCTTGAAGTTTGTGTAATAGGTGTTTGTATCAAACAAAATTCCTTTGTTTTGAATGGTAATTTTTAAAACTTTTTTCAGAAACTTAATATTTTGTTCTGCATGACATATGGTGATGACACTTGATTATAATGACTGTGACCTCTACCACTTGCTCCTGTCAACTTCCTTGACCCTTGTATTCAGTTTACTCTAGAGGAAAAGTGCAATATTTTTTTTACCTTTTCTTGACGTGTTAGTTTCTAAATCTCTCGATTCCTTTTCTACTTCAGTAAAAAGGAAACCTTTCGCTGTTTCTTTACCCCCTTATATTTGTTCTAATCATCTCCGTTACACAGAAATATTCTGCTTTTTACACGTATGACTTCCGTCCTCAACAGGTTTGACATGATTGCATGATCGCTTACCTCTGAAATTGAATACTTAAAATCACTCGCCCTCAGTGGAGATTATAATCCTTCTATTACTGATAAGGTTCTTTGGACGATTTAGAAAACTAGAGTGACCACTTCCACTAAGAATGTTTCCTTTAATAATAAAACCCTTTTTTTCTTCCCTTCTTTGTTATTAATTTCCAATCTGCTTTGTCGGTTCAGATTTAATCAACGGCTCCAGAGGAAGACAGCTGAATTTGCTTTAGAAATTCGCACGAAGCTTAATTCTCCATTATCAACAGTGAGTTTAGGATGGAATTTTTTTCCTATTCAATGATTTGTTTTGCTTTTAACTTTCC
Organism: Dolomedes plantarius; assembly: GCA_907164885.2. Lineage (NCBI taxonomy): Eukaryota > Metazoa > Arthropoda > Arachnida > Araneae > Dolomedidae > Dolomedes > Dolomedes plantarius. Next base: position 111,919,605 of record OU015497.1, on the reverse strand, counting down.
TATTACTTAAAAAGGGTTTATTTTATATCCTTTTAAATTGATATGATGTTAGAGAAGGACACAGTGCTTTTTTTTAATTCTATCAACGTCCACCGTCCACCTCTTTATTTTAGAGGTTATACTGGGAAAAGTAATTCGAATTAGGGTTTACTGAGGAGAGTAATTCAGAATTAAGAAATCCCCGATGTAGCTCAGGTCAGATAGAGCCGACTGCGAGAAGTTGGAATGATATCACAGCTCGACTCCTGGAATAACAGACGGACCTAACAGTAACGCTCGACTACTGGAAAAACGATAATGGATCATTTGGGCTAGAACATATGACAAATATTCATGATGGGAAAAATTCAGCATCTCCTAGAATATAAAAAAATTTAATTAGACCATGTTAGACAAAGGAAAAGGCGTTCAAAAATAAATATTTTATTAAAAACTGGAGTTGAATATCAGTGAATGTAATTTTTTTTCTGTGGAGAGAGAAAGTTTTTAAAAGCAAGTAACAAGATTTTTTTTATTTTTTGTATGCTGTCATAAATGCTGAAAAATGTTTTTAACTTGTTTTCAGGTTGAGTTCAGTTTGAATAGCGGTATAATTTAGAATGAAAGACTAGTTACGTTAAAATCATACAAAAAAGGTAAAAAATAAACCATTATATATCTATCATATATCTCTGTACATTTAGGTTTTTCTTTCAGAGAAAGTAATAAATATTTCACGATGCAGAGTATTATATAAATGAAACGACTTATGATCGATCGAGAAGTTTTGTCGTAACTCTATTTTTTTGTAACCGACCCAGGGTCCATTAAGAGAACATGTTTTATCTTTGTTCATTAATATCAAGACTATTTCATTGTAATGACTTTATTTTTAGTGGCATTTCATTCCAATGTACAATAGTTCCTCTGTTCCAGTATCAAAAAAGTTCACACATCTTAAAACAGACATTAAAAAGCATCTCAAGTTTCAAAAGGAGAGTGACAAAAATTGCTTGCCTAAATACAAATACATTACACCAATTCTCTTATGTTTTTACAGTTCTGAAAGGTTAAGACTTATCGTAGGAAAACACGCAACGTATGAGCAAAAATAGACCTAGAAGGTGAAGAAAAAGGAACTCAAGGGGCACAAGACGGAAACGATTATATTTCATTCATGTTCCCGCTCTGCTCTTGCTCTCCGTATTATAAACCTAAATTTTCTCAAGAATATTAACATTTTTTAAGGGGAATGAGCGCTGAAGGAGAAGCATATATTGGAAATAACTAGAAAACTATACGCAGTAAAACTTCCTTTTGCTCACACTTCAGAACATAAATACTTAATGCTTAATGAATTAAATATTCAAGGTGTATAAAGACAGATGTACATCCTTGAAGTTGAGAAGGACGGAAATCAAAAAAAGAGAGTTCCAAACTGCGAAGGCACAGTTTATTTCACTAAATACCAACCTCAAGGTTTGGAGACCGGGTTCAATAGTTAGACCAGTGGTTCCCAACCGGTGGTCCGCCAGAGCCTCGGAATGGTCCAGCACCATATATAAAAAGTTGCCAAATAAATGGGGATTATGAAAGCAATGTTCGCTGAATTAGATGGGCAGAATACATCCGATGACTATCAGGTGTTCTACCAGAGACTCGGAATGGTCCGGCACCATATATAAAAAAGTTGCCAAATAAATGGGGATGTTGAAAGCAATGTTCGCTGAACTAGATGGGCAGAATATATCCGAGGACTATCAGGTGTTCCACCAGAGCCTCGGGAGTGGTCCGGCACCATATATAAAAACGTTGCCAAATAAATGGGGATTTTGAAAGCAATGTTCGCTGAATTAGATAGGCAGAATATATCCGATGACTATCAGGTGTTCCACCAGAGCCTCGGAATGGTCCGGCACCATATATAACAAAGTTGCCAAATAAATGGAGATTTTGAAAACAATGTTCTCTTAACTAGATGGGCGGAATATATCCGATGACTATCAGGTGTTGAATTAAAATTTCTTAAAAGCTTAACATAATTATTTTATTATTAGAATATGATACGTTAGAATGTGAATACGTTAATCCTGTGTCCCTTTTGCCTGAGGAATATTCTTAACCCTCCATACCCCCCGGAAGGTCCCCCCCCCCCCACCGACTTGAGGTGGGGGATGGTGGTGGTCCGCACATGGTTCAGTTTCTGGCTTAGTGGTCCGCAGACATCTACGGGTTAGGAACCACTGAGTTATACCAAGCAGACAGTCGTTACAGGAGCCCCCGATGATTTAAAAGAACGACTATGGACCGATAGCCAAACATACGAGAAATTCAAAACAAAAATAAAATGAGAATTACCGAAAATAAATAAATAAGTAAGTAAAGGAATGAAATAATATGAATGACTTATTCTCGAAGTGGCATAACGTTGGCCTAATTAACAAACCCCGTAACTCCAAAAAGTACGATTTGGGAATTTTGGAATTTTCATGCTATTACATTAGTTTTAATAAAACCAATGCATGAAAATCCCAAAATCACATTTTTTAGAGTTAAGTGGTTTGTTAACTAGGCCAACGATAAGTCACTTTGTTTTTAAATCGAGATATTTTTTTAAAAAATCTAAAGATATTTTTAAAGATATTTAAAATCTCAATGATCCTCACTATATTGATTGCAATTTTTTTAAAATGAAGATATGCCGTTAAATTGTAGTTAATGTTATTATTAACTAATGAATTTTTTATTTATTTATTTATGTATTTTTTTTTTTTTTTTTTGGAAAAGTAAGACTTACGTCTCTTTCAAAATAAACGGCTCATATATGTAAAGGCAAACATCCTGTGATGGTGACATCAGAATAGAATATGTGAAGAACGGAATTAAAAAAATTGCAGTTGTCACCAAAGCTCGAACAGTGCTATTAGTAGAATACCGTTCTTCGAGTAAAAAAAAAAACACGAGTTCAATATGTAGTCATAGCAGACAAATTTAGTTACTAAATTATTTGATGTCATCTATGTTATAATGCTTTAAAATCGAAGTTCCTGTTTTCTTAGTTGACAATACTCTTCTTGAAGAATTTTAAAGATTTAAAAGTGAAATAATAAAGTTTTTTCAATATTATTACTGATAAAAAAATTTAATATTATTCAAATTGATTAACTGTAAGATTTTAGTAAAGTTGAGATATACACTACGATTATGTTACAATCACCTACTTTATATGTCGTTACTTCTCCGTGTGCGAACGGCTCTGATCCGCCGAAACATGATTTCTGCAAACATTATAGTATAGTTCGCTTATACAACGCTTAAGACGATTCATATTAGATCTTTTTACTCCACAAGATACGAGATGGAGTCACAGTGAATCAGTCGATCAAGCAGACTTTTATCGTCCCAGCCCTTAAAACGTAACACATACGGTATAATCACAATTGTTCTAATAAACAGATGCTTTTAATGCCATATTTAATTAAAATTTATGAACAGTGTCAAAGGTGCGTGTGTTCTTTTCGGCATCTTTGTTTATTTTATGATTCCATCCTTACTTCCGTCCGAGGAATTTACTACCGTCAGGCGTCTATCCGAGAGAATGTTTTATCAAGTATTCATGTTTGTAAATTATGTTATTTTAGCTCCCAGTTCAATACACTTTCCGTATTTCATTCATCCTGCCATACGAAATCTGGAAAATATTAAATCGTATTTCTCTCTTCAAGAGATCGTTCCCTACAAGAAGTTACACGTGAGTGTCAATCCAACAGTACCATTCCAGACAAAAACATTTACAATAAACAGAGACCGCACACTAAGACAACGAAAACAATATGCGGAAAAAACTTAGGTCCTAGCGGTTAACTAGAATTTTTACCTTCTATAAGCGTAAGCAGTAAGCAAGCAGTACATTTTACATGAGTTATATATATATATATATATATATATATATATATATATATGATGCTCCGTCCATCACGCCGTGGAGGAGATGCGTAGAACTTATCGGAGGTGTAGCCGGCACGAGGGTGTGATGCAGTCGGGCGAAGTGTGGATCATACCGTAAATCGCTGCGCACAACTTGGAGAGAAACACACATGGAGCCATAGAAGAAGAACACAGCTTTCAGGCGATATCCATGAAATCACCTTTTTATTCAACTATGAAGCATTACGAAAGCGTTATATTTGCAGTGTCCACTGGACTTGCCCTTACGGGACGCAGAGAGCTAATTACATTACAAGTTAGGACAGGAGCGGACAGCAGGTCCGACAGCAACGGGAGTTAGACACGATGAGAGCGAAGTCTTCTGTACACGTAAATAGTAAATGAGTGTTTTGCGATATTGACGCCAGAGGGCCTAAACTACTTAATTTTTATTTGGGCGCCTTTAGATTCGTGGAGTTCACGTGTCCACTTAAGTTCTCCCGGGGATACTTTATTGCTAGATCCCGTGCTTGTTAGATCTGCGCCCTATTGACCTGGGTGCAGGATAAGTGGCCATAAAGTTCTTGTAAAGTGTGGTTTCGACATTATAGAAGACATAAATCCAGAGTGGTTCGAGGGATCTTCAAGAATTTTGACATTACACTGACATTCGGAATCTCATAAACTTCCTACACTCATATCTGGGGATGTTATTGAGTTCAGATACTTCACATGCCTGTATAATGATCAGCAGGGCTAATATAAATTATAACTTACTTTACTTTTAGGTTGCAATTTTGGAAAAAGGGGTCGTGCTTTATTAACAGGATAATTTTAATTACGCATTAGCTATATCATGGTGGGCCGTTATTGTCATATATATATATATATATATATATATATATATATATATATATATATATATATATATATATATATATATATATATATATGTCGAGCGGGGATGATCTTAAAATATTAGAGAAACAGTCAAACATGTAAACTCAGTTATTATCATATTCGGGAGCAGTTTACAAGACACTGAATTATCAATTAATCATGTTACATAATGATATAAGCACTTTTTTATTTTGACTTAATTACTTGAAGTTTTCTTTTACCGGTATAGCAGAATAATACAGGTCAATTAAAATAGCATATATCCATCACACCTCTCTATTGTGATATTTCCGTAGTATATATATAATACCTTATTAGTTTTTTTGTTGTTGTTGTTTTCAAAAATGACAAATTACAAATAAGTATGCCTTAAGATAACATTTGCTGATTAACTACACTAAACTCTAAGATAATTAACTTCTCCATTCCCGATGGGTGAAATGAAATGCAAATGCACCGAAATGACTTATTTTAAAAGTGTCTACGTTGGGGTGATCATTCAACAATAATGAGTTTAAGTTGAAAATAAACAAAAAATTTGACGTACTTCTCTTGAGCTTTGCTTAAATTACATATGAGGTTTGAATAAAATATTCCGTTCATCAACTTATAAAACCAGGTTTAAAACAAGAGTAAACTTTTCACGTCGTATGGGTAGAATACATTTTATCAGATACACGGGAAAAAGCAAACAACATCAATTTTTTCAAGTGTTTAATGATGTTTCTCAGCAAGAACGAGCTCTTTTATGACGATCTGAAGTTAGGAATATTCTTTTTTACCACTCTGCAACGCGGAGAGTATATGATATTTCGACCGATTTCGTCAGTTTCGTTTCTGTTTCTGTTCCACATTTTCCTCTTTAATGGTCATTTTGATGCCAGACAGACACAGTTATTTACATCATGTGCTCAAGGGATAGCAAAAAGCATTAATCGAGTGACCTAAAATCTATAAAAAAGAAAGAAAGAAAAAAAAGAACTCTTATAAGGATTTTTTTTTTCGATAATATTTTGAAACTGACTGTCGTACCTTGATTTTACAGATATACGTCTGAAAGGGGCTTAAGCCCCTTTAGCTCTTTTTGTGTGCCCACCATGATTGTTTACTTACATTAAGACGCCTCTACCCGAGTTAACTCTATCTCTAATCGTCTGTTATACTTTTCTCTACATTACATCCTTCCAACCATTTCTCTCAACATTACTAAATTGCCACTATGGTCTGGCTGAGTAAAATTCTAAATATATCCTGTATAGTATACATAAGAGAATGTGCAGAGCCCCTGATTTACATGATGTGTTGTTTAAGATTATGTACAGTCTCCTATGCATTAATAAAGTCATTAGAATTATATATAAATTCTCAACCTTCTCGAAAATAAAATCACTACTGTACCATTCACTTTTCAGAAAATCTATTTGCATTTTATAAACTTAAATGAACGATAATGTTATCCAGTCAAAAAACAAAGAGGTTTGGGTGGACTTTCAGAATAGCTCAATTGTATAAAAGAATATTTATTTCGAGAGAATTAGTGCTGTGATGAAAGTCACCTAATCCAAATTAGATTATTGTTTCAAAAGTTCGAGTAAACAATTATTCTTTTACGAGAGAGATCAAGTTTTAATTGAAACGCTGATTAATCAGCCCTTTGTTGCATACTTACCCTCACTAGGATATGAACGCAGTAATCAATGTGGTGGAATCCATTGAAAATGGGCAAGGACATGCTTGATGCAATGACTAGGGGTACGTAAATTACAGAAGGCATGTTCATGTGTCCAGAAAAAAAAAAAACAGTCTATATATTCTGGCCGATTTCAAACAGGTTTTCAAATAGCTGCACTATTGGGGCCAAAATTAAGTAATCTTAACAACAATATGATGAGTTGCCATTGCAAATAACGTAATCCACTCGTTTATAACTTCAGGAAATTTTTCTCCTTAGTTGGTAATTTGAAACACAAATCGCTCGTTATGTACTATTATGTGCGACAACCTTTGTTGACGAAGCTCGTTGTGCAGCATTCCCTGTTTCAGATAGGTTTGATTAAGACTGTTTTTTTAAGCGAATGACTTTTCGTATCTATCCTCCAAGAGCTATGACTATCATTCTCTATATTATCCGAAGGGAGTAACCCGATCAGTAAAAGTCACTGAAAGGGAGTTACGCAAGATCTAACAAAAAGAGAATCTCGCGAACAAAATTATTTAATTGAGTTTACATTACACAAAAGGGGTTAAAATTAAGATTTCATGGTTGAAATATCTATTCGAGAAGCAGCTTTGCTGTGTAAGCTTGAATATAAACTCGGGTAGATGTGTAGTAATAAAGAATTTTAACTCATGAAGTAAATATTTATTGCTCTGGCTGAAGAGAAAAATTTTTGTTTCTTTTGTCAAATATGAATTTATCTATAAAAGTTTTGTTAACTTATTGCTTTGCAGTAAAATCTCCTTGGTGCTCTTACTTAATTTACACTATGTTTTATGCTTTGATTTTTCCGTTCAAGTGAAACAGTTTCGAAATCTTATTCTGTATAAAAAATTATGTGCCAAAAAAATGAAATTGACGCACCTTATTGTATGTACTTCCTGTCTTTCAGGCTATCCGGAAGTTACGTCACTGCTGCTGATCTCGTGAACTCTCGTGCAACTGCGAGAAATCGAAGGGCAGGATGAGAGACTGGAAGATGGCGGAGCTCTCCGTCGAAGCTCCGTTAGCGATGACTGAAGATTGGTCAGATTTTAGTGATTTTCAGAGTTCAGAGGATATTGAAAATTCAAATCAAAACACAAAGGAAGTGAGGAATAAGGAGAACAATGAAAACACGTTGTCAAATAATTTCAATGAAACATTCTCCACCTCTCTCGAAGATCTAGTCAATACTTTTGATGATAAGATTACCAAGTGTTTCTGTAATTATGAAGAAAAAGTAGAGAAATTTGCACCTGTTCAAGTGCGGACACAAGACGAAATAATGAATGAGTGCCAGTAAGTGTTTTGTTTTGGTTTTGTTATTAATATCGTGCTCTGTATTCATGGTCTGTTTACTTGACACCATCATTCCTGTCCCTTTAGATTTGACCATGTGTTAGTTATTTATAGAAAAACCTTTGGAAAAATTTACAATATTGAGCATCATTCTGAGTATTTTTCTTTTTTGGTGGTATTAGATCAATGATGTTCGTAATATTATTTGAAATTCATATAATTATAATGCTGTAATTGCGAGTGTCATGTTTATTGATATTTTCATTGATTGATTATTCTCAAATTTGCGTATTATTGCCTTTTATGATCGTCTCGAAAAATTCAGAGTTTCCGTCTTCTAACTACTTTCAAAACTTCATTTGTTTGGCTTAAACTCTTTGAATGTTTATTTTAACAGAGATAAAAATATATTGCTATGTATCGATTGATCGTGAAATCCATTTATTAGATTATTGTTGTTGATTTAGCTTAAATGTTAGTCACGTAAATTGACTGATATTGTGGTTATTAATGTATTGATACTATAATTAAAAATGATATCTTTCATTAGAAGGCGTTAAGCAGTGTTTTGTAAAATAATATTATTTTGGAGTTATCGTAATATAAACAAAAAAATATTAGTGGCATGTGGGATTTGGAGGAATTGAATGTTAAACAGTTCTTTGTGAGATGGTAAAAGTTTTGTGAATTCAGCAATTAAACTATTTCATTCTCCTGAAATATAAGAAATCTAATATAATAAATATTACCACCATACCATATAATTTAGCGACTATTACATCTTGTCAACTCTATATTGTCATAGCACAAAATTTTTTATTTCTGAAATAAATACATTTTAGGGGCTGATAGTGTTCATTCCATTTTTTGTGTTTTTTGTTACATAAATTGTTTTGATTAATCAGTAAGACAAATCAGTCTGAGAAGTGAATTGTCCTGACAAGTATAGAAACAAAAAGTAAAAAACATACAAGTATAGAACAAAATATAATATATTTGCATCCGATTAATTAGACTACCATATAAAATAGATTGAAAATTAATTCTAGTATTTCTCAATTAATTTGTGATGTAATATTGCTGTAGTAGAAAAATTTAACTATGTAAAATTTTTCTTCCTAGATTACATTTGTTTAATCAGTTCAGCATGAGGTAAACATAAATAGTATTAATATTGCACTCTGCTAAATGTTTTCATAGTGTGACATAAATTAAGCTTTGTTTTATGTTTTTCTAATTAGTTACAGCCATCACAGTGTTTCTTTTAACATTTTTAAAAATTTCAGTTTTGAAAGTATAATAAAGTATTATTAATAAATTGCAGAATTTAAATATTAATTAAAATATATTTGCTTACTAGTTTGATAATGTTTATTAGGCTATTTCTATAAACTCATGAGTAATTTAAATAATTTGCTTATGATTATTATATTGTCTTTTTTTTGGGGGGGGGGGAGTTGGGTTGTTTGATTGTTTGGTGTAAAGTAATGCAGTTTATTACTTGACTGAAACTTTTGGAGGCAATATATAGAAATAATACTGCTTCTTAAAATCTATTTTAGAAATGCAAATTGACAGCTAGTTCCAAACTAATAATTGTAACTCCTTTTTTCAGGGCAAGGAACATAAGAGGTAATAGTCTGTATGTCATTTATAAATGTCATAGCAATTAGATTTAGCAAAACATAACAAAACAAAGAGTAATTCATGTCACTTTACGAAAACATTCAGTAGAGCGAAATAATATTAATGCATTTGTAATACGACATTTGTAAATTGCCCATTAGGGCTATTTACAAATGACATGTATTTAACAAATTACAAAAAACATGTATTTTAAAAATTATGGTATATATATATATATATGTAAAACCATAAAGTTATGATTTGTGAAAAACTATAATTATTAGTTAAAAAGTAGCTGTCAGTTTGATTTTGTTGTAGATTTTAAGCTATGTTTATTTAGTACTATATAATTAAGTTTAATATGTTAAATGCCTGAGTAAAATTACATTATGTGTGTTGTATATTATGTTGTTTTATATATATATATGTTTTTTATGCTTTTAATATATAGTTATGCAAACAATTATCTGTTGGGGACAGTGGCGCACCCAGGATTTTTTCTTGGGGGGGGGGGGGAGCGAGATGAACGGATAAAGATGTTTATAATGCATGGGGGGTGGGGGGTGAGATGAACGGATAAAAATATTTATAATGCAAAATCAATATTCATAATGCAATTTCTATTTCTTTGGGGGTGCCAGGGCCCCTGGGTGCACCACTGGTTGGAGAACTTCTGTTAGGGAACTTTCATTCCTTTCAGTCTCATAATAATCTCTGAATATAGAGTAAGTTTAATATGTTAAATATCAGAGTAAAATTACATTATGTGTGTTGTATATTATGTTGTGTTACATACATACATATATATATATATATATATATAGTTATGCAAACAATTATCTGTTAGGGAACTTACTCTATATTCGGAGATTATTATGAGACTGTAAGGAAATGAAAGTTAAACAGTTAACTTGATTTAAGATTTTAAAAATGCACCAGTGTGTTATTGATTAAATTCCTTATTTTCTCTTATAAGAACTTGCTCACGAAGACATTTCCCTTTTACTTTTTATACTAGAAATTTTGACCAACTTGAAAAAGGCAAAAATGTAAATCTGTTGTAGTGATAAGATTAGTACCTTAGGGCTAACAAAATGACTTAGATAGCTTAACAAAAAACATTCTATATAGATCATTTGGAATTTTTCTTATATAGGGGGATAGGTTGAAAAAATGTGCATAAAACACATGCAAGATTTTTACATTTTTAGTAGAGTTAAAATTATAATTTTAATAAATCTAAATGGTTTCTTATGTTTGTATATTGTTTTTGTTAATTTCATGTTTTTAATTCAAATAATTTTTTATAAATTTTA